>JBAMBK010000803.1:0-226313 GCA_037043435.1 Drosophila suboccidentalis | reverse complement strand
TACCCAGCCCTTTATCAACTTCATGTTGTTTTTTTTTTAATTTAAAAAATTGTGAAAATATATAAATTTGTTTTTTCTGTTCAATAAACTATTTATCTTTGCAACAAAACCATTTTTTAATTTTTTCGGCCAATAATTTTGAAGTTACAAGCAAAAGAGTGAGTATATAAAAAAAATATTCAATTTGAAAAAAAAAAATTTTTTTTTTCTTGAATATTAATTTTAAAAACAATTTTTTTGAAGTTGTCTTAAATTAAAACAAAAAATACTAACCTGATACTTTTTTGATAAAAAAGTTGAGCTTTTTTTTTTTAATGCGGTTTGTGTGCTAAAAAAATGAAAATTTCCTGGTCTTTCCAAATTTTACGCCCTTTAAACTGCCACGCCCACTTTAAATTTTAGTCCAAAAATTTATTTGGGGATATTCGAACATTCACTCCAAATTTCAAGTCGATAGCTTCAAAGCAACGACTGCTATTGAATTAAGTCCCCCTCAGATTGGCAAAATCTTACACTGTGCACCGGTGAGCAGCTTCCACAACGAGAGCAACAGGGATAACAGCGTCGATGCTGACGGCTAACAGGAGCTTAACAGATCTCCATAATCACAATTAATTAATTGGTTACCTACGGGTCATTACAGGAACAACAAGACAAACATGCCATTGCATTTTATTTAGTAATGAAACGAACGGAAATATGCTGCTGATGGTACTTGGCATATTTTATATAAATATCAAAAATACTATTTACTATTACTATTATACTTTAAAAAATATATCTTTTGAGGTAAATCAAGTTTTACCGAAAAAAATCTTTAACTTATTGTACAATTTGTGAAAACATTTGTCATAAAGAGTTGCCAGACTAATGGCAGACAGTTGCTAGAGTTGTCGAGTAATTTTTATTTTCTCGCGCCAATGACTTTTAAATTTTTTTCAGCTAAATAAAATCAATTATTAAATAAATAAATTAAATTATATAAATTAAAGCGGAAAAAAAATTAAAACCTTTTTGTTCTGCAATAATAAACTTAAATAATAATTTAATTTGAGATGTCAACCCTTAGTCTAGTTCGAAAAGGTTGGTGAAAATGCTAAAATCTCTTTCGCTGCGATTTCTATGGCACACCTGATAATTAATCAATGAAATCATCAAAGATAAAATTTGAGCAAACATATCGAGTACAACATATTTTGCCAATTGAGATATGCTTTCTTTTCAGTCCTATTCCTATTTTCCTGCAAATATGCGAGTCTTTTGTATTCAGTGCGCTGTAAAGAGTATAAACAACAAAAAAACAAGCAAAGCGAAAATCGAGAAAAAGATATACACTTGATATGCACGTATAGTACAAATGTCGAGAGATGCTCAAAAGTTTGGCTGGCCGAGACGCAGCTGAGATGAACGCACGGATAGGCGACGAATGGTTGCATGGATGGTTGCACGGTTGCACGGTTGCATGGATGGATGTTGCCATGTTTTTGGATGCTAGATGGTAGTTAACTGACTGCCCGACTGACTGCATGCCAGAGAGCCTGCCGTCTACTTACTTGAGTGTCTGGCCCAGAACAGAGGCAGAGGCAGAGGCGATGTCGACTGACAGGAGGCACGAGACGGGGCAGGGCAGGGCAGGGCCAGATGTTGCCACATTATTTTGCATTTTGCATTTTGTGCAGAAGCAGGCGAACAAAAAAAAATAAAAAACAGCGAGATTGGGGCAGAGGCAAAGACAGAGTCAAACGGCGGCTGGCCGCGTAGCGAGATGAATCCTATTTACGAGGCACAAACTCTGACTGACTGTAGACTGTAGTTGTGTCTATAGTTGTGTGTATCTGTATCTGTATCTGTGTCTGTGTGCATGCACTCGAGTATCTGAAAGTTCGTTCTGTGTGTGCGTCGCTTTGCTGCCTGTCAAAGTCAGTAAAAATTTTGTCGGTTGAAGCGTAAGCAAAAAAAAAAAGAAAAGCAAAAGAATGAGAGAGGAAAAATAAAAAGTAAACGGCAAAGGTAATGGAAAGTGTAGTGCGAGTAGTTTTAGCTTTTTGTTTGTATGCGCCCCCCCATCCCACTCCCCTCGTTCAGCTCTCCCTTTTCTTTGCCATCAGTCAGAGCCACAATCCTGGCGCGTTCTAGTCCTTGAGTCCTGTTTGGGCGACGGCGGTTCATGTTTTCAGCATGCCTTCAAGGCATTTGGCTTGTTAAGCAGCAAAATTGAATTAAGCTAAATGCGGCATGGCGGAGGCAAAGCTGAGTAAAGTAAAATTGCAAAGAGTATTTGAAGTCGACAGACAGACAGGCAGACAGACAGATAGACAGACACACACATATACAAGTAAAGGCTTGGTATGACGATTTACATCCCTGTTTTATTTTAACTTTAGTTTTTTTGGGTCGGCACGTAATTAAATTATGCATTTTTACTCAGCTTCTATTAAAAGGAGTCAACAAACTGCATAAATGGATCACAGTCTATTTTGAATTGTTGGACAGGTGGAGAGTGAAGACTTTAGAGATAAATACTTTTAGTATGCAACTGAGCTTTTAAAGCACCTGTGTTTGTAGAACTGCAGCAAAGTCTATACAAAGTAGGTGTGACAAGCTTGATTAAACTAAGTACCTGAGTGAAGTAAATATATTTATTAGTTCTCTAATTTAGGGTATACAAATTGTACACACAGTCAATGTTTGTAATGATTGTGTATTTAAATTCCAAAGGAATGAAACGCTTTTTTCTTTTATTGTCAGAATATGAAAATATTATAATTAAGTAGTTTTAAAAAGATGATTACTGGTATAGAGAATATATATATTTCATTATAGTCCAATACAGATAGTCGACTTTTAGGAATATTTTTGAGTAGCATTTAAAATCATAGCATAAATTCTCAAAGCATAAATTCTCAAAAAACAACATGTACGAATATTCTTTCTAAAATAAAAATCGGTTTATTTATGTGCACGTTGTTGCCGTTGGCTGCTAATGGAAATGGCCACGGACTTGGAACTGTGCAGAGTAGACAGGGAGTAGGACGCCTTAGTCGAGCCTTGGAGTCCACCTTATGGCAACTCTGTTATGCTTTCGCATATTTTATTCTTCGCTCTCTTTTAATGTGTGTGTGTGTGTGTGCATGTCTGTGTGTGTGTCTATGTGTCTGTGTGTGTCGTCTTTGTTGTTTCGTTTATTTGGCTGACTGGCATAACCTCAGCCTCAGCCTCACGGCTCCTCCTCATGGACACTAAGTAGGAGCCGTGCTGTACACAGAACAAAAAATCCGAGATTCCGGATCGATCCTAAATGGAATCTCGGAATTTCCTTAGTTCCTCGAATGTTTTAGGCTCTTTTTTCTTTGACTATTTGAATGTTGAGTGGTTGGATTTTATCCGCATATTGTGTTTATTTAACAATAACATCCTGAAACTATCCATACTACAAAATTACATGTTTAAATCAAGAATGTTGGAATTAGCATTCTATTTTTTCTGTGTACAACTCTCAGCAAATAGAGAGAGAGAGAGAGAGAGGGAGAGAGGGAGATGTAGTAGGGAGTAGGTGAAGCTGTGTCTGTCTGTCTGCTGTTTCTATTGTCACAGTCTGTAGCAATAGCAAAGCGAAGGAAGCAGCAACCAAAGAGGCAGCCGACCATCCGACCAGCCGTGTGACAATTCGACCCCAAAAGGACCATGGAGACAGCCAGAGCAGCAACAACAACAATGACAACAGCAACAATAACGACAACAACAACATGCAGTAGAAAAGCAGTTCGCTTTTTGTCCTGTACTCGTGTCTCGTGGTGTATGAACTGTTGATGGTGTTATGGCGATATGTCGCTTACTACCGACGTCGACTACCGAGCTGCGTCCACACACACACACACACTTAAACAATGACACACACACATACAGAGACAGAGTTGCCACAGTTCAAGTCTCTGGCATATCGTCGTCTCCTATGAGCAGTAAGCAACAACATACAAAAATGTTTGTGCAAAAACAATGCGCAGGCATACAGAATAGTCTCCAATGTGGAAACACAGGAGGAGACTGGGCGCGGGGAAAGAGAGCTTACGGATAGGCATGGGCATAAAAAAAAAAGAAATAAGACAGCGGAGAATGGATAAAAATGAAATAAAAATCGATAAGTGTAGGCACGTTTGAATGGTCGGCTGTGTCGTTCAGGATGTTGGGGCATAAGGCAACTTTGACTAGAGAGAGGGAAAGAGAGGGAAAGAGAGGGGAAGGTAGAGACGGAGTCAGCTCAGGGGAACTTGTGATGGATGATGCAGGCAGAGCACAACTTGCGTGAGGGTCTCACTATCCTTGGTGCCTGGTCCTGTTTGTTCTTGTTGTTTCTTGGAAAAACTGATGCCCTACACTGTTTTGTTTGCTTGTCTGTACACCTAATACACACCCACACACACACACACACACGCGCTAGACAGACATAATGTCAATTGTTATTATGTGATTTGCTGCGCCCTACAACAAAAATATGTTATTTATTGCTAATTAGACACATTTTTAATGCCGTTTAACTGAGTAAAAAAAGAGGCTTTAGTCATATTACGTATACGCCATGTAAGCCGCAGACAAAGTGCATTTAATGCTTGCCAATTAAACAGCAGCAACCAACAACAACAGTCAGACAAAAGGACGCCCAGCAGCAGCAGCAGCAGCAACAGTCAGTCATTTAGTCATTTAGTCAGTTGGTCCGTCAGTCTCCCATTGCAATTAAAAAGTGTTGCCTTCGTCATGTTGCCACGTTGCGTCGTGTTACGCCCCCGCATGAAACACAAAAAAAATATATATATATACACATATAAAACACTCGAGCCAAATAACTCATGTCTCGAGTGCTGTTGAAATGAGTTTGAGTTTCCATTATTTGTGCCCAGGTGAGTGGGGCATGCAATTTAACTGGCGAGCCGTCGATGACACCACATCATTATCATCATAATCATTAACATTTTGAGCTCAAATAAAACTCAACATTTGTACATTCATTCATTTACTCTTAAGCATTAGATTAGCCCAATTACATTCAGTAATAACAAGGGATGGCACGATTAATCATATGATACACAATAATCGATTATTTTGCTTTCATTGGCGATTTAATTGTATCGTAAAATAAGTTGCGATTAATTGAAACACTAATCGATTATTCAATCAAATAATCGCGTCGTTGCCAAAATTTTTTCGGGGAAACGCACATGGAAATTTTATTCCGAAATGAATACATCATCTACTGGCGAAGTAAAGATAGCGACGGGTCATTTACTGGCGAAGTTGAGTTCGATTTATGGGCCCATCACAAGTCGCTGGCTCAGTGCCTGGGAGGAGATGCGTACAGTGTACCCAAAACTATACACAATCGCTGGATATATTGCTTCCTCATAGGCACTTCAGTGCCAGCAGAGCGCCTATTCTTGAAAGCGGGTGCTACTGCTACTGAAACTAGGAACAGGTTAATCACCGCACATCTTTCAAAATAATTGTTTCTGAATTCCACATTTAATAAATAAATTTGTATTTATATTTTTTGGGCATTTTATTATTGTTCTTAATTTTTTTTTGGCTATACAATGCCAGTGCATTACACAATATTTTAAAAAACTATAAAAAAAAAATTAATCATTTGATTAATCGATTATTTTTATTTTTCGTCGATTAATTGCAATTAATAATCGCGTAGCTTAAATTAATCATATGATTCAATAATCGATTAATAAATTTTTGTTGCCATCCCTAGTAATAACTAAGATAAAAACGATTCTCTGACTGCACAAAATAATTTGATTCGATTTAAGCTCGACAAATTTGCGTTCCTTTTTTGTTGAATCATTGTATTTAATTTTCAGTTATGTGGATGTACAAAATACATATATTTAAATTTTTTTCCAAATAGTTAGCCATTATTTCTAAGAAATTTAAGGGGGTATTGCTGGTTGGCAAAATTGTTTGTTTCGATTTTTTTTTTTGCATATTTTTAAAGCTTGGATATTTGAGAATATCGTCCTAAAAGGGTTTTTTAAAACTCAAAATACTTAAGGAGATATGGCCTTTTTTGTCCAGCAATGTTTTCGCCAAAATGCATCAAAATGTTTTGATGCAAAAAAATAACCTCAATCATAATTTTAAAAAAATTTTTACTAATTTTTTTTTACACTAAACTACAAAAAAAATTGCCCAAAATCGATTTTTCATTTTTTAATAGCCGCCATTTTGTAAAAAAAAATCTCAAAATTATGATTGAGGTAGGGGCCTGACTTACATATGTACTAAATCTAACGCCGTTTACTTTTTCCATTTCCGATGATCCTAAGTGGAGTTATCCGTGCCGCAAGCAGCATACCTTTTTTTTCTACGCCCAATTTTTTATTTAATTCAATATGTTCTTGATACAATAAAAAAACAGAATTTAAATAACTATTTCCGTTTTCAAATAAGATTTATTTTAAAAAAGATCCAAAAGCAGCCTTCCAACCTGCAATACCCCCTTAATACTTCTGTTGTTTCAGGTTTATGATAGAATAGCTTCAACAAGTTTCTCCGGGAACACACTTAAATAATATGAAATAATCGTAACTAATTATCGATTCATATTCATTTGGAGTCGCTCTGCTGTACATCATCTCTGGTGTTCAGGGATAACATTCACTCAGAACTGTCGGGCAAATCGTACTTAATGTAATTGAAAAGGGCGGCAATCGGAATCGGAATCGGGAGCTACCAAATAGCATTTGTAAATGCTCGATAGCAAAATGAAGCGTCGATTGTATTTGCCTTCCTTCGTCAATGAAAACAAACATTGGAAACGTTGCCAATCAAATTAATTTAGTTTATGCACTTTACGTTTGTATCTCATACTGCAATTGCCATGGCCAACAACAACAACAACAACGACAACAACGACGTCTGATGACTGTTGAGTTTGTATATATAGTTTTGTGCATATTCCACTAAGTGTAAGGCGCATTAAATATGCATTAAATGGCCATGGGAAAAGCGCCAACTGATGTTAACGGCCTGACAATAACTGCTGACATTACCAAAGCCAATGGCAAATGGGCGCCGTATTTATAATTAATCAATACGCAACAACAACAACAACAACAACAGCGACAGAATGCGAAATAACAACAAGAACAACCACATACAAATCTCAATGAGTCATAGTTGTGGCCAAGAATTTGTCAAGTCATTGCATACACAACATTACACATACGACCCATGTGACTGCCAAAAATTCACTCACAAGTAGGTGCAAACTGATTGCCAAAGCTTTTAAAACCACAGCAGAGTAAGCAGCCCACACCCAAACAAAAACCACGGCAATAGCCACAATAGCCACGCAACCAACTACAGCTGTGAGCCAACATATTTATGTACTTATGTGGCATGCAAGTTGCTGTTGTTCTTGTTGTTTTGGACGCTTCCAAATGGCAACGTCATTAGCACGTCACGCGTCAACAACCTACGACCCACAACAACAACAACAACATGAACAAAAACAATACAAAACAACAAATCATTTTGTTGACAACACTTTTCATTTTTGTTTTGAGCTATTTCGCGTTTTGGTTGGCCCAAAGCGTTGACGATTGTCACCTGCTTTAGTTTTTAATTTCTTATGTGCAACAGATATTTGCGCTTTTAATGCTAAACTTCTTCAAAAGAGTGAAAATTGCATTACTTTTTGAGTTCACAATCGATAACATTGGAATTAAGTTGTCAGCATTATTGTAAAAGTCGCGCAAATAACTAGACAACAAACACAATTCTCACATTAAGTCCCTTAGCATTTAAGTATTATCAGGTGATAAATTTCACGAGCAGCACATATATTTTTCTTTTTTCAAAATTACTTATAGTATAAGTTTAAACATGCTAATTTTGCCACCTAATAATTAGAAAATCAATAATAAATGCCATGATTTATAGTTGTACACAAAAGTAAAAAATAAACCATAACTAAGCTAAATAGCATATCTATAGTAAAGACTATAATATTAATTTATAATACACGCATTTTAATATCGGAATGCACTTTCTCAGTTTTTAAAATGAAATTCTAGAATAAATACTCCAATTTCAATTAAAGTAAAGTAATTAGCTATCACATTTTTACACAACAATAACAAAACACAAAAACAACGAGTACAACGACATCGATTAAATATGCCTATCAATTGCAGTGAGTGTTGCCAGTCGATAAATATGAAACCGACGCCTCCAACTCATACAAAAAAAGCGAGCAAGAAAACTATATAACTGTAAACGATGGCAAGAAAACCACAAAGCTTGGCCAACAAGTTAACAACAATTGAAGCCATCATATTATTGGGCTGCGATGACAAACAAAGTGTGAAAAAGGCAAAAATCGAAACTACGAAGCACACACTCAAAACGGAAAAGGCAAAGAGACAGAGATGGTGGAGACAGACAGGCAGACGGACAGACAGAGATAGACAAGCAAAGACCACAACGACATCAAAGCACATGCACAGGTATCTAATGGATACAAGTAATGGACAGCAGCTAAGATACTTGTACTTTGAGAGTTACGTTTGCCTCACAAATACTTGCACACACACACACACATAAATACTTGTACACCTAGATAAAATACACATACACATACACATACATCAGCCACCAACGAGGCGAAGAACAGCAACAACAACGTGTAGGAACGAAAAAAATGTATCTACATCTTATTTGTTTTGCTTTTCCGCGGTGGGGGGGCCACGGCCAGAGAGGAGTGAGGTGGGGAGGGGAGACGAGGCAGAGCAGAGAGTGTAGGGTGAGAGCGGAAGATACTATGGGGTCACACGAACGCGCATTTCTTCACAATTCACATCGTCGTCGTCATCGACGTTCCTCATTTTCTTCTTCTTGCTTGTTGTTGTGGTTGTTGTTCTTTGGCTATCTGTATCTGTGTATGTATGCATGTATGTTTGTGGCGCTATATTGACGTATCCAAAGACGTGCTAGCAACAACAGCAAGTAAAATAGTAACAACAACAACAACAACACCCCAAACACCCAAAAAATCATTTGCACGCGTGCTCTTTCCCACACACGCACGTTGTTTATACTAAAAGTTATTGGAGCAAGGGAGCTCGGAAGTGAATGGGGGCGGACGGCCATCTCCGAGATACTCACTAAATATTTGCGGATAAATGGTGAAAATTTTGACTGCTTTTTATGCACTGCACAAACACGAATAATATTAACTTAATTCACTGATTATGATAATTTGTTGTCGTTATCCTTTTTAAGATGTTGCTTTACACTTTAATTTTATGATTTGTTTTGGCACTTTTTATACACACACACACACACAAAGCTCGAGAGAGAGAGGGAGACAAATACACACGCACATTCAGAAACGCGCGCCAATCATTTTTATTAATTTGTGTATTATCAAATCTTTGATGGCAATTCCCGACGGGACGCGAGACAAACAATAAATGCCTAAAAACTTTATTGCTTATAAGAGACGACCCCGACAAAGGCAACGACGAAGGCGACGACGACGGCGACGATGATGAGTAGGAAGTGTAGGTTAGAGGCGCGACGAGGCGACACATTCATTGCGATCCCGGCACGTACGTAAGACTAGTCGCGGCGAAATCGCACAAAACATTTTTATATCCCTACAACGTCCTCGGCGATGTCCTCGTTGTGCTTCGCGTTGTCGTCGTCGTCAACATCGTCGGCTTTGTTGTTGCTGTTGTTGCTTCGCGCGCGCCGCAAAGAATGAGAAGAAAAACTCAGCCCGCGACTCAAGCCGAAAAACAACAGAGCGCAAAAAAAAATATATATATATGTATATTACCAGAGCAAGAACCACTGCTAGCGAGAGCATGAGAGTGTTAGAGAGCGCGCGCGAGAGAGTTAGCGTAGAGAGCGCAAAGAAGACAACAAAAAAAAAAAAGAAGAAAAATCGAAACAAAACGAATCGTCAGCGATGCGGGCAGTGGATGGACAAAGGTGGAGGGCAGACGTGTGTGGTGCACCAAACACGTAAAATCACTTAGTACCTCCGAAGAGCGCAACACAACACACAAGAGCACAAAACCAGAGCAACAACAACAATGCATAGTGATGGCCTGCCAGCGTTGCCAGATTAAATTAATGAACTTAAAATAAAACAGAGATTACTAACTGTTCTCCATAACAGGTGGTAGCTCTGTTTTGAATGCATTAACGAAGTTTTTATCAATGAGATTTCATAATCTTTTGAATTCTTTTTGACTTACTTGCCGATAAATTGCATAAATTATTTGACATCGCCTCATATATAATTCAAAACTAATTTGTTGTTGTCAGCATTCATTTACCTGCAAAGAGAAAATGGAAATTAGTTTAGTGAAGATAATATACATTTTCAATTAGCTTATCAAATGTGCTTAAAATGAATGAAGTGTTAATTAAATCATATTTCACTTAGTTAAATTAATTATAACCGACACTCTAATTGAACCGTTCTAGTTGATTCTTTTCCAGTTCTCATTCGCCTCCAGGCGAGAGAAAACTTTCGCAGGCATCGGAGTCTGTGAACAATGCAGTAAGTAAACGACTTCATAAATCAAAAATTTCAAGTGCCACATTAGCAGCAAACAAAAACAAAAATCTGGCAACATTCCGAAGCACGCTCACAAAATATGTCAAAAGTTAAAAGTAATCGGATAAGTAGTCAAGGCAAATGTAAAGGCAAAAAGCAAAGTCAGCCAAGCCGAATAACAAAGGGAAAGTTAACTGGGAACTTGACGTTTGCCGACAAAGCTTAATTTTCATGATTTTTCCATTAACAGCAACAAATAGACGTGGCGCCATCTTTCGGCCAAAAATGTTTGGCGCTGCTTTGTCAGCGGGGGAAAAAAGGTTGCCCAAAATACAAGCACGTGAATACGAGACGTTGTAGTTAGGGTAAAAGTACGATAACGATAGAGAGACAGACAGACAGAGAGAGAGAGAGAGAGAGTGTGCTCGCATCGTCCAAGTGCTTTTCAAGAGAGCACTCTCTCGGGAGAGAGAGAACAAACTATGGCGCAGAGACACACACCACCAACATTGAGTACTAAGGATACTCGAATACAACAAAAAGCAACCCTCAACCAAACTAAGCGAACAATACATGAATCAAAATTTGTATGGATATGGATTATTATAAAAATGGGGCACACAAATTACAAAGAGAACACACAGAGAAAGAGAGAGAGAGGGGGGGGGGGGGGGGGGAAAGTGAGCACGTAACACACGACAGAATGAAAGGAAAGGGAGTTGCAGCAGACATCATAAGACCAAGACATATTTCAAGTGATGGTGCTTGTTAAACAATCCCTATCAATATTCAAGTAGGCTCTCTCACAGTTGCAGCTGCTGCTTATTGTAATTTGCATTTACTTAGTTGCCGACCAAGAACAATAAACAAAATAGATTGTAAACAAAAAGTGTGTAAAATAAACCCAATCATGAGGTGAGAAACCACTTTGGTAACCCATTGAAAACCTGTTACTGTTATGATAAGTGCCAGGCACCCATTGGCCGTATCCCTGCCTGCTCTGGGCTGCCTTCCTTCCTTCCATTACATGCTGGTATCAGGAATCAGAAATCAAACAAATTTCTCATATAAACGTTCAGCTGCTGTGTAAATATTTCAACGCAATTCAATCAAAATACAATTAACACATTTGCCCAGAGTGTGTGTGTGTGCGTGTGTAGATCTGTGTGTCTTCTCACAAGATAAACTATCACAATCAAGTCAATAATACCAACAGCATGAGTCGACAAAAATCCTACCAAGGCAGATCCAATACACACCTTGATTGTTGCCGTGTGTTGTCGATACAGATATCTTATGTACATGTATCTCAATAACCGCATCTCTGCATCGACATTAACAAAACTCAACAAAAAAAACAAAAGCAGCTTCAAATAAAAAAAGGAAAAACACGCAAAATGCAAGATATAAAAAAAACACTCGTATTGCATATGTTATATAGTGTATGGCATATGGCATTTGTTTTATGGGCTCTCTCTCTCGCTGTCTGTGGCATGCAGTGCGTATACGCAATACACAACAAGTGAGAACACTATAAACGAGACCCCGACTATAAGATACTCGTTGCACAATTAAAATTGTTATTTATTGTATGCATACATTTTATGAGTGAGTTAATAACGTAAAACAGCCATAATTCTCAAATTATTTATTTGATATTGATGCGTTTAAGTTGGATGATTGACAATAGTAAAAGAAAACGTTTACAGACTAATTTTAAAGACACGTGGGAACAATTCGCATCTGTGTAAAGTTTCTAGCTCTTCTAATGTAGGCAATATTTGTTTTTATTGGCCCAAATTTGGTTGCTCTAGCTCTTAGAGAGTCTGTAAAATCAGACTGACATGCAACAAAGCCAATATACCCTTGCACCATAAGCGTAACTGGTATATTAACGAGGCTTATCGTCAGACAGTCAACTGTTCTTAATGGTTGTTGAGAGCAAACAAAACCAGGGGCAAGTCCAAACTTTTGCTATTGAGTTGAACCTTAAGAAGTTTTTACAGCTCTGTCAACGCATTTTGAAAGCCATAATCAAGGACATCCCATATAAAAGGACCTTTGAGGCACTATACAAATAATGTGTGTCTTTTATGAGTGTACAAATTGAACTGCATTGAGAGTTGAAGTAAGAAACCAAGAAAAAAATGAAAACCACAAAATATAATATTAAACATACAGGCAACAAGGTCTAAACACAGTCATACCAACAATACATATACATATTTTGCTGGCCATGTGCATAAAGGACACAGATAATGGTCAATAAAAACAAAACGCAAAGCAAAGAAGATAATACTTGTAAAGCCAACAACGCTGACCGTTGAACAACAAACACACAGCGAGTGAACGACTTAGAGATACCCAGTCAAGTTATTTTACTTATAGATACAAATGTATCGAAATCTCAGAGAACAACATTTCGTTAAAGACAGTCTGTTACATTTCTCGTACACTACTGCATGCTACCCATTTGCGAATGGTTACAGGGTATAGGTAGTGAAGCAAATGCAGCTCTCGCTCTCGCTGCATTCAATCGACTGACGATTTGACTTGTTGTTCGGTGAAATGCAAATGGAAACTCGTCGAAACAATGAAACAACAAATATAGCGTATAATTTTACTATATGCGCTTCACTTGCTGTCGTTTTTGTCTACCTGTTTTTCTATTGTTTTGTTCGTGGGTTGTTTTTTGTAGTCAATAGCCAACATTTAACGTCGAAATATTTGCGTATTTTGTGTGGCAAACAATTGGCAAGGGCCCAATTGGTAGAATCCGTTAAATGTGCTCACTTCAGACTACCCGTTGACGGGTTTTAGCTTCATTCATTTAAAAACGGAAATTCTGCCAGATTAAGTACTCGCCGCGTTGACAATGTTGCAATTTCGCTTTCCCTGATAAGCGACAGAGAATAAAACGTGAGTCAATGCGAAATTTTATTTACCAACAGATTTTTATCAGGTTTTTATTGAAATTAAGTTAATAGACATGAGTATTTTAGTAGCGAGAGAGACGACAAATCAAAGGCAACAATTTGGCACAGTGGAAAAAACAACTGAAAAAGTAGTTACTTTACAGCTAGACTGATATTTGTGAAACTTTCCACTCTCAAAGTAGACATGCCTAAAGACACGTACACCAAATACAATGATTTTATCTATTAGAATGACTTTAGATATTATCATGTAGATTTGTGAAAAGCGTGAGAGTTAATTCAGAAATTAACTTTTTAACTTTTTAAGTTGTGATTAATGTATGATGAAAAAAAAAATACATTGGTTTGATTTTTGACCTAGTAACTTTACATTTCCAAATTTATAAGTTAATTTGTAACTGAATTAACAGTTTAAATAAGTGTCATCACTTTAGTGTCAAATCATTCATGGAGATAAGTGAATCAAAAGATTTCGAAGCTGGCTGAACTCATTTCAAAAAAAGCGTTTTTTTTATGGCTCAATTTATAAAACCCTCAACGAGATAAGTAAATGGTCAGTTTTCATTATGTCTGCCACTTGGCCACTTGACACCAACTGGCGCACTAACAAGAACATCATTATCAACTGCATCTTCATCATTATCATCAGCACGATTATCGCATAATTCTCATTCTGAGCTTCGCGCATGGCAATTAATACAAAACTTGCATTAAATCACATCACACAAGCGACGCCCGATGAAGATTCGTGCCGTTTTGCTTTAATGAATTTGAACTGAAATTGCTGTGAAATGGAGATTTCCTACTTGAGTGCAATTAAAATTAACTCCCAAATGAAGCCAAATGAAGCACAAATCATTTTGGGGTGACCGCAACAGAAATGGGGTGAAATTAAAGTTAAACTAACCTAAGCTGAGCTGACCGACAGACAGACAGGCGGACATATAAACAGGATATCTCCGTGCTCAGTTCTCAGTCTGTCAGTGGCAGCTGCTTCTCAAATTCTCCAGCTGAGAGCCAACAACAGCGACTCTCAATTTGTTCAACTAATTGACATATCGTACATACACACACCGATTCGAGTGTACTTCAAAAGCAATGAGAATTGGTGTATTTTTAGACTGGCCTCCGCGAATCAGACACAGAATCCGAATCAGAATCTGAGCACTTTATTAATGTGGCATGCAACATTGGCACAACATTGAACGCACTTGGCGGAAAATCAATGGCCTTCTATCTATGTACCATATAAATTGTGTTTATAATGCATTTTCAATCACGAATTGTTGCCACGTCAAATTCAAGTTAAAAAGAATGGAATAGTAAGGTGTGTAGCTATCCTTCAATGCATTATAGATACATTATCTAATAGATACTTTATTTAGACAAAAGTGATTGATCCGATTTTGTTTCTGTTATTTCACGAATATTTTGTAAGAAACTGCAAAACCGTATGTCGAACATTTTTCTCCGAGTTCAAACTTTTTGTTTCATGTACCAGAATCCATTCATCTGCAGCTGCTTGACATATCATTAATTAAAGCCTCTGTGTACACGTCCCCATCAAACTCATGCCTATTAATTGCCACCTTTCAATTGCGGACTGACTTGTAGTCCATTCCTTTCACCCTTTATCCGTCAGTCTGTTTGTCTTGGGCATTTTACGAATTGAATGAAAGTAGCGACGGGCGGTGCAATGCACAATATGCAAGAGAATATATGTATATCAAGAATATGAATTTGCCGTTGCACAATACAATGAACAACAACTACAACATCGATGGTACTCAGTTTACATTGACATTCATAACGCGTCTGTGTGCATTCTCTCTCTCTCTCTCTTTCTCTCCCTACTTATCTTTCTCTTTGGCCACAATGCGAGAATCACAGCTCCTCAGTATATTATTTATGTACTCTGTGTGTATACGGATTATACATACTTTGATCTTTGTTTAAGTTATTGGTTGCCAAGCATCCGTACAATGCATATTAATTGCACATCCGTACGCTCCACAGATACAGATACAGATACACAATTATACGCCATTGTTTGAAGAGACAGAACTTTTAAACAGGCCACACAATTCAATGATTTGATGAAGTGTTTCTTAAATAGTTCTGAACCATAGGAAAAACAAAATACCAATAAATTAAAAAGGATTTCCAAGTTATTTGAATCAAACAGATTTATGTCTGATTTAAGAAATTGGTGAGATAAATGCTCTAAATGTTATTAAAAGGATGTTTTTTAAATGAGGAGTTTTAAGATTTAAGAAGTTTATCGATTAGGTATAATGCATGTCATATCTGAATTCTGAACTTAAATGCAAATCTTTAATCGTTGCTAGCTAATTAATGCATTTTGAATCAACGTGTTGCTGTCGCTATGCAAATTTATGAAATTTTTTAATATTTTATCATATTTGTGAACATAACAAGTGGATCAACAGAAAAAGCATAAACACAAAAGCAAATGATTATTAAGCAAAAAAAAAAAAAATATATATTGTAAACAATTTTGTTGAGCCTGCGGCAGATGCTGCACACACACACATATACACATACACAAAATGCAGTTGAAAAGCTTTATGTTGTACATATATGCGTTTGTCAAGTTTTAATTAATTTCGTTCCATAATACAAAAACAAACTAACAAACAATAGATGCATATTCCAGTCGTTGCCTGGCAACCGCCGCATGCTGATCCTGTTGCTGCCACATGCAACATGCAACATGCCACATGCCTCATTCTGTTCCATTGACACCGCACAAAGGTGTGCCTGTTTGGAAACCAATAGCCCAACTTTCAATAAATCCATATTGAATATTGAAATGGAAAAACAGCGCAAATATGGACATTATCAATGCAGTGCACTATGGTCCCAAAGACCTTATTTTTTACATAAATTAATAACTCGAGAATTACACAATATTTTTTTGTCTGGTTTTTTGCATTCAGCTTAATAATACCAATTGAATTTTTGACTGTGGAAAACAGGCGTGGCACCGCCCTTTTCCTTATATTTTAATATGCAAATTTTTTGATTACATAGCTTTTTTAATACAAATTTTTTTTTTGTAAGCTTTAAACTATAACATTTAACTTACTTATATCAAATATGTAAATAATCAGCACAATTCTAATAAAAAAATTTAAATAAATTTTAAACGTATTTTTTTTCAATTTTTTTTTTATGGCATCTTTTAGCGTAAGTTGCAAAGTTATACCATTTTTATTTCTATTTCCGTCTCCTTAATTTCTAAAAGCCTTCCATTCAACTTTTTTAAAATAAAGTCAAAAATTGACGATGCTTTATGCTTGTTCTGCAGCCACACTTCAAGCAATTCTGCATGCTCGAACTCAAAGTTGCCTGATGAAATTTGCGATTATATGGAATCGGGGAAATTCGGGGACAAGATTTTTGGTGTTTATAAAGAAAAAACATTGACACACAAGACTGCATTTATAGCTACGACAATACACGACAATAAACTTACTTCTACTCCACGAACCAAAATTTATGTGAGGTTATAGTCGGCTAAAACAACATAGCACAAATGCACATTAAACAATTAACAAAACACTTCTACAAACAAAACACATATACAACTATGTATAACAAACCTGGAGCTATGTTTTCCATAGTTATTTTTATTAATGGGTCTTTTTCTATTTATTTTATAGAGGAAATAAAAGTGAACAATATATTGTGTAAATCTCAACCCCGTGCGCACAAAATAAACAGTAAATTTTCGGGCCGATTAAAAATTACAGGGATGTTTAAAAAAAAAAAGAATTTCATTTCTAAGTTCATTGGAATATTTGCTATTGATTTTTTGAATTTACGTAAAAAAAACGGCTTTGGGACCATAGTGCAGTGGCAGCATTAATTGAGACACTAAAATATTTGTATATAAATTATTTAAATTAGTAATACTCCTTTTTCATTTTCGTTAATATCCTGTATTTTTGAGTTTTCCATTCCTTTCCAAAATAATAATAATAATGAGATCTTGAAATTGAAATGATTTATTAAAATCCTTCAAGTATTTAAAACCAAAGTGAACACCAAGTATGATGCTCTCCATTGCTGTCATTGCTCTGTCAATTGCTGAAATGTGAGTGCAATTTGTAGCAGTAATAAAGCCCCAAACCGTCTAGTCTAGTCTGACCTGCCACGCCCTAATACGATGGGGTATGTATGTATGTGCATTAGGGTGGGTTAATTTGTATGGACCAAAAAAAACGCACCTTGCGGTTATCAAAATCGTAATCTACGGTGAATTCTAAGAAGATTTGCCCAAGAAACCATAGGTCTAAAATCATTTTCGAGCTTCCGATTTTTAACGAGAAACTTTTTGTATCTTTTTGTCACTTTAAATACGCATAGATACCTAAGCGAGTGCATAAAAAATATTTTGTTTCACTTAACTTTTTTTTAAGAAAATTATAAATTTTTAAAAATATAAAAATAAAATACAAAATTAAAATTTTATTTTTAAAATTTTTTATACATTTAAAAAAAAGTTTTAAATAATTAAAATTTAAAAAAATGGCATTAATTTGCATTTGACCGTTAATTTACGCCCTTTTTAGCGCCACGCCCACTTTCATTTTATTTTCAAAAAATGCCTTGATGTATTGAGATTATGTACTTCAAGTTTCAACCCGATATCTAACCTAGCTCAAAAGTTACAGATTTTTGCCACCAACATTGGCAAAACAAACCGAAAATGGGTACAAAATACATACAAATTTGGTACCATTTTATATGTATTTTGCATGTATTTTGGATGTATTTTGTACCCATTTTCGGTTTGTTTTGCCAATGTTGGTGGAAAAAATCTGTAACTTTTGAGCTAGGTTAGATATCGGGTTGAAACTTGAAGTACATAATCTCAATACATCAAGGCATTTTTTGAAAATAAAATGAAAGTGGGCGTGGCGCTAAAAAGGGCGTAAATTAACGGTCAAATGCAAATTAATGTCATTTTTTTAAATTTTAATTATTTAAAACTTTTTTTTAAATGTATAAAAAATTTTAAAAATAAAATTTTAATTTTGTATTTTATTTTTATATTTTTAAAAATTTATAATTTTCTTAAAAAAAAGTTAAGTGAAACAATATATTTTTTATGCACTCGCTTAGGTATCTACGCGTATTTAAAATGACAAAAAAATACGGAAAGTTTCTCGTTAAAAATCGGAAGCTCGAAAATGATTTTAGACCTATGGTTTCTTGGGCAAATCTTCTTAGAATTCACCGTAGATTACGATTTTGATAACCGCATTGGGTCGAAAAAAATTGACCCACCCTAATGTGCATACATATAGATACAAATAAATGTATATAATGTTTTATGTTAGCATCGTTAGAGCGACAACTCACGTACTCGCCGTACTCAACACTCAAATGCAATTAACGTTTTGAGTTTGTTTTAATGTTATTTATTTATGTTATTTATATGCGGGCCTCTTTATGGTGTGTGTCATTATAGCGTGCACACAGATACAAATCGGCTGAAGAACCGTTTAAAAGCGTAACATGGCGCACCTGCAGTGCAATAAACACTTGACTTGACTCGACAACAACAACAGCAACAACAACAACAGCAATAATACCATAACAACAAACCGAACTTGGGGCCATCTCTGTTTGTCTCCTTTGAATGTTTGATATAACTGCATGTGTGCAAAACTACACAGAAAAAAATAAATCCATTCTAAAAATCAAGCCTAATTTTAGCATCTTTAATTATTATAAAATTAAAACAATATGAGATTAAAATGGTAACAACTCAGCATTAAATTAGTCAAAAATGTCTAAAAACCAGGGACTGAAAATAACTGTTATTGATCAAAATTTCAACTAAAAAAATCACATGTAATCACATTTTGTTTAAAATACATCAAACTGTTTGTAATAACAGTATCTCTGCAAGCAGCCAATAAACTTATATTTGAGACTTAAAAAAATAAAAATTACAAATAATTATTAAAATTGATTTGTATTATATCCATCAAAAATAACATTTAAATTTGATTTTTTTTTGAATAAGTCTTTAATAATAATTAATACTGATTTTTATTTTTTTAGTTTTTTATAAGAGTTATTAAAAACTTTTTTGAATACAAATCTTGAAAGACTTGAAATTTTCGATTCAAAAAAATAAAAGTCTCGAAAGACTTTTATTTGTGAGGATAAAAAATAAAAATAAAACAAATAACTATTATTTTTGATTTGAAATCATAAAAGTTCTAATCAAAAATAATTAATAAGTATGATTTGTAAAGTAAAAGCCTTTAAGTAATTATTAAAAGTAATTTTTATTTCTCATAACAGTTTCAGTCCCTGCTTAAAACATTTGATTTCATTTAAAAAATTCTTATAGAGCCCCGATTATCAAAATGTTTGCAAAGAAGAAATTGAAAAATCGTACTTGATTTTAGAAATTCCGGGATTACTTAACTTTAAACACAGCGTGGTATTCATTTTATACCAGAATCCCAAATTTGTTTCTGTGTATGTATCTTTGGATTTCTGTATGTATCTGTGTACGTAAGTGTGTCTGTGTGTACTTAATGGCGTCATCAATGAAGGCGGTCTGCCATCAAACAGCATAGCCAACATTTATTTTGTATGTCTGTTTTGATTATGTTGATTGCAACAAATTTTGTTGTTGATGCTACCGTTGTATCTTGTTTTTGTTGTTGTTGTTGTTTTTGTTGCTTGTTGTTGTATCTGGGCAACTGCTGGGAGGCGTGGCTCGCTTCGCTGGGCTCACGTACTTGTCGACCATTTCGTCGTCGTCGTCATCGTCGTCGTCGTCGTCGTCGTCGTCGTCGTCGTCGTCGTCGTCGCCAGTCAAACGTTTATTTGCACTTGACATTAGCAAAGTCATAATAAAAATTTCCCGCAAAAGGCACGCACAGCAGCAGCCACAACAACAACAACAACAGTCGCAACAACAACAACAACAGCCACAGCCACAACAACAACCACAACCATTACCACAATGAAAAGTGTGAGCTCAACTAACTGCCTGTTTGCATTGCACACTGATGCAATAATGGTAAAATGTGATTTAAATTGATATATTCTAGTCATACTATTTTCTATATCTATGAAATTTCATGATAGGAATTTGATTTGGATTCGATTTAAATAGTGATTTACCCCAAAGAGCATTACTTTTCCTAAAAGAATTCCTGTACAATTAAATTATATATTCAGCAGGAAATTTTGTAAATATAAAGTCAAATATCAAAGGTATCCTACAAATAGTGTAAAACCTGATACTGATTGTTTTTTTACGAGCCATGAATATAGACTTTTCAGAAACATAATACAGTCGAACTTCCCTAACTCGAATCGTCTTTAACCAAAGAAAAGGTTCGAGTTATGAAGATATTCGACTTATAGAGTTATTTTCTTAAGTTTATTAATTTTACTGCCACTCAGTTAGCTCGAGTTAGAGAGAAAGTTCAACTGTAGTCTGATTCAATAAAAAGGCTTCTTGACATTGTGCAGGTATTGATTACTAATCCATCTCACGATTACTAATTTGATAACTAGCTGCTATCTATTTATATTAATCAAATTGGGCTATTCTTATTTTTTTTATCTTCTCAGACTAATATTTTAAGTTACACCTAATTATTTTTATTTATAAATTTAAGATTGTATTTCTTTGTAAATAATAATTAATTTTTTGAAAATAAATAATTATGCAAGTTACAACTTTAATAGCAAGTATACACATGTATATGCATTTTTTAATAACATGTGCGTAACCACTGTGCAGTGTCACAACTTCAACAAATTGCTGGCCCAGTCTAAAAAGTACTTCAAAGCGGGGCACAGCACAGAGGGGCCACAAAACGGTAAAATTGTCATTTTACAAAGCAACGCGCACAGGTAACAAACGAAGCAGCCAAGCAGCCAACAAACCAACCAACCAACCAAGCAGCCAACCAACTAACCAACAAACCAACAAGCCAACCAACCAACCAAGCGGCCATCCCTGGCGCACGTGAGAGTCAACGAACTGGAACTCGGATTTGCCGGCTCTGACTCTCGACGTTTGGCGGCCTGGTCTCATCGTCTGTCGGCGTCTGGCGTCTGCCGGGGCTCTGAACAAAAAAGGGTTCCGCTTTTGCTGCCAAATTACATGCACAACAGGTTCAGTTCAAACGGTAATGCTCAACAATCCGTCCGTCCGTTCCGATTCTCCCAATCATCTCTCCATTTCAGGCCACACATTGCAGCTAATTTGTTATTGTCGCACAATTTGCAATGGCCAATGGGCTAAAATGCTCAAATGGGCAACAGTAAGAGCCATAAAGGCGCTTCAACATAATCAACTTCAAATAGCAACAATACTCGTAAAGTGTCGTCTATATTGCCAATTGATTTCTTTTTTCTTTTTTTTTTTTTCTATTTTTATTATTTTACTTTGACTATGAGTTGTGGGCGGCAACCCTGAAGCGTATCGTTGAGAATTGGCTTTTGTATTTTATGGCCCAAACGAGGGTCAGATACACAGCACATATACACAAGTCCACCCTACAATCTGGTGAATAGACTATTTGGCAATCATCTTGGATAAGATCTTGCTTAGATTTGATACTATAAGGGATTTACGAATTGAATTTATTTTGGAAAGGTCTAATTTGTAAATAAAATTGCTACTAAGGAGGATTTTTTCTATTGATAAACTAAAATCGAATCCACCAAACTCGCTAGAAACTTGCCAAAATTTTACATAAATAATGTGCAGTATAATCACAATAATAATTACACTCTTTACATTTTCCTAGTCGTAAAATTGATAAAGTTAATAAAAGAATTTTCAATTTAAATATTGTATCTTTTTTCAAATATAAATCGAATTCTTTTAATATTCTTATTATACTATTGAAATTTTTATGAATTAAAATTATAATCAATATTCAGGGGTGCCACAGAAATCGCTTTCGCTTGAATTTCACTTGAATTTGTATGAAATTTAAGTGAAATTCAAGCAAAAGCGATTTTTGTAGCACCCCTGATTATAAAAAGGGCTTGGTATTCAATTTTAGAGTTTTCCCAAAATTTTCTCATTTTATAGGGTATCCCCATGCTTCCCATGTACCCGATAGACTTGCATACTCTCCAAAAAATGTAACTGTTTAAACATTTATAACAAATGGCGTTCAATTCTTTGGCGATTTGCTTTGAAATGTGCACTTTGTGTGTGGCTCTGCCAGCCTACGTGCGTTTTATGTCAAATACGTGTGTCCTGTCGAAGCCTCCTCAACCTCATCCTGATGCTTTTACACTCCCTCAACAGCTTGGTTAGCCTGGCGGCGAGTTACCCTCTGATAGACTTTGCCCAAGGAGTTGGGCATATTGGAGGCAGACAGCCGTCGTTTGGACGTTCGACAAACACGTTAGTTGTTGTTATTTTTTGTATTTACTTGTACATATTGCCACTCTAATAATAGCTGAAAATGTTCAGCCAAAGTTACTAAACTGCGCTGACCTGTCCCGTTGCTCGGACGAGAGAAGGGGGGAATGGGGAACGGATTGCCCTTTCAGCAATCATTCCACTCATGCGCTCAATTCATTTATTCAAATTCACTGCACACATCAAAGCCAGACAACAACACAAATGCGAAGGGGGTGAAGTTTGTTGTTAGCCCTGTTCCTCGCTCTCGGACTTGGTTAGACCTGAACTGAACACACTGAACACTGAACACGTCAGCCATGTAATTAGATTGTCACACTGTCAAGTGCTCCGTTCGTCTGTTGCCATTATGTACGGCCGACTGAATTGTCCGATTCGCTGCTGACCTGTCTGCCTTCAAGTACTTGGCCAGACAGACACGTTTTGACCTTTTTATCTATTAACTGCTTTTTATGTGCGTATATTTATATACTTTTTAGACAGAGAGCAGACAGTTAATATAGATATTGGGGGTGCCACAGAAATCGCTTTCGCTTGAATTTCACTTAAATTTCATACAAATTCCAGTGAAATTCAAGCGAAAGCGATTTCTGTGGCACCCTAGATTGATAAAGACAATGTTTTTAACTGTATGAAAACAGTTTTAAATACAAATGACAATGACGAAAGAATTGTGTACGACTAAAATTTTATACATGACAGGGTGGGAAAAGAACTCAATTATTTTTCAAACTGAAAGGTTCTACAGGGTATTTTCTAGTCACACAATTGTCTAGTTTTATTGAATTCGTAGCTGTTTTAGACTGTCATTTTTATTAGGGTTTTATTAAAACAAAAAAAGGGCTCGCAACATAAGTGGTAATTTGAGCTTGTCGTGAGAAAGACAAAGATTCAATTGCCACGCCCACAATGAATGCTTTGAAGAGGCAAACGGTAAATATTTAAGCCCAAATATATAATAAATGCCATGAAACGTGCAAATAATTGTAATTCCTGCTAGTGAAAAACCGTAAGACCGTAACCAATACAAAGGGCGGGCAGATGGACTTGTCAGTGGGCCCTCATTTTGCCAATATTCAATTGCCACACATGAATGAGTGTGTGCGAGTGAGTGTGTGTGTGTGTGTTTATTTGTGTGCTGTGCGTGGGTTAAACTTGAGTAATTGCACAAATTGCAGTGCAGCCATGCAATTTGGCTGCTCGGCAGCTTGGCAACCAATGCAAAAGCAAAAGCCAGCACAAAGGTAGCATCTGAGAAGCGCACACAAAAGCAGCAACAACCACAAATAACAACAATAGATGCAACCACAACAAATACAACAACAACAACAATAACAGCATGCTTAAAATATGATCCATAATTACATTGCGATGTGCATTTATGGCAACTCAATGCCAGTAAACTACATAAGATGGATGCAAAGAGCAGAAAACAGAGACGAATTTTTGGATCGAATATTAATTATGTGTATTTAGTCAAAGCATCTTTTGCAGTCAAGTGATTTAGTAACTGCAATTCAATATTCAACTGTTAAAACTATTAATTTAGTACTTTTACAACGCTTTTGTAGCTCGATTAAACATGAATAGATACTGATAGGTACAGACTGTATTTATCTTGATTCTGCTCTCATTCATTACTTTCGATTTACATACAAAAATATTATTTTATATTATAATCATAGATGTTATTATTTTCATTTAATATCCCTTTGACTTTTCTTGAACGTTTCATTTTGTTTAATTAGCCTAGTATTTAACTTTGCTGCCGTTTGATGTTTTAGTATATTGATTGATATATAAATAACATATTCTGCAGTGCCACAAAATTATGTGAAACCTTTTCAGTTTGCCAACTAAGCAAATCTCTAAGAAAATGTCAAGCAGATGCTTTTGCCGTGTTTTTCAGTTGCTGTCGTTAGTTGTTTTTGTGAGATTGCTTTTACGTTTGCCCCAGGAAAATCAAATATCTAATAAGTTAAGGAATGCCACAGAGAAGAGCAAACACAGTGTGCAAAGCTAACAAAACCATAAATATGAAATGCCCAGTCAAATGAAAGCTAGGAACGAAATAAATTCCCTGGCGATAAAATCGGAGAGAGAGAGAGAGAGAGAGAGAGGGAGAGAAACAGGCTAACCGCAAATTGTGATGTTTGAAGTATGCAATGCGATGATAACTGCAGGATACAAAATACCCAAATGCATATAGTACATAAATGCTAAATAATCCTGGTGTGGTTGCACCTGAGGACAAAGATGCATGCGTCAATTCTGGGGCGTGTCCGGGTCAACACTGCGTATGCGTGATAATGAAAAACAATTATTTTATTAAACTGTCATACGAGCTGTATGTATAAATAATGCACATTCAATATTTATAACATTCTCTTTTCCTTCTAATGCACATAGAATATTATATTTTAAGAACTTGCGTCAATATCCAATCAACCATCAAATGCGTCCAAAATTATATATACACAGATTTTAAACGATGCGAAATTCCGTGCATACTGCAAATGTCGACAAAATGGTCAGCACCCAATTATAAATAAACATCAGCATTATCTATGCTAAACACTTTAAATGACAGCCACTGTCTGCCTCTCCCCTCTCGCCTGTCATCGCCGCCATCTCAAAAATACGTTTACATATTTCTCAATATCCACACAAACATATCTAGAGGAAGGTCAACGCTTTCTTTATTTAAAATCTCTCGAAAATTCACAGTTCTAAAAATGAAAAATCAGTCAAGCAATTGTCACCCAATTTGGCTGATTTTAATCTCCGGAATCTCAGACGTCTGCGCCAACAAAACGAAGAGAGAATCATTCTCAAATTTGCCTCTGAAACTGTTTACATTTTGTTGCAATTAGCTTAATATTTATATATTTACTTCAGTTATTTATTTTGTTAATGCCAGTGAAAAACTATGAAAAAACAATGCTCGAGCATTTGTAAATAGCAAATAAACAAAACAAATGCGAAAAAAAACTATTGTTATTACTACAATTCTGTTGCTGTTGGTGTTTTTCAAACTTGGCAATCATCATAAATTAACGAGTTAAGAGTCGAATTTTGGCATTTGGCCGACTGAAAGATACTCTGAACTAATATTTAATAAAGGAATATTAGTGCAAAGCTACCCTATCAAATGAATAGATATAGATATACTGAATTGAAACGATTGCTGAAAAACTATCAAAACTCTATTAATAATAATGAGTATGCACTATAAAATTCATTTTAATTAAAAGTTTTAAATATCATTGATAGTTTTTAAACTCTTAAATTTTAACAAATGAAAAGATAACATATAATATGACAGATTAAAGATATCTATTCATAGTATTCACGATGACAGCTAACGAAATTATCGAGTACTCATCATGTTGTGCTTCAAAAAACATAATATAAGCCCAGTTTTTGAATTGTAATTCAAGTGGATCAACAACAACAACTGTTGAGCTTAGACGCGTGGGTGTCTACATTTATTGTTGTTATTTCAACATTTGATTGTTATGAATCGCACTCCGTCGAGTTGAATGAACGGCAATAATAACAAATTAAAAAAAAAGAAATGAAAAAGCACAAAATTTAATGCGATTAGTTGATTGCGGCTCATGAATTTCTTGTGGGTCAATTGAATAATTGAGTGACTGAAGCAAACAAATCATTTTGAAACGCGAATTTATCAATTATTGTTTCAGCCCATTAACCCATTGAAGTCATAAAACATAAACACCTTTAAAGGCAATTCGGCAACATAAACAAAAAGTACAAAAATACAAATTGTTGACGCATTAAACAAAAAGAGAAATGTAAGAAATTTCTAGTCAGATTTCAGAAAATCATGTCAATACTGGAAAATCATCCAATTGGGGCCTTTTTCAATGGGTCACTGCAGAAATGTGCCCCGCAAATTGGGTGGGCGAGAAATGCTCAAAAATGTTGGATGAGAGTGGGGCCAAAAAAATGCTGACAGCCATGAAAAACATTATGTAGTTGGCCTAATAAAAGGCAAATTGGCAGCCAGGCAACAACACAGCTACAAACAAATTCAGCAAAAATATTGTATATAAATTTATTATTTATCAATTTTAGTTATTCGCACAAAAGTTAAAAATAAATTCCGAACGAGCTGCATTCAGTTGGGGAGAGGGAGAGGGGAACGCAAAGTTATTTGCCATAAGCGAAATACATAACAAATTCCAATATCCGTTTTGGCCTGCAATATTTTCATAAACTATCAAATTGGGTCAATTTTTGGGAGACTGTCTGACTAGAAGAAGAAGTTCGTGTTGGCACGTGATGTTTGTTAATTGAGTGACTCTGACTCAAGATTGGCAAGAGAAGGGAAAGGGGCTAAGAACAGGCGTTAATGCCGCTAGTATTATATGCCATTGAATTGTTTTGTAGGACGGGTTCATTGGCACGACATGCAAAGCAATCATTTGGACGGGTCCAACCATAAAGCTGGCCAAAGAGAACTCGCTGAGAACCTGAACCGAAAGGGAAGAAAAGCCATTCATTCATCATAAAGTCAACGTCACACACAGCAACACACACACACATACAGTGTTACTTCATGTGCCACATAACACAAATAAAAAAAAAACATTTCCAGAATCATTAACAAGAATAAAGCAATATCATTGAAGCTATAATCAAGTTATTTATACTCTTGCTTATCTAGCTATTGACCTATCTGATTATTGATGAGTATTTCAATTTCGAACTTATTAATAAGACAAGCAATAATTCAATATGACTTTTAAAGTCTTTAGCATTAAGGCATTATCCACATCAGAAATGTATCTACTGCAAATATACACAAATATTAAAGGTAGTGTATAAACAGAGTTATAAGAGTCACAACAAAATGAAGGCAATTAAATTTCAAATCTTACCAACTGTTTTTGTTGCTACAGCTATACACAAGCTCTATAAATATTAGGGTAATTATTTTCTTAACCCACAAATGTCAAAGCAACAACAAGAAGAACAACAACAAACACTCGAGTCATATTATAACGTTAGAAGTGAACTTAGGTAAAAGTACTCAAAGTAATTTCAGTGCCAAGCTTCAGTTCGCTTCTCTCACTCCATTCGTATACTTCTTTTTTACTCTTTGCTTCTCCTTTTGCTCTTCTAACTCTATACATACATATATTTATACCCGAAGAGTTGGGTATTGTTGGGTATATTGATTTGTAGTGTGATGTGTGTAATGTGTCTTTTTGAATATCTTTAATATCAGAGACTAGAGCAACCAAATATGAATATCAGGTCCTCTTTCTTCCTCACAAATCAGAATTAACTTCCAACAAAACAACCACAGTTTTAAAGATAGAACCCTTTCATTTTTGGTGAACATTTCCTTTTATTAATAACAATCATTCCACTTAACTTCATCAAGAACGGATAAATATAACGATAGTTATTACTGTTTTAAGTTTTCAATTAATGCAGACGCCTACAAGTCTGCAGTAAGTTTTTACTGTCAAAGTTTCAATACACAGATGCAAATTATGCATACAAATTCAATTAACTTATCTTTTTTAGGCAGTCATATAATAATAATTCAGCTGATTCTCTAAACCAGAGAAAAACCAAGTTTGTAGGATTAAAATTGTTTATTTTAAAATATAATATTGCAATTATTATCGTGTCTAGCGCACAAATTCATAAGTTAGACTTGTAATGCTTGTGATGCTGAATAAATAAAACAAACAAAATGTATTTAAAATGTGTAACGGATATTTAATAGTCGGGGACTCGCCTATAAGGTTCTTACTTGTTTCGTTTTATGGCTGTTTACTATCGTTACTTTTGCTGTCGTTGTTGTTGTTGTCGTCGTTGTTGTTGTTGTATTTGGAGCGGACTCATTTGGGGCTTTGGGTTGACCAGGGGGCAACAGGGAAGTCGCTCTTTCAGTCGTTCTGTCGTTGGTTTGGCTTTGATTGCCTTGTGTCGTTGAGTTCCTGACTCAGACCTCAATTCCTCCCCTTGTAAGTGTGTGTGTGTTTGTGTGTGTTTGTTTGTGTGTGTATATAAATCGGTCTCTGCGTGGAACAGGCAATAGCGTTACGTAGGAAATTAGTTTTAATCAACTTCCGCTCTGGTTTCTCTACCATCTTGGCCATCTCTGTCGTCTTGTGATGGCAAATTTGATGTGTGTCTGGTTTTGTGTGGCATTTAAAAATGCGTTATAAATAAATAAGCAGACATCATCAGCAGGGCTAATCCACCGCCCGTCGTCACGTGCAAACGTTGAGAACTCCATCGTCTTTGGCTTTGACATCATTTGCAAGTCTCTTTTGGCTGTGAAGGAAATGCCTCCCACAGCGCTTTGTTGGCCAAGTTAATTAGATGTGTTAATACATAGTATAAAATATGACAGAGCATAAAATGACCGTTAAGAACCTTGTGGCAGTCATTAAATTGCTGTTGCCCTTTGCCAAGATCACAAAATGTAAGTGCTAAAAGCGAAAATTTTGTGTATTTGACACATGAACTTAGCCCAGAGATACGGATATGGACCGAAGGGACCTGGTTGTAATTTGCCTTTAGTTGTCCCTTACCATCCATAAAGTGTTGTCGTCATACAGAAAATATAATTACCTGCAATGAGAAAAAGAGTGTGAAACAAACATTATTAAAGTTCAAGTTTAATGACAGCCAAGAAAGAAACTATATATTACAACTATAGTTTATAGATTTGCACTTCAATGTACAAAAATATATTGAGTGCAATTAAAGTCTACTAGGTAACATACATAGAATGAAAAGAGAATTATTCAAAAAAGAACAAATTCCCACATTTAATGTGAGATAATTTCGCGCCTGAACTGATCATGAAACGCGTCCGACAGTCAGACAACGACCTGTAGACCGGATCAGGTAGACAACCAGTTGAGTTGAGTTCAGACACTAACGATGCGGCACTCAAACCCAAGCAAATTACCATTTCGGACGCGCTTGAACGGCGCCCAAGTTAAAGGTAGCCGGAGGTACCTCAGATCAAAGTCGTACAATTGGCCAAGACAAAAAGAGAGAGAGATATTGATGGAGAGGAGAGAGATTGATAATACTGCAAGGGTATTTGAATTTTATGAGAAAGTCTGTAACGTGTTAAGGTGGCAGATTCAATTAAGTATTTACATATGGCCATTCCAGGAAAAAAAAAATGACAAAAGTTGGGATTTTCAAAAATCAACACTATTTTTATTTTAAAAGCCTGCGAAATGTGAGGAGAGATTTAGAAGAAAATACTCTTAAGCCATAATAAAATAATTCAGCTTTCCATTTTAGAAATAATTTTGATATGTTACTATCATTTTATTTATTTTTCCCGTTTTGTTAGTAATTTGTATCGCGACATCGCGAAGGTGACTAGATTTCCACCTAGTTTTTCCAAGAGTTTGTTCATCAAATTTTATTCTATATATCGGAAACAGCTATTAAAACTTTTTTTAAATTAAATGGTGTATGGGACAATCCTACTATCTCGAAATTCAAACTTTAGTATAAAAAATGTTGTTATATTTTTAAGATTTTGCAATAAATTACTAAATACAGATCTTTGAATCAAGGGTATTCAATATTTGGCATGCCTGTCTTGGTAAATGCGCATATGAGAGCGAGATAAAAGACAGATACAAAATCAAAAACTCAAGAGTGTATGTTGTGTATCTGTGTGTTGTGTTGTCAGTCTCCATATGGATGTGGAGCTTAGGTTACTTTTCTGGCCACTGCAGCACGCAAATTCACAAAGATGCAATCACGTCGCTCAGAACTGTATATTGAGTTCGTTTATAAGAAGAAAGATAGAGAGAGAGACAGATAAAGAGCAAAACGAAAAGCGTAAAGACAATAGAATTCCACAAAATGTTGCACGACCAACCGACAGCTGACACCCAACAAAGCAAGCAACTATATAGTCCTAAAGCCTGATTAATTTTGCAGTTTGAGCATGTTTACACTGCCATTGAATCGAATGGACGTCGTCATGGCAACCTGAAAGGATTTTGAGTGGGTGCCAGCAGCCATCCATGATTGGTTGCCATTGCCATGGACGACAAGCGGCTTGCCAAGCTGCCAGCTGAATATAATTCATGGCAATGCATTACAATTTATACACATTTCTATAAGCCTCGCAATACACTAAACAAAATGTGAGTTGCAAATGTTACAGCTTTGTATTGGCCAACATTCAATTTTCAAAGAAAGATTGATTCATCTCAAGAGCAATTTTATTCAATTCGTGGAATCAACATAATGTGGCCAATTAATTTGTTTACTTTTTTTACAGTGTAAGCTGCAACAACAACAACTTACTGGACAAGCGACTGCAGAGCAGCAATTATGGCAGACTAAAAGTGGCATAAACAACCTGGACAAAGACTTACACACACACGCAGATACACACATGAATATGTGTGTGTGTGTGTGCAGTAGAATGAGGCAAATAGCAAAGCGGATTCAAAAAGGTAGAAGCCATTGACAGCTGATGGACCAACCACAACAACAACAACAACAACAACAACATCAATAATCAGAACAACAACAACAAAGAACGACAAGAAAGGAGCTCGAAAGAAAACCTTGCTGATATTGCTGATGATGGCTAAAACAATGGCAACCAAGGGCCAACACAACACACACTCGAAGAGAGAGAGAGAGAGAGAGATAGAAAGACTGCACTTCTTGGCAATTGTGTGTGTATCTTGCAGATACATTTCAACAACAGGTAAATGCATTGTTAGCTGCTGTGCGGCCAAAATAGCCAAGTGCACGAAAATTGGCCAGCATATAGAAGCTAAGAGAGAGATGGTTGGAAAGAAAGAGAGAGAGAGAGAGATAGAGTCAAGTGGCAGGTAATACAATTCTTGCAGCTGTTGCTAAGCTACCTGTAAGTAACTACAAAGTCTCTCTCTCTCTCTATCTATCAGTGTTTCTCTCTATCTCTCATCTGGTATCCTGTGACAGCTTCTAAACGCCTGTTATCCTTGGCGCAATGTTCTTGTTACTGTTTTTGGCAACTGCCACATTTCCTTTCGATTCGATTCGCCTTTGTGCATTTATTTCGGTTCATTGTTCTCGATTGAACCGCGCTCAGATACAAATTCTGAGCAGCAGGTATTGTTTAGATTACATGCACAGCAAGAACAAGGCGAAGAAGGAGGAGAAGGAGAAGAAGGAGAAGAACGAAGCAGCTGCTGCATCTTCCTCTCCTCTACCAACTTAACGACTGATTGTATTTCCCTTTTTTGTAATCATTAATTGTCCATTACACGTTCTTGTATCTAAAAAGGCAGCTGTCGTTCCCATTGTCTCTTGGATGATTATGAGCCATTTTGGGATTAGCCATCAGAGATTTATTCCATTCACAGTTCACGGCGATTCTCTCACTGTTCAGCTTAATTGCAGGTAATTAGTTAATTACTCGGGTGTTTCCATTATTAAAGGCAGCTTGGCAAATTGAAAGCTTGTAAGTCCCCCCGATAAAATACATAAAACAAACTTGAGCTGCTTATGGCAAATTGAGTTGTTCAAATAATAAAACTCTCATTCATCTTATCACTCGAACACTCGAACTAGCATTCGTTCTCATTCAAACTCAATTTGACAGAGCGACAGACTCATCAATAACAAACAGAACAAAACTTTTGACAAACTTTCGTCTCAGATACGAATTAAAAACTTTGGAAATAACCCTGCCACAAAAAAAAAGGGCAACAACACCCGCACACAAAAATAACTGTGGTTAACTTACCAGACAGACAACAACAACATCAACAACAACATGAAAAGAAAAAGCATAAAAGAGAAAAGCAACAAAAAAAAAAAAAAAATAAACAAGAGTGCGGAAAAGATACTGATACCGTTTGGTAGAAACTTGAGTGGAAAACAAAGTGACCTCAAGGATTGCTCGTAAGTTTCGGTTTTATGCCTGAGTGCCGCCAATTATCCACTGCCCCCGTTCCATTTCAGCCTTGTCATGTGACCAAAGACCAGACCAGACCAGAGAGTGTGATCGGGGGGTGAAAGGGGCTGCAACGTCAAGTGTTTTGGTGTCCGAAATGAAAACGGACACCGAGTTGACACTCAATTGGATTATGAAAAGATTGAAGACCCCGTCGGCTGGTGGTCAAAATTCAGACTGTCAAATGTGCTACACACACAATCAAGAAAATGCAACAACAAAAAATGTGAATAATAAACATGTCAAGTAATTGTTTTGACAAAATACCAAAATCACATACAGTATGTGAAGTAACTGCTTTGACAAAGAAACAAAATATTGATGTTTGTTTCTATATTTCTAAAATTTGTTTAATTCAATAGATATCATCAGTTTTCTTTCTTTAGCTTGGTGTAAGAATCATAAGTTAAAACAAGCGGATCAGTCGAGTGCACTCGACAGTAATATACCCTGAGCCTAGGAACCGGCACGCCGAAGATTTGATGTCCATGCAATTCATAAATTATCGACCTATCGTTTCTGTGGCAGCTATATACATTTATAAATGAGTGATTTGAACCAATTTGCACGATATTTTAAAAGTTTACCAAAAGGAAAAATAATGAAAATAACAAAAAAAAATTAGTTGACCAATCCAGGAATCGATCCCGCGACCCCTCGCGCGTGGACTCGTATCTCTAGCATTAGAAAGAAAATTTAAATAAATGAAAACATTTAATAATTAAAAGTCATCTGCACCGCGCCCATACCGAGATTCGAACCGCGATCTCCCTGGTTGCTAGTCGAACACTTATCACCTCGGCTACCGCGACACATTTGCTGATGCTGGCAAACTTGATATAGTTACATACTCAATGTACATTCTGGCAGAGTAAATACAAAACGAATTAATTCATTATTAATTCTATTTATAGAATTGCATTTAAAAAGGGTTTGAAAAATCATTAATATCTTCACTACTTATGGCCCAATCGTGTTGAAATTTGATGATTAGTCTATGGTGATTAGTTCTGCCTGTTACATACTTTTTACATACTTTGCACAAACTTAATATACCCCCTCAGGGTATAAAAAAATTATAAGAAATGTTTTGAAATAGTTACTTGAATAACTGTATTTGTTTCATTTGTATATTTATAAATTATTTAAGCCCATTCCGTTTGTGAGTAACAAGTAAATTTATTATTTACATAATTTATTTTTAATAATAATAATTAATATCTTGTCAGAAAAATTACTTAACCCACTGTAAATATGTATGTATATAGTAGCCTTTATAATTCATTCATGCGACTCGACGTCTGTAACTGGAGGGCAATCGTCCGCCCATGGGCTATGCAAATTCAATTGGTCAGTTTTGTCTGCCTTTTTGTCAGTTTCAAAGTCGAGCCGGCAGCAAAACTTATGCCGCCCAGGGTCATGACCCGGCTTTATCGGCTTAGAATTTGGGTCAGCTCAAAGCGAAAGCAGGAAAATCTTGAAGCTTCTGACCTTCTTTAAAATTACAATAATTTACAAGCATATTCCATGTAATTTATTTGCTGACTATTGCATTAAGTCCATTAAATTTCTAATTATGTTGCCAACTTAACTCCATTTCCATTTTCAGTTATATTTCCCTGGTCATAGAGCAACCCTTTTAAGCTTAGCTGAGCTCTGCAAACATTCATCGAACGGTGCTAGCATCTAAAAAGTGCCAAAATCCTAGCCAACACTTTATCATCATAACCATCAACATCATCATCCTCTTCCCCATCACTGGAAGAGCACGAAAACTGGGAAAAACGCCGCAAAACCGCTGCTACCATTTGTGTAAATGTTTACCATATGAATGTATAATGAAGCTCACCAGAAAGTATCATAGTAAAATTAACTGTTGCCAAATTCACAATACCCTTACATTTTCATGCATTGAGCTAAATTAAATTAAAATTTAAGATGAAATCAGTCAAACATTTCAAAAATTAAAAAGATAAAATAATCCATAATAAACAATCCATATTTACTACAAAAACTGTAACTACATGATTACAGAAAAACTTTAGATAAACTTAATTAATTCATGAATGAATTTTACATTTAACATTTACATTAAGGATTTAGCTCAAAGAGGAATACATGCTAACAATACAATATTGTGCATATACCCACTTGGAAAGAGTGAACGACGCGAGAATTTTGCCAAGTGTAGCAGAAGTCGAAAAACAAACTCAACTCGCAAAACAAACTCAAATGCAGCGAATTGTTTTATAATAACCCAGCGGCGGTTATCAGAATATATACAAATGAATGTATGTATGTATGAATATGAATATGTATTTATGTTTGTAATTTATTATACACGCTTGATTCTTGCTCCCATTTCTTATATGCAAAGTTATGCTTGAAATTTCACCAAGAAAACGGATTCGCACAGTTGCTAACTTTGAACATATTATACATATTATACATTTACACATTACCCTCTGCACCCATTACCCACTCTACCTTCTACCCATCTACCCATCTACACATCAACCATTATCCAATAGCCCATAGCCAAACTCGAGTCAGTCGGGCTCGATGATGTTGATGCGAATGTCAAGTGTAATTGTAAAAGTGCGCACATGACTGATTTCTGTAGAGCACAAGACAAAAGACACAGAGAGAGGAAGCGAGAGAGAGAGAGAGAGAGAGAGAGGAGAGGAAGCAAATGGAATGGATGATAGAAACAGAAACAGAATGCCGTAAATGCGCTCGCTCGAGTGTAATAAGATGCTCTTGCTGTCGTACAGTGTACACGGTAATTGTAATCGTATTTAATATATACTAATACTCAAACAGTAGCGCCACAGGCGGTAAATGCAACAACAACAACAACAACAATACAATACACACAAGAGAAGTTTGTCCAATGTGCCACGAGAGTTTCGAGTCGAGTCGAGACGAGTCGAGTATTTTGTGGCATGTGTAGGAAATGCATGTGGCCGAACATGATGACAAACAGGAAACAGGCCAGGCAAATAACAATGCTGTCGATACTCTTGTTGTGAATGCTGCTGTTCGAGTTGCAGTTGTTGTTGTTGTTGTGGTTGCAGTTGCTGTGAAACGTTTTTTGAATTTATTGCCAGACCTCAGTAATAATAATAAAATTAATAATTAAGCATTATTATCGTTATTTCCGCTCGAGTTCATTGTCAAAAAAAAAAAAAACTTTAAAATCGATAACAAGCTTACATAACTACTACTATTGATATACACGAATTATTACAAACATAACCATCAAACAAAACCTCAAAGACTCAATAAATATTATTAAAAACACATTCATTTCGCATATGAACAAATTACAGGATATGTCACAGTCACAAACTGCCTATTGGTTTCAGTTGATCAATTGTTTTAATTGCATTTTCGGCTGGGAATGCAGCATAAAAGCTAGGCAAAAAAAAAAAACTAGTGTAATTAAAATCAAAAGATTTTGGTTTAGCTTGGGTGTGTGACTAAACTTGTTGTGGTAGAAGCTTCAATTAAATATGCAAATGTCGTGCACTAAAACAAGTCAAATCACATCAAGGTGAGTTGGGGCAATTAGCCAACTGTGATATTAAGTTTACAGCAACTTTAGTAAGTATTGTGTGACTTTAATTGCCAAATACATGTATTAAATCGTTTTTAAAGAATGATTATCGTCTGTAATTATATCATAATTACAAATTGAAATACAAAATGGCAAGAAAAATCCATATTTCAATTACTTTACTCACATTAATCTTAATTACTCAAATGCACAATGCAACAACAAACTTTGAACTCGGATACAAAGAGCAATAGCAAAAAGCAACAACTTTTGCTGCAGCGTTGCCAGACATCAAAAATGCTTAAAAATCAACCCGAATCATTATATATATATTTTTTTGTATTCCTTTTTTACAGTTGTACAAGCCAGAAATTAATTACTCTGCCACCTTGCCCCGCAACCCCTTCGGTATCAGTACAAAGCCAGAAAAGAAACAACAACGTGCTATACAACATATGCGGAATATGCAACAGCAATCGGGAATGGGAACGGGACAGGATGCTCGCAGGACGTTGTTGAGAGTTTGCGCGCCAGCACAAAAACCTGTACACAAATTATCTATAATAAATATGCAAAACTTTGCTTGTGTACGGGTGTGCGTGTGTGTGTGTGTGTGCGAAAAAAAGGGTTGAATTCAAGCATCAAGTCGTCGAAGGGGAGAAGGAAACGGCAGCGACATGTCGAAAATCAAAAACTCCCGACGACAAACTCTCCAGAGAGAAGAGCTGAACAAATGGAAGCTGAACACGAACGATTGCGGCCCGATGGCAGGACATGCGTTCGTCCTTTTCGTCCCGAACAGCGAACGACGTTTAGTTTCGAGTTCTATGGCATATTGTTGTTCCACTGCCATTGCTCAGATCAAGCCGGAATAACCCTTAATGAAAATGGCAACACAACTGTTACCAAAATCGATTAAATGAACGTGTGCCATAGACATTCATACACACACACACACAGACATAAAGTGTAGACCGCATCCGTTGACGCCATTTTGTGGCACCAAGGGGACATGGGGGAATGGAGCAGAGCAAATATAATTTATGCCTCAAACTGCTGCCACACACAAAACATCTTTGTGTGAAGTGCAAGCATCGGAAATTGCTCGAAATGTTGCTGCCAACTGGGAATAGAATTTGCAAACACACAACAAAACATAGACACACAGTTATAAACAAACAAACAAACACACACACATAAAAAGTGGTATGAATGCTGGCGGTAAATGATTAAAAAGATTTACAGGTTGCCAGATTATTTTTGAATATATTAGCATATGATATGGCAAGGCTAATCCGTTTTCGTTGCTCTTTCGTTTTATTTGCGAGAGGGGAAGGAGAAAGGGTGGCGGGGGGGAGGAGGCGGCTGTCAAAGTGTTGCCTACTTTTCTGCGACATTTGCAACGAGTAATGAAAGAGCAAAATAAAAAAAATGAGAAAGGAAAAGAAACACAAGATGCACCCAAAAGAAATCAACTCTCGCGCTCGCATTGTTATTGGCGTTAATGTCGCTGTCACGTTTTTGTTGCTACCGATGCTGATGCTCCAACAACAACAAGAACAAATTGCTGAGAGAGAGCGTCGCACTCAAAATTTTTGACGACGTCGCCGTCGTCATCGTCGTTGCTCGTTGTCGTCAGTGGGCATCGTCTTTGCCCATTCCGGGACGCGACTCGCTCGATTCGCCTCGATTTTTTAATAGATAGATACACATCGCCATTCGCCCACCAGTCAACCAAAGCAACCACTTTGATGCCAACGATTAACCCCCAAAAAGTGTAAACTTTTAATGGACACAAACACACACGCACTTGCACACACACACATACACACATACATACATACAGATAGAGGACCTACAGCAGCCGCCGCAGAGATTCATGTAATTTTTCTGGTGCCTTTCACAAATGAGAAAACTTTTGCGACATCAAATCAAAGCAATGTCTTTCATTAGCGACGGTAAAAGGGCCAAAACAACAACAACAAAAAGCTTATGAGAATGATGTACAAAGAACAAACAAATAAGTAAATATGTATAGACAGAGAAAAAGGAAAATTAGCAGCTATCCGAATGTCGTCTTGGCGACCCATTTTATCCCTAGGATTAATCATTTTATCCAGCTGAGAAGGAGGAGTGTCAACCAATTGGCAGTATTAGCTCATCGAGCTGGCGCTTTTGTTTTAGTCAGTTCCATGTGAGCTGGCCCGGCTTATGGTAATAACCAGCTAAAGTTCATCAAAGCGACAACTTTGTTGTTGTTCCACTTTGTGTTCGAGTGTTAATAAATCATTAAAAGCGAACAACAGCAAAAACAACTGAATGATAAGCTTAAGGCATGAGAGCGCATTAAACAGGAGAGCCGAAACAAAAGAGAACAACAGATTAGAGCGCACAACAGAGAGAGAGACAGATGGAGAGAGAGAGTAACCTTCGTGTCGCTCTCCCAAATACTATTGCCTGATTTTATGAACAACTCGAACTGATTAGTCCAAAAAGTGTATGTATAAATAAATGGTATTAAGTTTATTTTGCAAACATCTTTGATTAACTCTCAGGTTAAGCTGTGAGAAATAGATAAGTTCTTGCATTTGGAGTATCTTATCTGTATCTGTAACTCGTGTATTTCACATGTTCATGATTTGATTTTTGTCTTGATGATGAAATCATACACCTATACAAATATTGCTGAAAATCCAATTAATTATGTGTCCCTTAAAAGTTTGATGACTAAGCAATACTTTCGATTAACTGTAGAAAGGCATCAGCAACTGAAAGTAACTCATTTTTCAGATTAAACGCAGATACTTTCCTGGAAGAATTAATGTGGAGAAAGCGAAAGAGATACAGTTTAAATAAAGAAACATCAATGACGCAACAATTAACGAAAAACACTTGTAGTTCTCAACAGGTTCAAGTGTAAACATTGTTCTTTTTAATAAGATACAAATTAATATTATCATGTTATCGATCGGAGGATTTTAATTATCTACGCCAAATTGTGGCTTCAACAACCAAATAATGTTCAAAAGTCTCCATTATGTTTGTCATTATTTATTTATCTATGAATCGATATATCATTAACCAAATATGTTTATCAGTAAATGCTTTGTTGCAATCATTTGGCCTTGAAAACAATCAAAAAATTGTATTGAATGTGAACATTTAAATAATAAAGAACATAATGTGTACAAAAACTAAATGATAATGTACGTATAACGAGCTGTATGCAAGCGTGATGGTTTTAAGTGCCTGATAGACAATGTTTAATAGGCGTTTAATAGCGTGGAAAATCGATTCAACATTCATTCAAATTTCATTTTATGAGCTTTTGGCACGCGTCGCAAGAGAAATAGAAAAAACAGCGTGACATTAAACAGCAAAGAACAAATAACAAAGGCAAATATGATTTTGTATCTATAACTAACATTTATCAAATTTGTATCTATAACTAACATTATTTAAATGATCAAAATGACATTCCACTTTGAATTCGGATCAGTTTGGCAAACATATTTGTAAAAGTTTAAAGTTTTAGCTTTAAAAGTAAACATTGTTCTACTGCTACAAATATTAATCATTAATTTATATTTAATTTCAATTAGAATTTGATCAATCTTTTCAAATATAAATATATAAGTAGCCAGTCAAGTAAGCAGCCAAGCATGTTTCTTGTTTGCTTTTGCTGTTCCTATTGTTCCAATTGTTGTTGTTGCATCGCGTGCCAACAAAATTTGTACACTGTTTTGCGTCGTTATTTCTATTATTATTTAAATATATTACGAGTTTGTGCCAAGTGCAAGGCATCGAACCCTTTGGCGATTATAAACGCATACAATTCACGTCGCATTTCATGTTGTTGTCATTGTTGTTTATAATTTATGCAGTTTGTTGCTTATTAGCCAAGTCGTTGCCTAGTTTGTTTGTTTGTTGTTATTGCAATTGCGATAGCCGCTGTTGTTCTTGTTGTTGTTGTTACTTTTGTTGTTGTTGTTGTTGTTGTTTTTGTTGTTGTTGCAAGCAGGCAGACAGGGCGCGCTTATTCATTCAATTTGCTGGCACGTTTTGCATTACACGCGACAACCCTGACCTACAAAATATAAAACCCGGCTGCTTGCAGCAAGTTGTTGTTGTTGCTGTTGTTGCTGTTGTTACTATTGTTGCTGTTGCTAGTGTTATTGTAGCTACTTTGCATTGAGAACGTTTTGTGTTGCTCTGTCGCTTTAGCCGCGTGAACATTGAATTTTATAAATAAATTAACGGGTTACTGCATTTTATACGCGTGGGGGCGACGCTCAACTAAAAAACAAGGGATTACAAATTTCAACAAAATTGTAATTGATAGTTATAACAATCCATTGAGAACGTTCCCAAGTCAAACAAAACAAAAGGGCTACATTAAGTAAATCATCTTAATGGGACTAAAATTTTAATACATTTACCTCACAGAGTATTCAAATTGTATCTCAGAAATAAAATCGAATGCTTGCTTCTAGTAAAGTAGTCACTTGGAATGCATTTATCCGAGACATGTACTGACAACTTATTGCTGTATAATTTGCATATTGCTCGCAATTTGTTTACATTTATTTACAATGTCATATGGCTAAATGCAATGAGATGATCATAGTCCGGCTAAATTGAGGCGACAAGTGAAAATTGTAGGCAGCGTTTAAAACTCGTTCAAGGCGGATGTGTTCATGCAGTTGTCGATAGCTATAAAAAGATACAAAAGTATCTCAACTGCGAATAGTGCCTTATACATATATTTTTATATTGTTTCCTCTTTCGGCTTTTGGCCTTTACCTTTTTTTTTTTATTTCTACACGCTGCTTTCTCATACGTACGTCACATTTTAGGTCACATTTACATTTTACAAAATGTTGCAACGTTCACGACACTTTCTCTTTTGAATATTTACCTAAAGTGCCGGCCCAGTGCCAATTTGCTTATTAACATAATTCGGATCAAAACAAAAGCAAAGCTAAAAATAATGTTGGCAAATCAGCAAAGCAAACATTTTATTTGATCAAAGTTTTGATCAATTTTTCTTTAATTTTTGATTATTGCCCCCTTCAAAAGGTAGACATAGAAATTCACCACAGCTCATAATAATAAAAAAAAGGGAAAGATTCAATTGGCCTGTCAGTTTTTAGTACGTTTTCCTTTGCATCACAACAGTTTTGCCGTTTTGTTGCTGTTCCTTGTTTTCACAGTTGTTGCTGCCTCTTCTGTTTGCTACAACAACAAGAACAATAGGCAACATACAACAACTGACAGCTCAGAGCAGCTGCGCCGCGCAGCATTTTCAGAGCAGCGAGAGCAATTTATTTATAGCAGCAGCAACAGCGAGAGCAACATAACAACGAGAGCCCTCTCCAAAAACAAAAAGAGAACGAGAGGAAGATGGAGACGTACACGAAGACGGAGGTAGAGAGAGAGAGAGAAAGAGAGTGAGAGCGTGCGCGCAAAGTGCACGTATGCAGGCCAAAATGATGCTGAGTAAATGAAATGAAATGCTAATTACAATAGGTAAGGGCAATTTTTTGAATGCTCACCTGGTCGATCCAACGACTGTCTGCGACTCATTGGCAAAAAGTTATGCGCCTTCTTTAATGCTTGGGGATACAGATATTTGCGGTTTAAAAATGAACAAAATTTGATTGCTGCATTTGTGTTGCTGTTGGTTGTCTTCTTCTTCTTAGTATTATTATTATTCTTATATTTGTTGTTGCTTGGCTATTGCTTTAAACTTCCTTTGCTCCTCCTTATTCAATTCTATACACTGAGAACGCACACACACACATAATTTTACTGAAGAGATTGAAATGACTGTTGACCGCACTTTCTTTTCACATAGAATTTGCGCGCAACGAGACACGCGGACTGAACTGATGTAAATATTTCGTTGTTTAATTGATGTATGTTTGTATGGATGTATGCAGTTAGACGCTGCTGCGGCAGCGGCTTAAACTACTGCAATTTTGTATGTGGTGTTTTGTTTGTTGTTGCTGTTGCTGCTGCTGACTTTAGATTTGTATTTTATTTATTTGAAAACAACTCGCAACACACACACTCACCAGCACACATAAACACACACACACACACACAAATACACACTCACACTCGCGCGTCACGTCAATGAACGCAGCAGCACTTGGTTGTTGTTGGTTTTGATGTCGTCGTCGTCGCCGTAGTAATCACGAAATAACGCTTTTTACGCATATTTCTCAATGAATTTAATACACTTGTACACTGCATGCGCATTTAACAGTTGTTTATTTACACTTGTGCGCTATTTTTGTAAATTTAAAACACCGATTTTTTACGTTTCCTTTTTTCAATTTTATTTGTTACGCACGCACGAGCGTCTATACGAGCCATATGACGAGACCCGCCGACGAACAAAGGGAAAATGCTGAATGTGAAAAATGTCAAACATTTGAGAGCGAGCAGACTTTGAGTCTGCGACGTGTGAGTCGCGTGCGAGTAGGCGGGATAGCTGGCTGTGCTTGTTCTGCACCGCAATACTGTCATCTCACTCACGCGCCCTTTTTTGTGGTAGAGAAGAAAAAAACCAAAACGAAACGAGAGATTTATGAAATTCACAAAACATGCCACCAATATTTTGTTGCTTTATTAAAGTCATTGCATTGCTGACATTTTTCATTGCACTTTTGAATTACCAGTAGCTGGTTAAAGTTCGTTTCTTCTTAACACTATTTTCGACAGTCTCGTTGCAATAATTTCCCGCACTTTTCCACACACGCAGTGCAGCACTGGGCACTTCTTAAACTACACTTTTTATCTGTTTGTGTGAGTGTGCAAGCATTTTGCAGCTGCTCCAAAGTTCCAAACAGCCATTCACCGTTTATCATTGCCAGACCGTTCATATGCTGCCATATCGGCATATCGAAATCAGAGAAATCGATACATCTGGCCGTGTTCACCAGAACAAATCGACAACAGAATATCGATGAAATTTGTATGATTATTCTGGTAAACGGCAGTGATGAGCAATCATGATTTAAAAATTTTGTGATTATGATGACTGAAAATTCATCACCAAAATAGTAGGCTGAAATTCTCTGATTGTGATGCTTTGTTATCGATATAACAAATTGCAATCAACAGAACACAAGATTTGAAAATAAATAAGACAAAATTAACAATGAAACCACTTTATTAATATTGATTTGGTCTCCTCAAAAAATACGCAAAGAACACGTTGGAATCTGCGTATTTTTAAGAAATATGGTTAGGAAAAGTGCTTTAAACTTTCTCATATAAAATATTAAATGCGCATACAATATTGGTTTAATTATTGGTTAATGCAACTTATCATCTATTATTTTAAATCTGGCCTTTTGCTGTGTTCATTCCCATTACATTAAGCATTTTGCGCCAAACTACTTTGAATTTGTTTAATAAATATTAAAAGCTTTGACAAAATAAGAAATGACAACTTCGATTTTGCCTTAAAATTTCATCAAAGCGTTCACCAGAAGCCCATCAAAAAATTTATGATACATGATTACTGATTGACTAGTTCTGGTGAACACGGCCATTGTCATCGCTCAATTGCAGACCAAGAAATCAAGTTAATCGAAAAATACTCACAAGCGAAATTATTAATTTTCTCAGCTGATTTTATATAAAAATCAAGTGCTATCATTCGTTTTATTTGAGTAATGAATACAATCGATAGTCGATTGTGTTAAGTAACAGCTGTGCTTTGTTATGGTTCTGTTATTACACTGTTAATAAGTGTTATCGCACTTCTTCTGTGGCTTGATGGTTGCCACCGTGTTTTAGGAACCAATGTGGCAACCCTTTCGAGAAATAGCGTTTGATCAAAATAAATTTTTATTAATTTTTTTATAATTAATTCCGCACGTAATTCAACGCAAGCAAAGGTGAAGCAGAGCATAAGCCACGAACAAAGAGACGGTGGTGACGAAAACACAATGCTGCGGGCGATAGGCAAACGGGACAGGGACATCTTCGACGAGGTTTGGCCAGAGAAAAGAAAAATTGTGCTCAAGCTGCTGCGCCAGGAGACGGTGTCCCAGCGCGAATGGCAGGACCTGTTCTTTGGCGTGCACTATGTGTGCCTGTGGGACGAGAAGGGCGCTACCAAAATCTACGATGGCCTCCAACAGGACATTGTCGAGTTCATTGTGCAAGCGCAATCCAAGGTGCAGGCCCAAAGAGGCGAACAGGCGCTATTGGCCACCTATATTGTGGAATGGCGTAAATTCTTTACACAATCCAATTACCTGCCATTGCCCTTTCGCCAGTTGGAGCAGTCGCCGCAAGTGAAACCGGCCTCAAGCTCCAGCTCCGGCTCGGGTTCATCATCATCCGCTGCTGCTGCTGCGGCGGCGTCTGGTGGCGCATCCACATCGAATGCAGCTGCCTCAGCCAGCAATCAAGCGTCCTCAAGCAGTTCCTCTACGAAAGCCTCAACATCGGCAGCGGCGGCGGCGGCGTCAGCCACATCGGGTGGTGCATCCACCAGCAGCAATTCAGCCACAGCCGCATCCAGCTCGAAAAAGGGTCCCACCGATGACAGTCCGGTGCGCAAGTTGATGCTGGACTCGTGGAACAAGCACATCTTTCACGACATCAAGGATCGCCTGCAGGAGTCCGCAATGAAGATTGTGCACGCCGAGCGCAATGGCGATGCCTACGATGCCCAGCTGGTGGTTGGCGTGCGCGAGAGTTATGTCAATTTATCGTCCAATTCGGAGGATAAGCTGGAGATCTATCGCGAGCACTTTGAGAAGGCCTACCTAAAGGCCACGGCGGACTTTTATCGACTCAAGTCCACGGAGCAGCAGCAAGAGAACGGTGTCCTGGCCTACATGAAGTACGCGGATGCCAAGCTGCGGGAGGAGGAGGTGCGGGCGAAGCGCTATCTGGAGCCCAGCAGCTTTAATATACTTACATGCCGTCTGGTCAAGGTGCTGATTGTCGATCATCTCAATTCCATCATCGCCGAGTGTCCGGCGCTAATACGTGACTATGAGACGGAGCGTTTGAATCTAATGTTTCGGCTCATGGATCGCGTGCTCGACGGCGAGGGCGTTGAGGCAATGATGGGCGATCTGCAGCGACATATCAAGTCCGCTGGCTTGGCGGACATGCAATCCGCATCGGAGATCATAACACAGGACTCGGAAAAGTATGTGGAACGGCTGTTGGAGCTGTTCAACAAGTTCAGCGATCTGGTGCGGAATGCCTTCAACGATGATCCGCGCTTCCTCACTGCCCGCGACATTGCCTTCAAGATGGTGGTCAACGACACCAGCGTGTTCAAAATGGAGCTGCCCACGAGCATCGCCAATCGTGGCGTCAAATACACAGCGCCCGAAAGCAAATGCCCCGAGCTGCTGGCCAACTACTGTGACATGCTGCTCCGTCGGACGCCGCTGAGCAAGCGACTCACCAGCGAGCAGATCGATGCCCGTCTCCGGGATGTGCTGCTCGTGCTGAAGTATGTGAACAACAAGGATGTCTTTATGCGCTACCACAAGGTGCATTTAACCCGACGGTGAGTTGAAATCAAAGTCCAAATGATCAATCTATTAATTGTTACTTGACATGCTTGTAGGTTAATCCTGGGCACGAGTGCCGATAGCGAAAAGGAGGAGGACATTGTCGAGTGGCTGCGCGAGGTGGGCATGCCCGCTGACTATGTCAACAGGCTGGCACGCATGTTCCAGGACATTAAGGCAAGTGCCCAGCAACTAATGTGTAAAAGATTAAGGAGGTTCTGTGATAATCCTAGAGTATTATATATATTTCCGATCAGTATGACGAGCTGAGTCAATACAACCCAGTTCGTCTGTTTCCCTTTCTGGCACTCGGTACAATTCCATCTTTTTAACCTTATACACACCTACGATCAGTCAGAAATGAATCTTTAGTAAGATAAACGATTCTATATACGAATGTCAAAAAATATTCAGGCCTGTTCCGGTTTTCACTTTCGGTAAGATTTTGCGGAAGTGAATTTCTTAAACCTGCTCTAATATCATTTCGGCGAAGTTCTACGGATTTATTTCACTTTGAGCTGATGAGTTTAAGTCCGATAAAGTGAAAAACGAGAATTTTTAAATACTTGGCCTAAATGGAAAGTGAATAATGCATTTCACTAAATGCTATAAAATAAAAAGTGAAAACCGGAACAGGCCTGATTACTCAGAATACAAAAATTCGAAAGAAAAAAAATTAGGAATCGAAAACTATTAATCGAATAATTCTGAATCCAAAATTACGAAACCGATATTAGGAATACAGTTATTAGGAATCCAAAATTGGAAAGACAAATATTGGGAAAGCAAAAACTAGTAACACAAATATTGGGAAAACAAAAATTAAGAAAACCCGAAATTAAAAATATTTTTTTTAAGAACGCGCGATTTTTAATAAAATATTTTTCGATTTCGGCTTTTGCCTATTAGCAATATCTACATGTTTATATTGTGTGCCATCTTATATAAAAAAATCAACAATTTTTTCATCTTTGTGTTGGTCGGATGTATTAAGTAGCGATTTAAAACGGTTGTCTACCCTTTAATATTTTGATTGTTTTTTTCGGGCCAATCTCCAGCGTTAATTTGAATAATCTTAATGTCTTGTTCATCTTGCGCTTTCATTAGGTATTTTAAAAATTTGAATATTACTTGATGATTGCACCATGCGAACAAATAATGAATAATGTATATATAACTATTCGAAAGAATTTATCCCAATTTTTGTACTCTGAATATTTTTCTCAGTTGAAATTCTAAGTTTATGATTCAACATTTTTTTAATTTTGGATTCCTAAAATTTTGTTCTTTGTTTTTTTCTTCTTTTTTAAAATTCCTTAAAACAGTTTCAGAATTCATATAAAGTACCAGATGAACTTTGCTTGCTTTTGTTTTTGTGATATCTTCACCAATTTCACAGATTCGAATCTTAATTTGGATGTACAGTGGTATCAATTTGTTAAATCTCGTTCAATTTCTGATCGTCTGCAGGTCAGCGAGGATCTGAATACTCAATTCCGTAATTCGATAAGTCGGCACGATGCCATCAATATTAAAATACTCAATGCTGGCGCCTGGGCGCGCTGCTCGGAGCGTGTGTCGGTGTCGCTGCCAATTGAACTGGAGGATTACATACCCGATGTGGAGGAGTTCTACAAGAAGAAGCATTCCGGCCGTAAACTGCAATGGTATCATCATATGAGCAATGGCACCATCACATTTGTCAACAATTTCGGACGCTACGATCTCGATGTGACCACATTTCAAATGGCCGTGCTCTTTGCCTGGAATCAGCGACAGCACGACAAGATCTCCTATGAGAATCTCCGTCTGGCCACCGAGTTGCCAGGTAAGTTGATCATTGATACTGTAATAAATGGATTATATCATCTGTTTTTTATGACAGATCCCGAACTGAGGCGCACGTTGTGGTCGCTGGTCGCATTCCCGAAGATCAAAAAGCAAATTCTGCTCATGGAACCAACGGCCATCAGTTCGCCCAAAGATTTTGCCGAGAACACCATGTTCTATATCAATCAAGAGTTTGCCATTGTCAAGAATGGCAAATCGCAACGACGTGGAAAGGTACGAAAGATGCAATTTATGATCCATTTTGAATTGGGATTCATTTCGAATTCCTTTCTTTCTTTTCCTGCTTGCAGTTGAATCTTATTGGTCGCCTGCAGTTGAGCACCGAGCGCTCGCAGCAGGAGGATAATCAGTCCATTGTCCAGCTGCGCATTTTGCGCACCCAGGAAGCCATCATTAAGATCATGAAGGTGCGCAAGCGAATGAACAATGCAGCATTGCAGGTGAGTTGCCCTCTCTCAAATTGATGTATCCTAAGATATATATAATTAATTTGAAACCCTTTGCAGGCGGAGCTTATCGATATACTGAAGAACATGTTCCTGCCATCCAAGAAGATGATCAAGGAGCAGCTCGAGTGGCTCATCGAGCACAAATATATGCGACGGGATGACGACGACATCAACATGTTCATTTATGTGGCCTAACTATCCTGGCGCCCGCGTCCTTGCCTAATAACCATTCCTTTCCAGCTCCTTCCCTCCAAAAATGCTCCCATTAGTTCTGAATTTGTTGCGTGCTCCAAGCGCGTGCTAAGTATCTTCTACTTTCTATATCCACTCAGTCAAAGATTTAACTATCGATCTATCTATATTATTATTTTCTTTTTTGGGGTTCTTCTAGCTTTGTACTGTTTGTTGACATTGCGTCCTGGGCAGCATTTTAAACAGATATTCACTTCAAATTGTATTTTGTGTAAACTTATTATTATTATAATTATTATTATTATATTTTGGCCTTTTGCCAGTTTGGTTTAGAGTTTCTTAGAATTGGGTTGTTTTGCCCGCCTGATGATAATGCTAATCTAGAGTCAACTTTTGCTGTTTAAGCTTCCACCTTATGTGCTGTCTTTGGTTTATGTTGAGTTATTGCTTCGATATACATCATACACTCAATCAAGTCCAAGTCCACTTTTGTTGCAAGTTGAATCTCTTCAAAGACACATAAATACGAAAGCAAAACTAAAACTAGAATAGCAATATTATATGTTTAAGTTAATGAAATTATAAAGCATATAAATTGTATTTTAAATAAATTAAGTATAAACAAACAACACGAAACACATTTCCTCTCAGTTTTTTTATCTTTTGCATTTGAATTTACATTTAAACAATTTGCGAACAACATTCAAAACTCATTTTCAAAAATATATGCAAAAAACTACGCTTAAAAACTAAATTGGACCAATTGGAGGAGGACTGCACAAACATGTAAGGAATACTTGATGTAGCACATATCTAAAAAAATTAAAATAATTACATAATCAATTAATTAGAATCTAATTATTAGACGAACACCTAATGCGAGTGGCACTACGAGCTAATCAGTAAGTATGTATACTTAATCAATACTAATACTAAGCTATAGCCTATTTATGTTTACAGCTAGAATACTATTTTAATTGGACTGATGATCGCCGTCGGATGATGATGATGCTTCGATTCTATCTGCGCTTGCGTCCCTTCTTGTAGCCCTTGCCATACCAGCCGGCCTGGGTGCGAGCGAGCTTGCGTGGAAAGCTGTGACTCAGCTGGAGACGCCGCTTGGCCGTCTCGGCGGCGGCAATGTGCGCCAGCGAGATGTTCTCGTCATAGTCATCCTCATCATCGCTGGTCGGACAGCACTCGCAGACCACGAAGCGTCCACTGCGCGCACGCTTCTTGTGCTTACGCTGGCTGAGATGCCAGCGACTGTAGAACTGGCACTCGAGTTCCGCATAGCGATCGAAGCAGAACTCACAGCCGGCGGCCGAGCGATTCATGGCGAAATTCGGCACCACTTGCGAGTTCCAGATGTTGAGATCCGATGGCGGCGGAATTAATATGCTGTGCAGTCCCGAATACGCATATTTGGCATCGTACCAACTGGGCAACTGTAGCAGCAGCTCATGATCCCGGTGCCGACGTAGCAGATCCATTTGGGCCATAGCAAACTGTTCGTCATCGACTTCGCCATCCCCATCCCGATCGTCGTCGTCGTCACACTCTGTCGTTGATTCCGCTGAGCAGGTGGCGCTATCGCTTTGTAGATTAAGCGCTTGCAAAGCCGGAGGAAGTCCATGTTGAGGCTGAGACTGTGACTGTGGCTGCACGAAGGGCGTATAAAGTGGCGCTCCAATTGGCACCAGCGGCGGCAGCTGTACCGGCTCCAATCGTGGCTCTAAACGCAACTCCACGGGCAGCAGACAGAGTCCAGGACAACTGTTGGCATCCACATAAGGTTTTTGTATTGCGACTAGTTTTGGTAGCTCCATGAGACCAGCTTTGTGTTCCTGTAGCTGTTGTAGTTGTTGTAGTTGGTGTCCATTTGGGATATCACTTGACGGCTCCTCTTTGGGCTCCAGCTTGGGCAGCAATTCCTGTTTTATGCAGTTTGTTTCCGGACTAGATTCCTCCTCCTGCTTCAGTGTTTCAGTCTCCACTTTGATATCTGATTTCAACTCTGTTTCCGCTTCCGCTTCTGTCTCCGTTTCCGTTTTCAACTTTAGATCAATTTCTGGCTTGATCTCTTCAGCATTACCATTTAGCTGGGGAGGCGTCGTGTTCAGGTTGCGCGAATACTTTTGCCGCATCTCCAGATTGGTCTTGATGCGTTGCCCATTTTTGATGGGCGTGCGAATCCGTGGACCTTTGCCAATGGGCAGATCACTGTAGCTATCGCCCGAAATGATGGAATCCTGCGTCTCCTCGGTGGTCGTCGTGGTCGTGCAAGACTGCGTATCGCCCGCCTCCTCCTCGTCGGCGTTCTTCAGCAATGGCTGTGTCAGTGTGTGCAGCTCTTCGGGCATCAATAACGTGGCATGAGCAAAGATTGGATCCTTTTCCTTGGTGTAAACGGGCACCGCAATGTTGAGCACTCGCATCAGTTGTGCCATGACGCTATCGCACTTGCCATTGATCTTGATGCTCGCTATGTTATCCTTGGGCGTCCACTGCAGATTCACCACACAAATCTTGGCCCGCTGACGCGCTGGCTTATCCATTTGCCACAGCCAAGTGTATTTCTTGAGCACCTTCAAACTGGAGCCCAGACAGAGTATAACATCAGCTCGCTCCGCGTGCTGTGTGGCCCCATCCCAGTTCAGTGGCCACTTGACATTGCCGCGCTCTCCAAAGTGCACAATGGTGTCGTACAGCGGCTCCGAGCAACGATGACAGAGGCGATGTGTCTTATGGCAGTAGCGTGCCGTCATTTCGGTAACATCGAATTGACGCCAATAGACCGAATTGGGTTTACAGTGCTTGCACACCTCCACATACATGTTGCCGTGGATCTCGGAGAGCGACTGTCGCGGCAGTCCGGATCTCAGATGCAGTCCATCGCAGTTCTGGGAGACAACGTGACGCAGCAGGCGGCGACGATGCAGCTCGTAGAGCGCCATATGCGTATAGGTGGGATTCGCACTGGACAGATCGTGCTCCCCAATGTCCTGGCCCTTCTGGAGCAGCGTCCAGATGCCCTTGCTGCCACGATAATCGGGTATCAGAGCCGCTGTGCTGATGCCGGCGCCCGTATAACAAATCAAATGCTTGGCCTGCGACACAATGTTGGCCAGCTGCTCCACCTTGGCCTCGATGACATGCGGCTCATCCTCCTTTTCCACGACCCGCTCCTTGTAGATCTCAATGCGCTCCTTGCGCTTCTTGGTCGTCTTCACAATATCCGGATGCTTCTCCAGAAATTGACGATCCTCGGCAGTGCGCACAGTGTCGCATTTTCGCAAAATTAGCGACACCTGGTTATGATAATAATATTAAAAATCGGTCAATAAATTCAAAAACATACACATGTACAGTGAGTCAAGTAATTGTTCTGACAAACTACATAATTTACCTAATCGAATTATGATTTTTATAAATACAACAAAAAAAGATGTGTTTTAAATATTTTATTTTGTCAAAACAATTACTTGAGCAACTGTATATAAATATTCACATGCAAGTCACAACAGTCGCACACACACATACACAAAGGTACACGGCACATGCTCGTTAATTACCTTTCGCATCGCATCCTTGCGTCGCCGTTTCTCGTTGTCTTTCTTAGCCGGATTCATTTTGGCCCGCGTCTTATACGATTGCACCACATCGGGCATCTCGGGCGGCAGTTTGTCGTCTGGCTCCATGTTTGTGCCAAAACTGTTTGATTTTGGACTCAATTCAACATACATGTGAATTTAATGTGCGTCGCACGCACCACAAAAGTGAAGTAAAAAAAAACGCAGCGCTCCGCGGTTATCGTCTAATGTCACGTATATTTTATTTAAACGCTATTTTCTTGTTTACATTTTATATTTTCTACATTTTTTAGAATTATTGGCGCGTATAATTTTCTGTTGCAATTTGCACAACTAATTAATGTTTTATTTTTTTTATTTTTTTTTTGTAAACAACAATAGGGGTGGACGATTATTACGTTTTGGTTACTTGTTACACATGTCGTTAAAAAGTAGCGAGTCACTTATAGTGACTGTGAAAATACGCTCCTGGTATTTTATAGTTCATATACGCTTGTTATATATTTTTTTCTTTTGAAAAGACTTGCGATGAAATAACATGACAGTTGTCGGCGTACAATAAATTTAATATTTCTTATAATTGTTAGTCACTGTTACTTTAAATCAACTGTTTCGTTAAGTCTGTCGCTTCGCTGGCGTTGCCACCTATGTTTTGGTTACGCAAAATAGCGGCGCCACCTTTTGTCGGTTTAAGAGAAACATCGAGTATTTTTAAATAAATTCATTTTTTTTTTCAATTATTTATGTTTTGACATAATTTGCTTGATCCAATCTAAGTAGAAATGCACTCGAGTATAAATACTGGGTATGTTTGGAGTTCCGCAGGCTATGCCCACCGACGTAATGCCCATAACATGGTACATGCACGGATATTCCCGATGATAGACAAGGATTGGTCCGCCCGAGTCCCCGTTACACGTATCCATTGGCCTTGACGAACCCACGCACAATTGACTGATTCTTTCGAAGCCTTTGGGGTACTCCTCACCTGGCTCATGTACTTTGCGGCACACCTGGAAAATGATGTTATGGATAAGGTAAAAAACCAACAAACAGGTCAATATTCAATTTACCTCATCCGCCACGCGATCTAGTTTAACCTTTAACAGTTTCTTTGATGGTCTGCCGGCTAAATTGTTGCTGCCCCATCCGACAGCTATAAAGGACTCGAGGTTTTCACCATTCTCGAAGGGCAAACACGCAGGATGCTTGTAGCTATCGAATTGAACCGGTTCAGCAAGTTCAATCAGACCAATGTCATTGTATAGCTCCGGACTGGTAAAGTTTGGATGCATGACATAATCCTTGACAGCGTAATCCCTTGGCGAGGCATCATCCTGATCAGTGTCAAAGTCCAAGTCACCCAGACGAACTATGTTCACCTCGCCCCTAAAGCATGGAATGTATTTGAGAGAGTTCGAATTATAAGCAGGGATTAAGACCCTAACCGAAGCTGTTAACCGGTAAAAACCGATTGAAATTTAAAACCGAAACTGAAACTGTAACCGAAAAAAAAAATTTAATTTGACCGAAACCTTTAAGCCGAAACTCTGTAAACCGAAATAACCGTTTAGTAACCGTTTCATTTATAAGGGTTCATTTCGGTATTTCAAACATTTATATTCGTATCGGTTTTAATCCCTGATCGAAAATAATAATATCAAATATTATATGCAGAACGAATTTAGTGGTTATTAATCAGATCAGTTTTGGCTAAGTTATAAAAAATTGAAGTTGGTCTGATTTTCGGCCTGGTTACTTTACATTTAATTATTCGTTAATATCACATTTAGAGCTTTCTTTACAATATGTTTTATTTGTGTAAACTCGATAATTCGCTATTATTTGGAGATATATCCACAACTCGATTAAATTTTGTTTTGTCGATTTGAACATTTTGATTTCGACTTACGGCTATAATTACTCACACATCTGATTCGAAGCAATGGGCAGCGGTCAACACGAAGTATCTGCTGATGAGCGTGCCGCCACAGAACCACTCGATCCTGTCCTGCTGCTCAAAGCGGTGTCCCAGACGGGCTACGTTGGGAAACTCCTTGGGATTGGCGGGCTGTCCGCCCACTATGAGAGGCGTGTAGCGCCGACAATTGTCAATTGTCTCATATCTGATGGGTGCGTTGGGAAAAAGGAAACTGTATCCCACCTTCTCCTCGAATATATCTCTTTTGTACTGCATGCAAGCTGACAATTGGAGGGCTTTATAAATATGAATAAACTGATATATATCCTAAGATACTTACAGCTGACAATTTCCGCATTTTGGGCAAGAATTAGGCTCCAAGGCTGTGAGGTCAGCAGCAGTGTCAGCAGCCACATCTTTAACATGGCTTTGTTTACCAAAAACTCAGTTGGCACAATGCGATCAACCGGTTTGGGGGAAAAACAAACACCTTCAACTTGGCAGCGAATTCAGCTTCGTTCTCTCGACTGGTTTACAGTAGGCACTGACAGTTTACACACACACACGCATGCTCGCAGAGAGACTGAGACTGATACTGATACTGATAATTGATCTTCCAGCAATCAGCTGTTCTGCCGGACAAAGGGCTTGGAGATTCCCCAGTTTTGGGTTTTGTTGCGCATTCGCCGTGTTGACCCAGCAATCGATTGATGACAACTGCAGTTCGAGTAATGCGATAGTGTTAACTACATGAGTAACTAATTTAACTAACTAATAACTTAATCTCTTTATATGAATGATCTTTATCTTATGTTAATCGATTCTGTGTAAGTTACGCCCGTTTAGTATTTCCCACTGTGACCGCAACGATTATAATTATTAACCTCTCAGCTTTTAATCTTTTCAGTTTCATGTTTGCAATATTATGTTCATAAGTTAGTTTAATTCTACATTTGATCATCTTTATTATATAAATTATCAAATAAACATTTTTTGTTGATTTTTATCAAAAATTAAAAGATACAAATTCGATTTAAATACAAAAATTATAAATAATAATTAAATTTTAATTTCTATTTAAAAATTATAATTCAACTCTTATTTTCAATATTTATTTAAGCAATTGAATATAAAAGTTTCTTTTTTAATTTTTATTTTTCAACTTTTATAATACAAATTGAAGAATAATTCTTTTTTTCGATTTTTGTAATAAAAATTGAAGAATAATTTTAATTTTCAATTTTTATAATACAAATTGAAAAATAACTTTTATTCTATAATTTTTAAAATAAAAATTGAAAATAAAAGTTTATCCATTTTCTCATAACTCTTATTTGCGGTCCCTGATTTTGATTAGCAAATTATTGAATTTAAAAAAATTTTGTTTTAAAACATATTATTTTTTTTTTAAATCAAAATAAATCTTTAAATAATTGAAAAAAATAAATATATAAACGGATTCAAATATCTTTTAAAAAAATAAAAGCTAAAATTTATTTTAAATTTTTCTGTATATATTTGCTTTTATCACTAGTGTGGACTGACGTCCACAGTGATGTTTATAATAAAAATGAAAACTATAAATAGATTTGGGATTTTCACACTTATCGAGATAACTTTGTTAATTTCTCTTCTTTGTGATTTCCCCAAATTTTCCAGAATCTCAGCTGACTTTAGCTATCTCCTGTTTGATCCAATCCAAGTAGAAGTGAACTCGTGTATAGAGACTTGGCACATTGGGAATGCCACAACCAATGCCAGATGAGGTAATGCCCATCACGTGATGCATGCAGGGATATTCCGCATGGTAGATCACCACAGGACCTCCCGAGTCGCCGTTGCAGGTATCCTTGTGCTCTTTGGAGCCAATGCAGAGCTGTGTGCTCGCATTGTAGCCATTGGGCAACTCATCGATATCCTCGGCCGTGGAACAGCTGCCTCCGAATCCATTCAACTTGACCTTCAGCAGCCGGCTGGCGCTCGCACCAGCCAATTTGGTGTGACCCCAGCCAGTGGCTATGAAACTGTCAATACGATTCCCATCCTCAAAGGGCAGGCAAGCTGGTAGCTTGTAAACGCTGAATCTCACGCCGCGATCCAATTGAACGATGGCAATATCATTATACAACAATCCATGCTCATAATCTGGATGCTCCGTCGAGTTGCGCACTCCAAAGTCCTCGGGCTGAGCATCATCCTTGTCGGAATCAAAGTCCAGCTCGCCCAGGCGCACCACATTGATAGCACCGCTATAAGAGAGTATTGACTAGTGATGTAAATATCGAAATATAACAAGTGGTTTCCCGCTAAAGTCGTGCTCTCGACTATAGGTTACTCGTTACTTATTTAAATAAATTTAAAATAATTTTTATTGCATGCTTTTAGGCACTTACATTGCTTAAAAACTTAAATCAGCCATTACCACCTTTCTATTTGTCCGATCTTGTTGCGATTTAGTATGATGATACCTAATAATAGTAGTTAACGTTAATTAGTAAAAAAAATCCTAATATCTTGAAAACTGTGCGTGTGGTGGCTTTTCGCGATTTACGAAGGCGCAAAGGGGTGTGGCAAACATTTGAAACAAACTTGATCTGCGTGGGGCTTATAGAAGTCTGTGTGCCAAATTTGGTTGCTCTAGCTCTTATAGGCTCTGAGATCTAGGCTCTCACACGGACGGACGGACGGACAGACGGACATGGCTATATCGACTCGGCTGTTGATGCTGATCAAGAATATATATACTGTATAGGGTCGGAGATGCTTTCTTCTCTCTGTTTTCTCATACATTGCAGCGAATACAATATCCCCTTTTACTTATTTTTTAAGTAACGGGTATAAAAATTAATCGAATTGTCGATATATCTACAAATCATACCGATATAACGAGTTTTGAAATCGAGATTTTAATGTAAATACAAACGTACTTTAAAGTAAATTTTGACTAGGTCGAAAATTAGGCCAAATTCAACATTTCAATGCAATTTCCAAAAATTTTATAAAATTTTATGTCGCATTAAAATGTTCCTAATGTGGCTTAAATAATATTTTGACCTATTTTTATCGATTTTTTAAAAAAAAGCAACCTCTAAATTTAAAATTGATCTATTTTAAAATGTTGTAAATTAACTACTCCAGTGTCAATTTGTCAATTTAGACTCAATTAATTGTCATAGAAATGATATTCCGATTTGTTTTTACATCACTAGTGTTGACAATGACTGGACATGACACTGCTTAGCTTCTCCAACATACCTCTCCGAGTAGAGACAATGGGCTGCCGTCAAAACCAGTTGATTGCTGATCAAGGTGCCGCCACAGAACCAATCCGTTTTATTGTCACTGTTCCGATTGCCCAAACGTGCCATGTAGGGGAACTCTTTGGGCTCGGCCGGCTTTCCACCGACTATCAGAGGTGTATAACTGCGGCACATGTCCAACTTCTTGTAGGTGACTGGCGCACCGGGCAGTAAAAAGCTGTAACCATCCTGGACATCAAAAACGGCTTTCTTGTATCGTGTGCAGGCTGGCAGACAAAAGAGATTTACTTATTTACACTGAGATCAGTGTGTGATCACTTACAACTGACGATCTCGGCATCTTGGGCAAAGATCGGCAACAAAAATGCCAACCACAATGTCTTTAATTTCAAAACATTCTTCCAACCATATATTAAATGCATAATATAACAGATTATATTAAATTATTTACACTATTTTGTATATGTAGATCGGTTGGCGATCAGCGATACGGAACTGCCTGTCGAAGGCAGTTTTCTGACTGAGGCGCTTGAATTTCAGGAAATCTATTAAATGCGCACTCTCAGCTAAAGCTAAAGATAACATGCAAATCTCGTTTCCAGCGCTGTTCATTTAATTATTGTATAATCTATGAAAACATTTACATTTGTATTTGTGTGCGCATACGTGTAATTTTTTAATGTTTCTGTTGACGTCAAGTGTAATTTTTCTTAGTTACTTATTATTCAAATAAGAAAATTAAGAAATATCGAAAATATTTGTAAAAAAAAAAAATACTGAATTACTTACGAGAAGTTTAATTTTTATTTTTTAATTTTTCTCTTATGATTTATTTTGTGTTTGATTTTTTTTTAAAGAATATTTTGTTAAGTGAAATAAGAAAATGTTTACATCTATTTTAAGTTAATTTTTATTATTTGAAAATTTTATGAAAATATCTTAAATATTTGTAAAAAAAAAAAGCTGAATTATTTATGAGAAGTGTAATTTTTCTTTTTTCATTTTACTCATATAATTTATATTTTTATTTGCGTATTTGTTTTTTTTTTTTAAGAAAATATCTATTTATTTTTAAGTTGAATAAGTACTTGAATTTGTACTTGTTTTTTAAGTTCATTTTTATTAAAATAAAAGCTCAAATTTTAAGAAAATTTTTTGTTGTATTTTAAATTCTTTGTACTTAAAACAAAAAAATAAAAGTAAATAATATTTTTTGTATATGTATTTTTTTTTTAAATTTTTTTAAGATCCATTTTTACTTTTTGAGTTGAAATTTTTGATCAGTGTCTGATAATTTCAGTGAGCTTTAGCCAAGTGCTGCTTGATCCAATCCAAGTAGTGATGAACCCGCGTATATAGACTGGGCACATTGGGCGTGTCACAGTCAATGCCCGTCGAGGTGATGCCCATCACATGGTACATGCAGGGGTAATCCTCATGGTAGGTCAACAGTGGACCACCAGAGTCGCCGTTGCAGGTATCCTTCTGTTCGCTGGAACCAACACAGAGCTGTGTATTGACATCATAGCCATTGGGCAGCTCCTCGATCTCGCTGACGGCACCGCAACGATTTTCAAAGTTCTTCAGATTGACTTTAAGCAACCTGGTGGATTCCTTGCCGGCAAATTTCTTGTGACCCCAGCCAATGGCAATAAAGCTCTCATGACCATGTCCATTATCGAAGGGCAGGCAGGCGGGATGCTTATATACGCTGAAGTTGACAGCACGATTCAGTTCCAGAATAGCTATGTCATTATACAACAATCCGTGGTTAAAGTCCGGATGCTCCGTTGCGTTGCGCACACCAAAATCCTCGGGCTCAGCATCATCCGTGTCGCTGGCAAAGTCCAATTCTCCCAAGCGCACGACATTGACTTCACCACTGAGAAAGAATTTTTAATTATAATTCAGTTTTTGTAATTATTTTTTAGTTTATTCATACAGCTCCGAGTAGAGACAATGGGCAGCCGTGAGAATCAAACGATTACTGATCAGGGTGCCGCCACAGAACCATTTCGTTTGATTCTCACTATTGCGATTTCCCAAACGCGCCATGTGAGGAAATTCCTTGGGATCAGCAGGTTTGCCACCAACAATCAGCGGTCGAGAGCCCTGACAGGAATCAATAGACTCCCAAGTGATGGGCGCATTGGCAAAAAAGAAACTTATGGGCACTCGCTCCTCGAAGACAGTGCGTTTAAACAGTGTACAAGCTGCAAAGATATGGCTTTAATTAAGTCATTCATTTTATTTAGAATATTTACCTGCTTTCACTGCTGGATCCGGATCTTGACAGAGCACATGGGAGACATTGACCAAAAGCAACAATAGCAAACAAAATTTATTGAAGGCAGTCATTTTCTTAGCATCAATTTGTAATTAATTGCGACGCGTTGAACTTTAGTTAAACGAGATTCGAAAGCGACTGATCAATAGACATCGCATCGATTGAATTACTAGTTGAAAGCTGCGCTGCCAGTAACAATATTCATGAGCCTCTCCAGCTCTCTCTCTCTCTCTCTTTGAGATCTGCTCTCACTATACAATAAGAATATTTGAAATGTGTATAACAATTCGTATGTACAATAGCATACAAAGTTTAATAGAGTTATTAAACGAGTTCTTAAGATAAAATATACTATAATTAATCAGATCGGAACTACGGATCAGTTGAAATGTATGCCGGCTGAATTGAAAGCCAACAGCAGACGCATAAACTCATCAATGTCCATAGATCTCGCTCGTGATGTGCTCATGCCTTGCTCCTCCAGTATGCCAATGACTTTCTCCTGCATGTTAAAGTTTTCCTCAAGTGGCTGAGAGTGAAACGAAGATTTGAATAAAGCTGCTTATTTTGATATATATGAAATATCTTACCTCATTTCTTAGTGAACGATACAATTTGTAGTTCTTCTCGAGCATTTCAATCACAGAGTTCACTTTAAAAGTCGCCGCTAGGGTTTTGTTCTTTCGCATAAAGGCAATGCGGGTTAATCCATCCCATTCGGTAAAGTTGACCGGCGGTGGAGGATTCTTTGGCTCCAGACGCACCACACTCGATTCAACCTTTGGTGGTGGCTTGAAATTGTTTTTGCCCACCTTCATGAGCATGTCGACGCGTGCCAATAGCTGTGTGTTGATACTTAAGCGGCAAAACAGCTTGTCACCCGGCTTGGCCACCAATCGTTGGGCAAACTCACGTTGGAACATCAACACGGCACAGCGGAATAACGGGCGATGCAGCAGCAACTTAAAGATCAATGGCGAACTGATCTGATAGGGCACGTTGGCAATGCACAAGTCAAAGAATGGCAACTCCGCCTTCAGAAAGTCACCAATGAGCACCTGTAGCTTCGGCTGCATCGGTGTTCCCTGCACACGTTTCTGCAGCTCAGCGGCAAGACGTGTATCGATTTCGCAGGCAATTACCTTCTTGGCACGCTCAAGCATTCGCACGGTCATGTTACCAGTACCGGGACCAATTTCCAGCACCACATCGGTACCACGCAGTGCTGCCTTCTCCAGCATAGTCGTTATAACCAAGGGATTCTTCAATATGTGCTGGCCAAAATCCTTGTTGAATACAATGCCTGTGAATTGCTTTTTATTAACTTAATTACTTATACTCATTGCGGCTATTATTTACCTTGCTTTTGCACCTCATTATGTATGCGAGTTTTCTTTTCCGTTTTCACTTTTGGCATATTGAATTTGTAAATAAATTGCGACTATTCAGCGTAAATTTGTTTTGCTTCGTCTTCTTTCACCTGTGTTTTGGGTGCCATGTGCGCCGCACAGAGTTGCTGTGACATACAGAGTTGCCAGATCGCTATTGTGGCGCGGTATTTGAAAGTTAAAACAGCGGAATGGTCCATTTTTTATAGGTGTTACCTCTTTATTTATTAATTAGTTTTCCTTCATTAAATGTTCACTTAAAATTATAAATCAATTTTAGTAATTTTGTTTTCTTTGGTTATCTTTCCTCACTTCAACTCACATTCTTTACCATTCTATTTAGTTTGCTTGAATAACACCCACTGTCTTCCCTTAGTTCATTTCTTTTTTACAACATATCAACTGTTGACTTTTGACTTTTCTTTGTAGCTTATGTATCCATTCTTTAAACATAACTTAAATATTAATTATGCTTTTGTTCTTCTCAATATAATTTTGTGTGTTTTAAATACTTTTTCTCTTCATTTGTTCAATATTCATTTAGTGAGTAGTTTCTATTTTCTGATTTTGTTTGTCTCTTACATCAGTTAACGATTTAAGTTTTGCATTTCTTTTACACTTTAAATGTTTGTCTATTTATAGAATCTAAATTGCAGAAGGTACATGAAAAGGTGTATATGTAGGCGTGGCATGTGACTGTATTTATGTATATGCAATTGTTGTATCTTAATTGATTAGACAGAAAACGCTTGCAGAATTTATTCAAGCGACTTGGAGATACAATTTCAAATTATTGAAACTTGTTAGTCTGACAAAATTCATAAGATGACACTGCACGCCAATTATTGATTTCAATACTTTTAAAGCTGATTTTGGCCACGACATGCTGAATTTGTTCACTTGCCAATTCAGACATCGATCGGCCTTGTATAATATATGTAATATTATAGATAGTATTAAGAGATTTGGTGGAGGATGAGCGCGGTGTAGTTGCAAGTGCACTCAATGGTATTTGTTGTTGTTGTTGTTATTAATGCAGTAATTAATTAATTAGCCAGACAAAACAATGCGTTACAATTTAGGACAAATTTGCTCTACAGTTTGGCCGTGACGGCGGTTATTTGAAAATATTTTAAATGGTCTTATATAACTAACATTCTGTTTTTAACTTTTTTTTTTGTGTACGTCTTGCTTTTAGTTTTTATTCAGGTTACGCGTTACATTTTGTTTTGTTTGTTTGTTTGTTTTCTTTTTATAATATTTTTATATTTGTTTTTCTTGTATCTTATTTCACAATGCAATGCAGCTGCTGCCTTTTTGTTCAAGTTCGGTAACAACCAACAATTTTTGTATTTTGTTTGCTTGTTCCTCGAGCGAGGCGATTCATAGATATATAAACTAATGTAAATACATACATATGTACATAAGTATGTATGTATGCTGGCTGGATGCAATGTATGTAAATAACGGCATTGTCGTATATTATACACGTATGTATGTATCTATGTATATATCATTTCATTTAATCATTTTCATTTTCATATATGGTTTGCATTTAACCTTGTCCTGTCTTCACTTTTTGGTTTAGTAAAATGCGCTTTTGAGAATACTTGAGGTTAACATTTAAATGGGTATGCTTGCTATTTCATAAATATTATTATTATTACATATTATTACTATTATTACACATTGGGTTTGTTATCATTACATACAAAGTTTCTTTATGTTTTTTTTTGTTTTGTTTAGTTAACAATTGTTGCTTACAATTAGTAATTTTTTCTATACTGCCATTATTTTTGTTTTAGCGGTTTTCCATACAAATTTATCAAACTTAGTAATCGGCAATCAATTTGCGCTCCTGTAAATGCAGCACAAGAATTGTGTAGTACATTTTAAAAAGTCAATTTTATATAGTTGCTCTCAAATCAACATTAAAACAAGAATACAAAAAAATCAATCAATCAATCAATACATTCAACTTGATTGGCATACAAATCAATGATCAAATCAATTACTAACAAATATCGATGTCACCATTGCACATCAAATACAATGATTTCTGTTTGTTTATTTATTTGTTTTATATTGTTTGTATGCTACTCCTTCATTTTGTTTGTTTGTTGTTTGAGTCTTTGGTTTTAAAATCAACACATATATATTTATTATTAATATTTTGTTTAATATTGGTATTATTACATACATTATATACTTTATCTTCTTTCATCTGTATTTGTTCAACAGTTTCAACTGCGTATTCCACATAAGTATACTAGATTTTTATTCTATTTATGCATGTGTATATATAATAAAATACATATATTTCAATATTCAATATGTATATGTTTATACACACACATATACATATATATTTATATATATAGTTACTTTACTGACAATTTTTTACTTCCTGCAACTTACGAACTAAACACATTATGTTTTTGTTTGAATGTATTTATAATTTGTTTGTGTTCCATAAAATAAATATGTTTATGAATTTAGAAATGTTTGTTTTAATGTTTCTCATTCAAGTTTGTTCTCAATTTTTGTGACTAAACTTAGTTTCTTTCACTTAGTTTTATTGTTTAAATTTCTGCATTTGTTTAGCTCAAAAGTTTGTGTCTGTATGTAAGTTTGTGTGTATTTATTTTTGGCTTTTTTTGTTGTTGTTGTATTAATATTATGTTTGTATGTATAACAATAAGTTAATTTTAAAATAATATCGCTTTAATACTTGAGAAGGAAATTGTGCAAGAGTTCGAATACGCATTAACTTGGCTAATATTTAGCATATTTTCTTGTAAGTGTGTTGTATTGGCTATTGTGACATTCTCTTGAGATTCGCATAGAAAGGAGCAAGTGCTATATGATTGGGATAGCGCTGTTTGCGATGTTGTCTGCATTGAAGTGCGAAACTTGAGATTCAGCACATTAATAAATAAAAAACTAATAACAAATAGCATGGCGCAGCAATTGCAATAACATTGACTAGATCAGGGGCTTATTTTGGCAATCAATACAATACAATACAATAATAATGTTATTAGAAGATAATTTTAGATAATAAACTGCATAAGTGGCGCCTTGCTTCAAGAGGCTTTGAGCATTAACACTAGCAAAAGCAAAGGATTTAAAGAGGGGGGGGGACAGACAGTGCGACATAAACATAAATAAAAATATATAAATATAAATTCTTCTAAGTCCTAGTTGTGTGCGCGATTGTTGTGTATGCATACAATTTATAGTAAGTTGTTTATTGGCACTGGTCGCAGATGACGATTCTCTGATTATGTGTAGTATAGTTTTGCAGCAGATATATACTCATTTCTACAGTTTTCTATATATTGTATACTATATCTTGCATTTCTTAGCTTCTCTTTTCCATTGTGACTTCTATTTTGTAAATTCCAACAAATAACTTAAAACGAAATAAAGATAAACGACGACAACTGGCAACAGACAACAATAAAGCGTTCATCAAATTATCAACGGAAGCAGAGTTTAGGTTCAAGTGCTTGGGGATAAGCTAGGGCTAGGAATAGGCTAAGAGATAGCATAGGTCTGGTACCTAATTTAAAACCTGGCAACAAATTGCCCTGTGCTTAAAATTTCAACTGATCCAGTTTGCTGGTTAATTTCTCGCCAACGTTAAGCGCATGTAAACTCATCCAAATAGTTGCCTCCTTCTTATTCTTCTTCTTGTTTAGAACACCTTGCGCTCTGGCCCAAACTTGGGATTAACAAATGAGAATCCGGCGAATTCGTCCTGATTGATGCAACGTATGACATCATTACCAATGGGTGTTAACACTGGCTCCTCTTTGGTGAACTCGGCATCGAAATTGTTGGCATCACGTGGGTTTTTCTAAAGATAAGACAGACAAGTTAGTAAAAAGCTACTTGTGTTAAGCAATATACTTACCATTTTGGGTCGGAATGGTGGCTTTATGTTGCGCTTTTCCAGCTCCTTCCAGTCCAGTTTATTGAAGAATGCATGCTTGCGTATTTCATTCTCATCGCCGGTGCAGCCCAGACGTTGCTCAGGATTTTTGGTGAGAAAACCTTTAACAGACATGGATTATTATAAAAAAAAACGTATTTATGATGAAAATCTTAGCTTACCCTTCAATATGGAGACGGCTTCACGGGACAACCAGACCGGGTAGAGAACATCGTCGTGCATGATCGAGTCGAAGAGCTCATCCTCATTGTCAGCCTCGAATGGCGGCTGTCCGGCCATCATCTCATACATGAGCACGCCCAGCGCCCACCAGTCCACGGAGGCGCCATACTCCTGCTCCTTAAGAATTTCGGGTGCTATATAGTCGGGCGTACCGCAGAATGTTGTGGTCAGCATGCCGTTCATGATGCCCTCCTTGCACATGCCGAAATCAGCGAGCTTACAGTGACCCTCCTGATCGAGCAATATGTTGTCCAGCTTCAGATCGCGATAGATAACCCCATGGGTGTGCAGAAACTGCAGGGCAAGCGTCACCTCGGCCGCATAGAAAGCAGCACGTGCCGCCTCAAAGCGTCGCGCCTTTTGTATTTGAAACATTAGATCACCACCATTCACGTACTCCATAACAAAGAACAGACGATCTGGTGTCTGAAAACATGAATGGAGCGCCGTAAGGAACGGATGATTGGCGGCCAAGGCCAGGATGCGTTTCTCGGTCATCGTACAGTCCACATCATCGTCCTGTATGATGGCATCCTTCTTCAGCACTTTGATGGCATAAATCTCGTCGGTGCCCTTCTTCTCAGCCAGCATCACCTTGCCAAACGATCCCTTGCCCAGCACCTTGATAAAGTTAAAGTCCAGCAGCGAACATTTGCCGGGACGTGAATCTCCGGCACCGACAGCTAGGCTCATGCAGCTACTGCTGTTGTAGCCACTGGTCAATGTGGTTGTCGAGGTGCCCAGACTGTCGCCCGACATATTGCCACTGCGAAATGAAGCGCCAGCCGCATTATCACCACCCTCGCCGCCCAATGAGGCACCATAATTGTCCTCGCCACCCGGTTGACTCAAGTATTTTGATCGTCGCGGCTGCTGGCCCTGCTTATCCGGTGAGATGCCCAATGAGCTGAGAATTTCGGCCATTTGCTTGGTATTGATGCCGCATGTGTTGGCCACATTCTTTTGGCACCGCTTGTGGACGTTCATATAACATGTCTCGCATTGTAGGCCCTGCTTGATCAGTCCGTAGAGCAGCGAGCCACAGTGATCACAAAATGTGAACCGCTTGTAACTGTGCACCACAAACCGATGCGGCACATTCACATTAAATCGCTGACCGGCCGGCACAACTTCCACCTTGGCCTGCTGCTATTAATTGGAATAAAGTAAATAGTAAATCTTAGAATCTGTGTAAAGTAGCAATGAAATCATCTTAACAACTTACCTCATCACGCATGCCCGGACATTTGGAGACCACAGATAGATGGCACTTTTTATGTACAACTAAGGTGCAGACTAGAAATGATTAAATCAAAATAATATATCATTAATCTCAAAGTCAATTAAAGTTTTCGACCTGCACGGCAGCTCGTCCTGCTCAGCATTTGTGCATTCAATTCAATTAGCTAACGAATCACAGCAGTGCAGTACGTATATATATATATATATATATGTACATATATACGGATATTCTAGATATATATATTTACATTTCTACCTTTGAAATAATTAATTTTGTATACAAAATACATTCAGAGGTTAGACACACACTAAAATTAGCTTATTCCATGTAATTTATTTATCACGTACATTAATATGAGAGAAGGTGATTGGATTGTTGTTTCAATTTCGATTTTCAATTCGTTTTCGAATTCAAATTAGTTTGCTTAATCGTATGGACAACAGAAAAATTGTTAAATCACGTGAGTGCAAAATGCTTCTTGTGGTGGCGTGCAAAATTAAATTCAAAACCATCTGTGTACCTAAAGTTTAGCTTGCCAATTATGTATTTAGGGCTTAAGCACTACAAAGCACAATTTATATAACAACTGAAAACATTCGGAACAACTGCTAAAAACTTGAAAAATATTACAAAAATAAAACTAGTTTAGAAAAATGCAGGCTTAAAGTCTGAAGTCTTTTAGGGGTGCCACAGAAATCGCTTTCGCTTGAATTTCACTTAAATTTCATACAAATAGTGAAGTTTAATCACAGTTATTTTGACCCCTATAATCAGACCTGTTTCGAATTTCACTTTCAATAAGATTTGTTAAAATTGAATTTTTTTAAACTGCGCTTATACCATTTCGGCGATATTCAGCGGATTTATATCACTTGGAGTTGATGAGCTTAAGTCCGATAAGGCGAAAACGATCGATTTCAAACACTTAGTCTAAATTCAAAGTGAATAATTGCAAATCACTAAAGCCCCATTCAGACGAGCACTTTTTCACCGACACTTTTTGTCATATTTTGTCAAAAAGCTGTCCGTGTCGCGTAACCATACAAAATTTCAAAGCGTCGGTAAAAAACCGACGCTCACCGGTGGGAATAGAACATGTTCTATTCCATCGGTGAGCGATGGTGAGCGACACGGACGGTTTTTTGACAAAAAGTGTCGGTGAAAAAGTGCTCGTCTGAATGGGGCTTAAATGCTAAAAAGTAAAAAGCGAAAACCGGAACAGGCCTGGTTATAAAATTCTTCATTATTTTCTCTATAAGAAATCCTTTTGTTTCTTCCCAATTGAAATTTATAATTTTGAAAAAATAATAATATGTAATTTCCCAACATTTTCTTGGCATAAACGTATGATATTTTTCATTCCTTACTAATAAAAATTAATGATTAGGAAACAATTTATAAAATACTCATCTCATAAAGGAAAAATCAGAATTAAAATCAATTACTTTGTTCCAAGACTAGTTTAATAACTTGAATTATTATCATATCTTCTCCATTCTAGCCCTAAGAAGTCCCCACTTAAATGCAATACGATCATTCTACCGTAACAAACACAACATTATTAATTATGTAGTTTAAATGGTTTTTGTTTAGAATTCTCTTAGAATTACATTTAATCTATGTTTGTTTGTATCATTAAGTCTTAACAGTTAATGATTAGTATGGAGGCAAGACAAGTGTAAAACAGAGTTACAATAAATGTGTGTTTATGTTTATTATTGAACAAAACCATAAGACAAATGGTCAATGCAGTGCTTTAGTTGCATGGGAAGATGCAGAGAGAAGCAACAAGAGCAGCGACGACGCAAATTAAAGGTATAAACGTTGCTTGTGATGTGGTCCAAATTGATATTTGAATATTGTAAATGTATATGTAATTAATTTTGATTGTGGACAATGGCAAATGCTTTGTTTCTTGATTCGAAACTGAACAACATCAAAACAAACAACAAACGAACGAACGAACGAAACGAGCAAATGCAAGTGATGAATATCTTTATATTTTCGGTTTTCTTTTTTTTTTTTTTAATTGTCTTCTCAGAAACGGTTGAGTCTCTGGAAGAAATTCCTTTTTACTTTTGTAATTTTAAGCAGAACACATACCTTGACATTGATAGCCTTGTTTACCAATTCCCCTGCAAAAAGGCAGAAAATTCCGTGGCTATTGCATATATATTTCTTTTATAACTGAATGATGAGTGTTTTTTTTGATTTTTGTGTAGGCATGAATGTATGCGAATAATAAAAAAAAATATAAAGAAAGGAGTAGACCCTTTGCTCGGAACCAAAAGATGAAAGTCAAGCATATGTTTGTATTGTGTGTAGGATGAGAGACCAACCCAGTGAACCAGTGTAAAATTGTTGCCTCACGCCAAGAAGCCGATCAAATAATCCCCAGTTATATGTTATGTGAAAATGGTTAATCAAGAGAAAAATCAACTTAAAAAACTTATAAATAAGTTAAGAGATAGGCTAAAAATACGTAGTGGGTGTCTACTAAAAAGTTGTGTATGTTACGATTACGATACAAAAAATACAAATCGAAATCAATATAGATAATCGAGAGATATATATGTATGTATCTGTATGTTGTGTGTGTTTCTTTAGTTAGAAATAATAAATAAAATCAAAAGTAATAGTGTTATGCCAATGCTTTGATGGTGTGTCTTGTGTGTTGTAAAATTATATCAAAATCCAAAATCAATTACAAGTTAAGAGAATGGTACTGTGGATGGACAGCCTGGCTGTGAGTACGTTTTACAGTCTATGCTGCAGTTGTTCACTTACCAAATAAACTCGCGACAATGTGAACAGAAGGTGGGCTGACGCAAGAATGTTGCCATAAACTTATGTCCATTAACCTATCCACGGCAAGGTAGACAAAAAATAGTAATTAATCATTTCATAATCAAAAAGTGTAAAATGGATAAATTGATAACATTACCTGATGTACACGACGGCGCATAGCACCGCGACGTCGATTGAATCCGGCGCGTTCTTTGAACTCCTTGTTAACGGCCACCGTCTGCTCGACTTCGGCATCGGCCTTGGCTTGATCTGGAAAATTTAAAGGGTTACAATGTCCACAAGTTTGTAAACGTAAATGTAACAGAACTCACCATAAGTCTCATGCCTACCATTGCGAGCCTTTAGCTCGATAATGACATGAATTTTGCCCTGTGGCTCGAGGTTAATCTGCAAGTTGGCAACAAGTTATAACAATCTGAATAAGATGACCTCTGCTCTTTTTATTCACCCATAAGTCCGGCACTCCAGATTCACTCTGCATGAGATCCTCAAATGGAATAATGCAGTTGGCGACAAAGTCATCGGGCGGCAGTGCGGCATCATGAAAAACGGTCAAGTTAATGTTGCGCGCATTGGTCACATCGTGGACGAACTGTTCGTTCCATACAGGATCAAACGTCTTTGGTCTGGTTGTCGAGCGATCTAAGGGTCAAGTGATATTATTAACAAATGAATTAGTCTTTCGGTTAAATATTGAAATGTTAAACTTACCAAAATGACTTTCGTCGACATCTATGGACACGTAGGGATCGATGAGTTGCTCATCGGCCAGTTTGCCAAATGTTAAATTGTGGCGCTTTTGGAAATCTGTTGGACGCAGGCCGCTTGCCTCGCAAACCTTGATCTGCAATTTACCCGTAAACATTGCGCTGATCGGCTTCAGCTCCACGTGTACGTGATTTTCTCTTTCTCTTGCTTTTGGTTGTTTACAATAATGATCTGGATATTGGCAGGAGTAATCGGCAATCGGCAGTGCCGCCTGGTTGCAGCTGCGGTATGGTTACAGAGAATTCTCTCCCTCAGTGCCAATTGAAAGGTAGTTGTTGTTATTGTTCTTCTATAAATAATACAACAAAAAAATGAAACAAAATTAGTTGAAACTTACAACTGTAATATTGAATGCCCTCCTCCCTCCTCCGTCCCTCCCTCTCATAAGTACTGTTACTCTAGGTCATTGACATTCTGGACACTCTGCGTATACTGAATGCTCAAATGAATTTCAAGGTCGCACTCGACTTGGCATTGATGAAAAATGGGAACACAACGATTTTAATGGCACCGCGCATATTCTTATCCGCTGCACTTCCGTTCAGGCATTGAGATTCGCGTTAGTCAGCATTGGAATTAAGTCGCTTGACGAATTATGAAACGTACAAGAGAGATAAACACAGAAACATCTGTAGACACACATGTACACACACACGTACATAGATATTAGCAAGATAAAGCTGAATTAAAGTTGTCCTTAACAATGTTGTTGTTGTCGTGTCGTTGCTTAGTTTTGATTTGCTATTACATATTATTCTTATACATACAGTAAAATATCTTTTTTATTTATTTTTTTATGTATTTACTACCTTCAACTCATAAACAGACACACACAAATATGTACATACATACATACGTACATACAGACAAGCACTCGGACAGTGCATACATAGCAGCAGTAGCAGATATTTTTCACAAATAAAACAACAAAGAAAGAATAACAAGCAATCCTAATACCTCTGCGCCAGTCCCACACCCCCACAGCAACCACTACACACTCCCACCCACAAGCAGTATTGCGATTGCTGCTAACCCAGCGCACACACGACCGCGCTCTCGCTCTTTCTCTCTCCCTCACTCTGCCTCTCTTTTTAACTTTTAGAAGAACACGAGAAATTCTCATACACGCGCGCACACACACATACAGATTCATACATTCCAGCACAAACAATACACACAGTAGGGCAAAAACAGCAATAGCCAGATAGAAAATGCAAATTGCACAAGTATATTTGACAATATGACAATTGCGACTAGTGCGTTAATTTACAATTACCGTTAAATCAACAAGAATACCACTTGAAAAAACTTATATGCACGAGAGAGAGAGCGCGCATCTCCGTTCGCGGAGAGCGGAGGAGCAACAGAGAACCTACAGAAAAGAAAACAACAGACAGGCGCAGTACTTGAATGACCCAAATATGACAGTGCACACTGGTTAGAAAACGCTTTTCATAAACATGCTCTAGCATTTATTATAAGACATTTAAGCAATTCAAAGACAAATTGTATTTTAGAAAGATTCATAGATTAATTCCACAGCATACAACTATACACAACTCTTTAATTCTTAATTAATGAAAAAGTAATTGTTTTCCTAATCACCAAAGGCTGTCTAGTTTATGTAGCTGGAGCCAGCTGTGCAAAGAGACGCGGGCGTTCAAGGAATTTGAAGAGCATTTGCAGCGCGCAGACCAGACCTTCAGGCAAATCGGTGGACATTACATTACATTACACCTCAATTACTTACCTTTTCTCACAAGGGTACCGTGGCTGTGGCTGTGCGCCGTGCTGCTCTCTTGCCTTGCTATGTGCTCCGCTCACGATTGTTGGTATATTAGAGAAAAATGTTCAGCTACATACATACATACATATGTGCGAAAAAATTAAGGATGGCACATACACAGTCACAGTCACTGGCACAAGAACACACACATACGCAAACAGACACCCTGTTTGCACAATTCCAATTGGAAATATTTTCAAGCAATTTGTTGCCTTTTGTTTCGACAATGGCAATGGCTTACACTATTTTTTCACACAAACACATTTTCCAACATTTTTCGACAATAGAATTTCATTTCGAGCACGGTTAAATAAAGCAAAAATAAAAATTATTTATCGTCCGTCTTCTCGCTCGCTCGCTTTGCTTTTTAGAGGTGGAGAACAGTGCTGCCAACTCTTTCGGGCAATAAAATGCTAAAGTAACCTTCTAAACCTGCTAGAAACGGCTAGATCAAATTCAAAAATAGCCAGAAAGAAAACCATTTTAGTTTTGATGATAATTTTGTGAATATATTGTTATTTGAAAATTGATAGACAATTATCGAGCTCAATGAAATCGATATTCTCCTCAGCAGTGTACGAGTCGTTTGCACCAATCATTTTTAAGTACTTTTGAGGCATTTCGAAGTTGTGGCAACATTTATTTGACCGTCGCAATCCATAATTGTGAATATAAATTAGTTTATGTTTAATAAGAAGTGAAAGTTTTTAATATTGTGTTAAAATTATTAATTACCGTATGTGTAAAATCGAATTAAGTGTGTCAATGTTCATTGAGTTCCTCAGGTTCGATTTTACAATGTTTATCTGACTAAACACTCGTTCGAATTCCGCGTTTGACCACGGCAGCGATAGTAAGTTAAAGACAAAAGAAGCTAACGCTTTAAATCGGTGATTACCGGCCGAATCCACAGAACTGTTTGCTTCAGCCCAAAATTTCACGGTGTAATCCGTAATTTCCCATTTTAAAAGATGTATATTGTTGTACTGCATAAGGAGCTGTTCAATCTGAGGGACAGGCAGTTTAATTTTCAAAAATGCCAAATTTCCCGCCAGCAGCTAGCTTAAAATTTTTCCTGCATTTGACAGTTGAAAATGCCAGATCTGGCCGGTAAAAGGCTAAGTTGGCAGCACTGGTGGAGAAACATCGATGACGTCGATGCTTGCAAAACATCGTAACCATCGATGTTTGGTAGCCCACTATCAAATGTTTTTATATACAACGAAAATAAACAATCCTGATAATTACGACCCTCTGAAATATGGGAAAGAAAGAATTTCCAAATCTTAAGAGAAATATATTCAACAACAATCTCTTTTACAAATGCGATTTACAAATTGAAAAGCCGTTTGCAAATTTCGCAACTGGCAAAATAATGGCAATAATTGGCCCAACTTTGGAAAAACAAGGTGGTAATCCTGAATGATGAAATACTAACAATATCAGAAAACTCAGGATTGTTTAACACCAAATTTCCTTTTAGTATTTTATGGTCCCAGAACTTTGAATTTGCTGTCACACTATCAAAACACCTGATTTCTTTATAGAAGTGGCAACTCTATTCAGCTTCTAGATATTTCCCTCATATTTTGCTAAATCACAAAGAGTTGAGAAATAGGAATATATTTTGAGATTCATTTTAAAAAATCGTACGCAAAATGTCCGTGCGTTATGATTGGTATCAATCGGAGGTCAAAGTGGTCATAACAGTGATGCTGAAGAACGCTACCGAGAAGAATTACAACGTTGAAATTGAGGCAGATAAAGTACATATGACTGCAGATGGCTACGAGCTGCGGCTACATCTGCTCCACCCCATAGTTGTGGAGCGCTCCTCACACAAGGCCTATTCAACGAAGGTCGAGATTACCTTGGCCAAGGAAACGGGCGTGCGCTGGGAGACGCTTGAACAGACTGCCAACTCCGCAGCAGCTCCACTTCCAACGCGTCAGGTGAAGAACTGGGATCGTCTGGTCAGCGAGGAGGAGAAAATTGAAGAGAAGGAAGTCAAGGGCGAGGCAGCCCTCAATCAGCTATTCAAAAAGATCTACAGTTCATCCTCGCCGGAAGTGCAGAAGGCCATGAACAAATCATTCTCCGAATCCGGCGGCACTGTGCTGAGCACAAACTGGAATGAAGTCGGCAAGGATAAGGTTGACATCAAACCGCCCGAAGGAACCGAATTCCGTGAATGGGATAAATAAGCAGGAAGAGATTCTAACAACAAAACTGAAATTCATAAACGCATAGCTCATAAAAACACATACTATATTAAGAATCTAACAAATAAATCACATTAACAACTTTAAAAACAATGTTCTTTTTAAATAAATTTGAATTTAATAATTTGCGATTGTTCGTTGTCACAATAATTACTTGACTACCTGTGTGTGTGTGTTCTTGCAGGTCAGTGATGCCAAATAATTTCGCGAAAAAAAAGACAAAACGGACAAAGAAAACGGAAAAAAACACGAAAACGGGTCAAACATTTTTTCTATTTTTTTTTATTTTAAAAGTTTTAAATTTAATTGAATCTAAAGAAGCCAGATTTTCGGATATACGATGTTTGAGATTTTTCCCGGCTGAAGCAGTTAAGAACCAGACAAATCTATCCGAAAAAAGGACAAATTGGCATCGCTGTTGCAGGTTCATATATGTGTGTGTGTGTGTATTTTGGGGGAGGAAGTTCAATAAGAAGGGAAATTTGTAACGAAAACAGCTGATCGACAACCGGCGATGTGCAAGCAACGCACAATTTTGTATTTATTTTTATACTGAGGCACAAATTTCAATAAAACGCAATTAAGATGTATCAAAATCTAGAGGAGCACAATCGGCTAGTGAATAAATATCTAAAGATATTCTTTGTAGTCGCTTTATACTGGTAAGAAACATTCAATTCAATTTCAGATACAAAGATACATTTTCTTTAACACGTTGCATTATTATTATTTGTGTGGCAGGTGCACGTCCATACTGACCGTGTTTGTGAACAAGCATCTGCTGAGCAGCGATGCCGTCAACTTGGGTGCTCCGCTGTTCATGTCGTGGTATCAGTGCGTCGTATCCACCGCCATATGCTTCTGCATGAGTCGCTTGAGTCGCAAGTATCCAAGTGTTTTTACCTTTCCGGAGGGCAATCCCCTGGACATTGACACATTTCGAAAGCTGCTGCCCTTGTCGGTGCTCTATACGCTAATGATCGGGGCCAATAACTTGTCGCTGTCGTTTGTAACCGTGGCTTTCTATTACATTGGACGCTCTTTGACCACCGTGTTCAGTGTGGTGTTGACCTATGTGATCCTGAGGCAACGCACTAGCTTCAAGTGCTTGCTGTGCTGTGGCGCCATTGTCGTGGGCTTCTGGTTGGGCGTGGATCAGGAGAGCCTAACGACGGCCTTCTCCTGGCGTGGCACCATCTTCGGAGTGCTCAGCTCCTTGGCATTGGCCATGTACTCGATACAAACGAAGAAGGCGCTGTCGTATGTGAACCAGGAAATCTGGCTGCTTAGCTACTATAATAATCTGTACTCCATGTTGCTATTTCTGCCATTAATCATATTAAACGGCGAGCTTGGCACCATCTTGGCTTATCCACACTTTTGGGCCCCCTGGTTCTGGGCCGCGATGACGCTGAGTGGATTTTGTGGTTTTGCCATTGGCTTTGTCACAGCTTTGGAGATAAAGGTATGTGTGCGTGGGTGTGTGTGAGTCAGCGCGCATTAACCATTGGTATGTCTTATGTACTTATCAAACTCTCTTTACTGATTGCAGGTTACCTCACCGCTAACACACAACATCTCTGGCACGGCCAAAGCATGCGCCCAGACAGTTATTGCCACGCAGTATTACAACGATGTGCGATCAGCCATTTGGTGGACTTCGAATATAGTTGTATTGTTAGCTAGTGCCGCCTATACGCGGGTCAAGCAGTTGGAAATGGTGCAACAGCATCAACAGCGTAATGCTGCCACATTAAAAGCCTGATCCAACATTTTGAATGAAATTGAATTTACAATTGGCTAATCGTATTGTGCAAGTTCCAAAAACTATTTCAATAATAATCTATTGTATGTAAGTGTCATAAGATTATCTACTTTATACATAAGTGTATCCAAAGATACTGCTTGGAATGAACTGAATTCCTATGACGCACATAATGTTTAAACTTTAAAGTATGTATTCTGACTGTCAATGCACAAATGGATCCAATTAGCAATACAGCTATAGATTTAGTAAGTACATAACAATATTATAAACTAATTTGATACCGCAGCTGCTGCCTTTTCTTCTGCCTCCACTGGTTCCTCTGGCTTCTTGATATCCTTCTTCACTTTGGCAGTGCTTTTATCGTAGAGTTCAGATACATATACGAATGGATCAATCTTTAGTTGCTCGCTGCTGGGCGGGCTCTTGAGCAAGACGCGTGTGATAAAGCGACCATCGCGCTTGGGACGCACTGTGTTGACATCTTGCAGCAGAAAGCGTATGTTTTCCTCCAGATGTTGTGCATCCATGTCCAGAGTTCCTACGCTGGCTGTTATCAGGCCAAAGTTCTGCTGATATTCATCTTTACTGGCACTGTAGCTAATGCCATTGGAAAACTTTACAATCATTTCGGCGAGATTGGTTCCCAGCGTTTCACTTTTGGGATTTGGAAATTTGCGTTTCATTAAGCCACGCAGTGCAACGAGCTCCGCCAGAATATTGGGATGTGCAATGATGTACTGATAGTCGGACAACAACAGTTCGCCGTTGGTTATGTCCTTAATCAGCTCAATGCCACCAACAAGCGATGCACCAGCATCACGTGCTTCAGCAATTTCCTCCTACAAAGGAATATGTTATTTGGGGGACATACTTGTTTAGTTCATTAACTAACTTACCTGCCCCTTTGTAAATACAATGATCTTGCGATCTTCGCCGTGATCAAACTTGTGCGGTATCATGGCCATGCGCTGAAAGTTGTCCACAAATCGATTTGCCTTTTCACCTTGCATATTCAGTTCAATTTCCAAGTTCAGCGGAGCGTTGGGCACATTGTACATGCTCGGATGATGTGTCTCTCGATGGCATTGTATGGCTTCAGCTACTGTGTACACCGGCCACCGGTAATATCTTCCCACATAGACGTCATCCTTGGACACCTGCTTCCAAGAGTCATCCACGTGTTTGTCAGCGCGTTTAACGTTGATTCTAACAGAATGTTAAAGCATGTTATTTGATTGTGTGTCTGAAGGCCTTTGTTTGCACTCACTTCTTGTCACGCTGGTTGTGTGGAATGAATCCCACTTTCTTCACCTCCACTTTAACCTTCTTCTTGCGTGCTTTTTCACGAGTGCCTTTTCGAGCCGCATCCGTGACGGCGGTCAGGTGCAGGCAGCGCAGTGCTTCTCCAGTTTGCTGACGCACAGCGAGGGCGCGCATTGATGACAAAAGAGATAACATTTCTGTTATAATTGTTAATATCTTTAAACAGCTTATTTATTATATAATTATAAGAATTGTCCGGCGTTTCCTCCCCCCAAAAACATCAAAACACAACAACAGAGTTTCCAGGTCCACCACGGTTGCCACAATTAAAAAAGGTGGCAGCCCTGGCTAAGACTACCAACAAAAAAAAAGGTGGCAGCCTCTGGGCCCCACTTTTCGCACTTCAAAAAGTGCGAAGTTTTTTCGCGAAAAAAAATTAACTTTTTCAATTTTGAAGCTTTGAAAATTTTACCAGAATTTTTGTTGGATTTTTCTCGAATTTACAATTTTCTTACTTTTTTTTTTTTACTAACTTTGCCACGTGAAGAGCGAACTGCACCAAACCAATTTTGGATTGAACTTAATTATTTTACAAAATTTTGTATTTTGTTGTTTTTTTTTAAATTGTTTTTATTTAATTTTTAATTGATTTTTGAAAACTTATAATTTTCATTTAAAAAATAGCCAAGTTTCACACCATAGAGTTGCCAAGACGACAGAAAATTATGGGAAAATTAGCAAGGACGCAACAACAAAAAGGCAGTTTAACTTTAACGTGGGACATTTGAAACGGTTAAAAGGCAGTTATTAATTTTATATGGAACATTTGGAAAAAATAAATTCGTTGAAAGAAAATATGAGCACCGATTACCTATTAGTAATGTTATCAATGAGTAGAAATCGAAGTTGAAAAGGTCATAGAGAGTATCGCTCTCTAAATCATATATATGCATATATAAATATACCATTTTCCGATTTTCTCACGAGTAGGAAAACCGCTCGCCGTGTTCGTTTGTGCTCAGAATAGCTTCGACCGACGAACGGCACAATACGGTTTCGATAATCGCGGCGGTAAAATCGCGAAAAAAAAACGCATAGAATATAGAATCTAGAGCAGATAGAAGATTCTGTGCATAACAAAAGTGCAAGTAACCATTTGTTTATTTTCATATTATGCAAATTATAATTTTGTCGCGAAAAAGACGGGCGAAAGCTTAAACGAATTTCAATCTGTAAATTTGATGCGATCAAACTCGACAAAAAAAGACGAAAAATGTGTATTCATTTTCGATAAAAGATTCTGAAAGTGGCGAAACGAACGCCTAGTGAAAGTAATGGGCTCCAAAATATACACATAATGTGCCCCACTCACACACGCACACACACAAACTTGGGGGCCACAATTTCCCCCAAAGAGAGAAATTTGGAAATATTAATTGCGTGTAACCTAAAAATGAAATAATGGAAGTGTGTGCATACTTCAAATAAGGAATGATGAGGTGACAGGACCGTGGCGGGGGACGGGGGACGAGAAGAGAGAGGAGCACAAACAAAAGAGTGTCAGCAATTTAAAAATAGTTTACGCCGTTGTTTCTATTTATTTGTGAATTTATAATTTCTTGTGGATGTTTCGCTGGATTCTTGTATTATTTTTTTTGTAGCAATTTAAAGCACGAAGTGCATTCGAATATGGTTTTCCAAATCCAAATCCAAATCATACAATTCCCGTTTTATTTATTGACCACACACGCGTAAATATTTTTCGAAATATTTTCAAAACTTTTGCACATGTGGCGAAACGTGCTAAAATTGCGTTTTGTTTTTTTTTTTTGTTTTTCAAATTTATTGTTTATATCGTGTATATTTTAAGCGTTACACTCTAAGGCATTCAAAATCATCAGACATACATACATATATAATTCTTAGTCACATATGTATGCATGTATGTATGAGTACACACACTCAATTCAACATTTTTATTCATACACCCGAAATATTGAAAAATATTTATTATTTTCAACTTGATTAGGAAATTTTTGTACTGCATATTTTACAAATAAAATTATTAAAGACACGTCAAATTTGAGCGTTTGAAAATTGTAGAATTTGGTGTACGAATAATTTTTGGTAGCTCTAATTTGGAAAATAACGCTTACATAATAAATAATAGTTAAAAATTGGTTAAATATTTTTCGGATTTTATTCTAAAATAAATGCTTTCATTATCTGCAAATCAATTTTTTAAAACCTTATTTAAAAAAGCAGTTGAAGTATAAAAATTTAGTGTACGAATAAATGTTGGGTTGAGTGTATGTATATGCGTGTGTGTGTGAGTGTGTGTGTGGCGGACGTTCCACATTTGTCTTCCTCTTTTATAAACAAATTTTTTGATTTCGATAATTCGTGGGATATTCTTGTCTTGCGTGCGTTCCTAGTGGCCGTATCTCAACTGAGTAAACAAACAAAAGCCAATTGAGCATTTCAATACGCACACATACATACATATAGAGAGACACTCACACAGATACAAATACATAAATATATCTTAAGATCCATAAATGAAGTGATCTTGCGCCGAACGTTGAACGTTGATCGTGCCCCAAATTGTCATGGATAATGTGCCGCCACCGAAACCGCGTCGAACGCGTCAAAGGATCAAAGGATCAGCCTTGCAGTATGAATCGTTGCCAACGGCGCCTCCAGCCATGTGTGGGCGTGCCGATGAGAACATCTTTCAGTTTCCCGCCGTCGCGTCCCGTGCCCGGAATCTGTCTGCCTCGCCCAAGCAATGTCTGGAGAAGGATTTGCCGGTGTGTGAGCATGGCAAGCACAGTTGCTATTTCTGTCAGCCGTATCGAGCAGATCGCGGCACAATTGAGCCGCTCAAGAATCGATTGAACTCCGCGATTGAGGCAATGGATCAGCTGCAACGCACTTATGCCTTGCTGGAGGGATTTCTGGAGCACAAGCTGGCCACCATCACCGACAACGAGGAGGAATGCCAAATGCCAGCATCACCTGTCCCAGTTCCGTCTCCTTCTCCCTCTCCAGCTGCTCCTCCTGCTCCTGCTCCTGCTCTGCCCCCAGCGACGCCTGTGCCCGATACCGAATTTGAGCTGGAGCACTCCCTAACATGGTTGGAGTCATTGCTGGGCACTGAAATAGTGCCACCCACCAAGCAGGGCAGATTCAAAGGGTAGGCGTACATATCTGACCAGCATCTGGCCAGGATTAACACTATCAACATTGATTCCATGTTGCAGGATACGCGTGCGCAGCAAATCGATGATGGAGGATGAAATCAACATGTATTTGAAGGGAGATCGCCAGCACATGAAGATGACCACATCGCGTCCGTATTTGCTGCGTCGCCAGAGCACGTACAGCGACAACAAATCCAAAGTGTCCAAATGGACCAAGGTGAAGGCGGCCTTCAAGTGGGAGCGTGCCAATGTCCCGCCAACTGGTGGCCAAGATCCGGGCGCACTGATGCCCCTAAATATCGAGGTGGAAAGGTACAAGATCCTTATCCTAATCCTTTGAAAGCCAATCCAATCCGTTCACCCTGTAATCTTCAACAGGTATTTGAAGGTGCCCATTAGCACGGCGGGCGGAAGCAGCTCAGCGGACAGCATCATTAGCTCCTCGTCGGGGCATTTCATGAGCGAAACGGGCGGCACGCCAGGCACCATCAGCTCGGCCAGTTCCATGGATGAGCTGCATGTGGAGGCGAGCAATCGGCAGGCTATGCGTAAGGTGCCGCTTGCAGCATTTATCTAGCTACTCATGCACCCATTTTTCAGGTCGCCACTCGTCCAAGAGCGTCCATGAGGTGGAGCTACGCAAATCCGCCACAGACGAGCGCCTGTTGGATGCCGTCGTTGCCAAGCCAACGTTGCCCAGCAAATCCTCGTCGAGCAAATCGCTGCGTCGCTCGAAAGCTTTCTCCGACTTTGAGGTGTTGCCGGAGGATCATGTGGCGGAGATTAAGTCGACGAGCAGTCGAAGGAACAAACTGCCGCCGAGTCCATTGAATCTCAATCAGGTGTCCAGTGATCTGCCCCAGCTCCACTCGCCACTCAAGAGTCCCAAGGATGGCAATCAGACGATGCCGAGAATGCGACATGTCAACTCACCTGGCAACTCATCCGTACCGAGCAGTCCATCCCGGCATTCGGACTTTTTTGGCGAATTCGGTGGGTGAGATTAAGGATTTGGTGATTGGTAGTGATTTAAAATCAAACAGTGAATCGAGCTTAATATCGATATCTAAAAATAGGCAAAAAATTAATCGAGTTGTCGACATATCTCCAAATATTTTCCGATATATCGAGTTTTTCTAAAATAAAAAAAAATTAAAAAAAAAAACAATTATTCAAAATAATACCGTGAAAGGTCGAAAATCAATTCTAATTCATAACTTTGCCAAAACTGATCAGAAAAATTAAAAATTGTAATTTTTAGCTTCAAGATATCGATTTTAAACTGAGCAATGTTAATCAATTAACTCCTTATGCCATAATTATTTGTCGATATATCTTCAAATATTTTCCGATATATCGAGCTTTTCTAAAAATAAAAAAAGTTAAAAAAAAAATATTATTATACAAAATACTTACTTGAATTTAGACTTATAAGTTCCTCTAAGGTCGAAAATCAATTCTAATTCATACTATTATAACTTTGCCAAAACTGATCCAAAAAATTAAAGATAGTTATTTTTAGCTTCAAGATATCGATTTTTAAGCTTTAGCATTAAATTAACTCCTCATGCCATAACTATATGAAGTTAATTCTACAAATTAGCTGTCGAGTTGTCGATTTTTCATTAAAATCGATTTAATTAACTCAATTAATTGACAATAATAATCGAGTTAATGTACTTAAGAATCGCTTTTTCGATATTTTCGATATTTCTGACATTTCCCCCCCCCCCCCCAAATTTGCAGTTTCCATTAATGCCTGATACTCTTTATTGCAGAGAGCGAGGATATATCGAGTGGCGATTATTCGGAGCCGACAACGCCAAACTGTAAGACTAACCATAAGATCGAAGATGAGGTATTTCAACATTATCAACTTCTACAACTCAAACTAGATATGCACTTCAAGCAGCGCGAATTGGAGCGATCCAGTGCCAGTAATCGCAGTAAGATGACCCTTTTTGCGTCCGGCTAATCCTCTCAAGAAATCACAGATCTCACTCTCTGTCTCTGTCGCTCAGGTGTCAAGCTAGGCAGTGGTGGACCCGGAACTACTAGCAGCAGTGGGAAACGGAGCAGCGAGGAGCATTCGCCGACGCAGTTGCTCCACAGCGAACTGATGTCCACGGAGCAGCTGGAGCAGAATCTGACGCCACAGTTCAAGAAGAAGCTACACAAATGGCGGGTCAAGCAACAGAACTCCAATTGTTATCCCACCTCAGATCCAGCGTCCAGTCCCACGGCCAAGAGTCAAAGTGGCGGCGAATTAAAGCCAAAGATCGATTGGAATCTCTGGAGTTCGGGCGCCTTAAAGCTTGAGGGTCAGGGCTTGTGTGCACTGCCGGATCAAAAGGATTTGCCCGAGAAGTTCCAGAAAAAGTTGGGTGAGAGTTGTGTTCACTTCAACTGTTAACTGCCCAAAATTTATACACATCTCCTCATCCCATTCCCATTCCCGTAGAGCAATGGAACCGCTTGAAGTGCACGCCCGGCGGCGGCACAACCTCCGACAATGATTCCCTCAAGCGCAGCTCCAAGCACAACCAATCCACGCGTCGTGGCTCCGATGATGATCGCTGGTACAAGCACAAGTCCCACGACAAGGAAAAGTGTGTCAGTCCCAATTGAAATCTTGGATTTCCATTAATCCCTCATCTCACTTACTTGCAGATTGGCGCGCCTTAAAGCCATCGTGGCACCGGATCATACTACCAAAAACATTGAGGTCAAAACCTCCGATGGTGAGGTCATGAAATTTGAGGGCATCTCAAGGAAGTTCACGCGAAAGCTCTACGAATGGGAGAAGGCCAGGGGCATTGGCCCAGAGGCATCCACATTTGCTCTACTGCATCCCGGCTATTGTCCCATCGACGTGCGACGCATCCACAAGGAGTGCAACAAGGGTGAGTCTGTAGTCCATTCGAAGTTAGCTCCTTAATGTATTTGTTGAAAATTTCGATATCTTAAAACTTTGTCAAATCTTAACCCATTTTCTGCCGCTGTTCGACTATGTTTTTTTTTTGTGAGCCAACGTATTCAATTCCAAATGGATAATTACAAAATCAAGAAAATGTTCACGCTCATCCCATAGTAAAAAAAAAGTTCATTTAAATTTAATTTAAAAAAAAATTAAGTTTTGAAAAATGTGAATTTTAATTTAATTTTTAACCTCATATGCGATATTAGAAGATGGATTAGCAATATCTTTTTGATCATTGTTTGGCCTCTTAATTAATTCTGTACTTAATTTTTATCAATTTGGAAAATTCAAATTTTTTCCAATTTTTGCCACTTTTTGCTATACTAAAATTCTTTCGAAAACTTCGATTTCTCATAACATCTGAACCGATTTTGATCAGCAATGTCTTTTTGGCACTTTTTTGGCTTCTTAATTCTGTACTTAAATATCATTAATTTGGAAAATTTTAAATGCCACTAATTTCTATACTTACCCCTTAACATTTTTCAGAAAACTTTGATCTCTCATAACTTTGTCAAAACTTATCCGATTTTGATAAGCAATGTCTTTTTGATCATTGTTTGACCTCTAAATTGATTTAGATTTTATTTATTTGGAAAGATCTAAATTTTTTCACTTTATGCCACTTTTTGCTCTACTTACACCTTAAAATTTTTCTGAAAACTTTGATGTCTCATAACTTTGTCAAATGTCAATCGATTTTGATCAGCAATGTCTTTCCGATCATTGTTTGAACACTTTATTGTCTCTGGATTTAAATTTTGAAAATTTAGAAAGTTTAATTTTTTTTTTTTACCAATTTTGTGTTTTTATTTTTAATACTCCTTAACATTTTTCTGAAGTTACCCCTCAAATTTGGTCTCTCATAACTTTATCAAATCTCAATTTACAGATTTTGATAAATAAGGTATTTTTGATCATTATTTGATCTCTAAACCAATTTTCCATTAAGAGGTTTTCAACTATAAAAATATTCATCAATGTAATCAAATGGAGTACACTTTTTTAACATCGTATTTCACAAAATACTTATTACTCGTATTGTTACTCTAAATATTATTTTTGATTCTAAATGTTCTTTAGCCACCGCTGAGCACTCGCCAACGCTGAGTCGTTCGTTGTCCTTGGACAGTGTGGCTCCGAGCGTGAATCAGGCGCAGGTCATCTCGCAGCAGGCGTCATCCTTGTCCCTAAACGATGTCAACGAATTCAAGGAGGACTGTGTGGACTCCACCGATCACGAGTTCAAGAAGTACGACGAGCCCGAGGCTGTCATGGTCGAGGTGGAGGAGCACATACATGACACCGCCTCGCCGCTGGTCACAGCCCACACGCTGGTGGAGCAACAGACGCCAATTTACAAATACGAGGAGGTGCAGTGCAATGACTATGTGTAGGTTAAATCAAATCAAAAATTCTGTTGAGACTTTAATCATTTAAGTTTGTGTCTCTTGACAGCAACTCACGTCGCGTGCAAAGCTTCGAGTCGCACACGAATCTTGCCCCTTTGTTGGGTGCCGTGAAACGTGCCGAGGAGCTGTTTGGTCAGCTGAGAGAAGCCTCGCCAGACATTGTCGAGCATGTGGCTATGCGGGATTGCCAGGCAGCTTTGCTGAGCATTCGCAGCATTTATCCATATTACTCCAACAATTTGATGAAGCCGAGCGTGCTCAATGCCGTCTCCGATGTCCAGAGCGAGCTGGGTAGACTTGCCGAGCTGGTACGAGCTTCTCTCTCTCTCTGCCTGTCTGTCTCTTCCTAGAGTCTGATTTCATTTGCCTTGCACATTTCAGTGTCTGAAGTCACCGTTGGACGAGGCGTGTTGCCAGGAGACGATGCAGGAGCGCCACAGCGAGTACATGGAGGAACTGCAGGGTCTGCACGAATCTCTGCTCTTCCTGAAGCTATCCATACGTAAGTCCCATTGACAAACCTTAAACCTTAATAAATTTTCGCAGAAGCGATTTTCAAGTACTTTGACTCGATAATTTGTTTGCAGTCAATCGGTTAAAATTTTTCGATTCTCGCAAACAATTTACAGTTATCGAAAATTTTAAATTTTAGAAAAAGACTTGGATCCCTTTGGATTAGTGATGTTAATATACATAATAAAAATCGTCAGATCGATAAATTTTTTTGACGATTTATCGAAAATTATATTTTTATTTTGACGGTTTTAACCAGGGATTCAAACCGAAACGAATATCGGTTTCAGTTACGGTTTCGGTTATGTTCGCATTTAGGTTTTCGGTTATCGGTTACGCAAAATCTTTGAATAAAGGTTTCGTAACGGTAAACCGGTAAACGGCTTTTGTATGTTTCGGTTTTGAAATACCGGTATGGTTTCGGTTCAAACAAATGTTGGATGTATCTTAGTTACATTTAAACAATATTTAATATTTCAAAATAAAACATAAGAAAATTAAAATCAAAAATCAAAATTACAAATTAAAAATAATTTAAAAAATTTATTGAAATGGTTACAAAACGGTTATTTCGGCTTACAGAATTTCGGTTTAAGGGTTTCGGTCAAATAAACATTTTTATTTCGGTTACGGTTTCAGTTACGGATTTAAATTTCAACAAGTTTTTACCGGTTAAAGGTAACGGTTTCGGTTAGGGTTTTAATCCCTGGTTTTAACTTTTTAATTAAAACTAGATGATTAGATAATTTGAATTTAAAAAACTACTCCCACTCAACTGTCTCTTCTTACAGAGGGCGGTTCGACTCGTTATCCTCGGGATATTGTGCCGGACATCAACATAACTGGCGAGGATGGACAGCAGCTGGAGACGAGTTCATCGTATGCCACCTGCGATGCATCTAGTCGAGACTATCTAACTCTTGAGGATCACAGTGCCGCCTCACCCTCTGCCATGGAGCACGAGACGGAGACGAGCACCACAACGGGCACCTTGTGCCGGGCAAGTGGCCCCCTGACCAATGTGAATGCGGCCAAGAAGAAGCTGCGTCTGCGCAAGATGGGATCGAGGCAGAACAGCAAGACGGAGAGCGACAGCAGCGATGCAGATACTCAGAGTGTGCTGGAGACACCGCGACGGTTGCGTCGCAAGAACTTTCGGATAAAGCAGCGATCCCTGGATGATGATTTCCGCCTGAGCTCCTTCATCCCAGTCACAGTCACAAGCTCAGCCACGGATGATATCATTTGCAGTTCCCTTAAAGTGAAGCCCGGCGAGCGCATCGAGGAATCGCAGAGCATTGCGAGCAGCACAATCCCACAGCAGCCACAGGTGGTCAAGTTGAGTGGCTTTGTGCCGCCTCCACTGCCAGAGCTTCATTCGCGCAGCTACAACACGAATGCCAATGTCTTTGTCAAGACCAAACGGAAGCTCTTCACCACTGTGCTGGAGCCGAATGCCGCCGAGGGCATAGCGCTCATCGAGAAGGAGCTGGAGAGTCCAACGCACAGTGTGGAGGAGGCACAGACCGCCAGTTTCAAGCCACGTCCACTCAGTCTGTACAAATCCATTAGCCTGGAGCGTTTGACGCCACTGCGTCCCAAGGAGGAGCTGCGCAAGTGCCAGAGCAGTGAGAGTCTGCATCGGTTGTCCATGTCAGTGCGTCCGCCTCTGGCCAGCGATAGCATGCAGCGTCTGGCGCGTTCCAAGCGCCAATTACCACAGGCGCCTCCGCGTCGGGGGCATCTCTACAAGAAGAACTCGCTGCACAAGTCGCAGAGCGCCACAGTGAGCAACAACATTGAGCACAGGATCGCCAAGACCAGCTCCGGTTCGACGGTGAGCAGGGCGTGTCCCGCCTCCTCCTGGGTGCTGCCCAACAAGCTGGACAACACGCTGCCGCGCATTCAGCGCAAACTGGAAGGCAAAGGAGGCCAAGCTCTGCTCACGCCCACCAAGCCCAAGCACTTTGAGTTTCCGCCTCCAGAGCGTCCGGCGACTCCGCTCTCGGAGCGTGCACTGCGACTGCAGCAGGCCAAGGCCCAATTCCTGCAGAGTGCTCCAGTTACTCCACGCCAGGAGCCGACGACACCCATTGCCATCAACGATGCGGCGTTGTTGCACAAAAGCGTCAGTGTGGGCAGCATGCGAGGCGACTCGGGGCGGTCCACGGAGCAACTGCAGCAGCTGGAGGTGACCACGGATCAGGAGAGTGTCAGCAACTCCAGTGCCTACGATAGTTTGCCACGTTCCGTCAGCCGATCGGGTCGCATCTCTAGTAAACTTGGCTTTGCCACTCTCGCCTCCAAGCTGCGTCGCGGCGGCAAAAAGTCCAAGGATCCACCTGCTCCGGGACCTACTGGGAGTGCTCTTTCTGTGCTCTGCCGCCAAACGCTGTTGGCCGATGTGATTGCCTTGCCACAGGTTCGGGCCGGAGATCGACCACCGCCCAGTCCGACTCCCTCCAACTCCGGTCGCAACGTGCACAAATCCCAGAGCTCCCCTCAGGCAGCGTTGGGTGCGGGATCCACAATCAATCTGCATGAGAGCTACGAGGGACTCAACAAGTCCCTCAGCGAGCAATATGTGCGACAGCTTAAGGAAAGCGACGTCTAGTCATTGTCCATTGAAATACCTCTAAGTCTCTAATCTAAGCAAAGCTAAGAAGATCATGGCATTGGCATTGGAATATTAGCAACGAATCCATAGGGAATAAAATCATTCTAAAATGCAAGTTTAAAGTTCTTGATTTAAGTACATATTAGAGGTCTGCATGGCTGCATTCAAAACTTCAAATGAGACATTCATGCCCAACTGAATTGAATGAGTTCAGCTGCGTCTTCCAATGAATTGAATGAATGGATTGAAACCGAAAGCTTCACATTCAAAAAAGGCAGAGTGAATTGAATGACGAAATAACCGAAAAAATCTAGTGAGGGGGATAAGTGCCGTAATTTTTGTTTCTTTTTAATAAATGTAAAAATCTAGTCACGAAAACATTTCTATGCCCCAAAATTTCTGATTTCCAATTTTGTGTCGAACAATATTAACCAGGGACCGTAATCATTATGAGTTTTATTATAAAAATGACATAATAATGATTAATTAAAGATTTTTAAGGATTTTCTTCAATGATAATGATTAAATTTGAGCGAAAAAAATAAAACTCACAAGTAGTCATTATTTGTGATTTTTAATTTTTTGTTCAAAATAAAACTCACTTTTAAAATAGATAATTTTAAAGATTTGTTTTTGCATTTTATGGATCCTCTGGGTTTCTTTTAAAGGGATATGCAAAAATACTTTGTGAAAATCCTACACAAAAGCCATGAATTTAAAATGAGTTTTATTTTGAGCGAAAAAAATAAAAATCATAAATAATGATTACTTGTGAGTTTTATTTTTTTCGCTTAAATTTAATCATTCGGGGGTGACACACAAATCGCTTTCGCTCGAATTTCACTTAAATTTCATACAAATTCCAGTGAAATTCAAGCGAAAGCGATTTCTGTGGCATCCTTGATTATCATTTTTTTTTGTATATTTATTATAGTCATTGATTTTTTGATGTGAAAAAATTTCAATAATCATTATTTTCGGTCCCTGATATAAACTGTTGTATTCTGAGTACTCTGGAAATCTTTGCTTCATTCATTTCATTCGTTTATCATTCACTCGATGCCGTTCATTTGAGTACTCAAATTAATGTCAAAAATGTCAGGCAATTAAAAATCAGGATACAAATTGTCAAAAAAGCTTAAAACATTTGATTTCAATGGAAAAAGATAATATTAGAATTTAAAAATAATGAAGAAAAAGAAATGTGCAAAATCAATCGCAAACGGCGTTTTAATTTCGATAATTTGGTAATCTATTTGCAAAATACATGTTAAAATCAAGAATTTAAAGCATACATTTTAGAATGCTTTTTTTTCTGTATGGAAAATACAAATAAAGCTTTTATGTTCAAATTTAATTTATTAAACATAATTTCGTGGATTTAGAAAGTTTAGCAATTAAATGTTTTAGTAAATTCAAACCAATCTGTTAGCTACTGAACAATCTTTTGTTCTGATTATAGTTTGGGTCTGTATTTTCGAACGGAGAATTAGAACAAAAACTGTATAATTTGTTCCTTTTGCTAAGAATTTCCGCTTGGAATGCCTTAGATTCAGCCAATGTCATGATTAATTTAGCTAACGAAACAAATTGAAACTACATATATTTTGTTATTGTATTTATTTTGTTTATACTTTGTGCAAATGTAATTTGTATTTATACATTTTTAATGTATCGGGAATCGTAACCATAATGCTTGATTAGTGATTCTACCGATGATCCACATAGTCATCATCGGCATGGTCGACGTCATCGTCGTCGTCGTTTCCTTCGTGGTCATTCTCATGGGGAATCTCTTCAGGCTCTGCACCCGTGTTCCAATAGCGATCCTCCTCCGGCTTGAGGAATTCATAATCCGGCTTGTCGGGATTCACGAAGGTGATGCAGGACGTCAGATTCCTTGTCGTTTCAATCATGGGTGGAATGCTATTGACAAAATCAGTGCCACATTGAGCAATATGCTGTGTCGCGGCTGGCAACTGATTGTTGACCTTGTCGTAGCCAGCGATGCCCACGGCGATGATGTCATGGACTCGGCGGAGGATACTGAACACATTCAATGTGCCGGATAATATTTGGCCCATCACTGTTTTCTTGGCCGCAATCTTCTGGAAGATCTTCCACAGACCCATGACATTACGTTTGATCTCCTTGACGGAGGCGACGGTTTCATTCTGGATTGTCAGAATAAGTCCCGTGGTGTAGGTGTAGCAATCGACGCCACCGTTGATCGCGTGCAGTGCCTCGGTGAATTGCGGCACGTGGGTGTAGCTGCAGTAGGCGGCCTGTGAGGCCAGTCCATAGTAGCTCCACATGGTCTCCAGTCCAGCGATGACGGCCAAAACAATCTTTGGTTTGTTCAGTTTCAGCAAAATGTCTTCCAGGTCAATGGCGCGTTTCACGAGCTGATTGATGCCCAACTGGGCCTCGTCAATCACGTCCTGGAGAATAGCCTGCAGATCCTGCCACTCCAGCAGCTCCTGCTCCGTCATATCGGCTCTGGGTGATCCCATCAACTCTTCCAATGTCGGCAACGAAGTGTCGTAATCAATGCTTGGCTTATAGCTCACATATCCGGCGAACTGGGCACGGAACTCATCAAAGGCCTTGGCATAATTGGCATCCATCTGAGGATCGGTTGGCTGCTGCTCCAACTGAGCACTGCCATCGCCATCCTGCAACTTGAGGCTGTAAATGTAATCATACTGCGCCTGCAGCTCGCGATACAATGGACGCAGTGCGTCCACTTCAGCTGTGGACAAACCAAAGTCCTTCTTCTGCTGCTCCAGCAGATTACTCAGCTCCTGATGCGCCCAGGCGTCCTGGCCAAGGAGCAGCAACAGCGGCAGCAGCAACACCAACGACATTTTCAACATTTTGTCGTCTCAAACTATAAAATTCAACTGACCAGCGAAATTTGCAGTCCAATTCAAAAAATTTGGACTCTTTCCGCCAACATTATTATCTCAGGTATGGGCCATAATAGGCATTATCAGTGCCCACACTTGGATTTTCTTAAATAGCCCGATAAGATGTGGCTAATCATGTTTGTTTCTATCACAAGTACAACTTTAATCATTGGGTGCTTAAAAATAAAATTCATATATCAATAGGTAATGCATAATCCAATACGTAATATTACTTAATCTATTGCAACTGCTTCGAGTTCATTTTCAACTGAGATACAAATAGATTCAAGGACTAACTAATTTGTTCCTATTACTTCAGCTCCTGCTACTATTTTTACTACCATTACTACTAATATTACTGTAACTCCTACTACTAATACACCAATTCCTACTAATATGCTTACAACGATTACTACTATTACTACCATTACTACTTTTACTAACTTTTACTACCATTACTACTAATATTACTATAACTCCTACTACTATGTATTACACCAATTCCTACTAATATGCTTACAACGATTACTACTATTACTACCATTACTACTTTTACTACCATTACTACTACTATTACTATATCCCCTACTACTAACGCTACTATTCCAACTACTATTACACCAATTCCTACTAATATGCTTACAACGATTACTACTATTTCTTACTACTATTCTTACTACTATTAAAAGAAGTACTACTTCTACTACTACTACTGCTAGTAAAAGTATTACTATTTCTATTTCTGCTATTATTGTCAATACTACTGCCTTAACATTACTTTATTTGTGTCTGAAATTATAAATGTTACTAAAAATGCTATTATAAATTTTATTTACTACTTCTACCACTACTACTACTTACTTCTACTAATAATAATACAACAACTACAGCAGTTTCTATTGAAATAAACTTCAAGGGTACTTTTACTGTATATCATAAGTACCATTAACAATTTATCTTAAAAAAAAAACATCATAAACAGTTGGAACATGAGAATTGACAGCAAATTTCAATAGATTGTCAGTTTCACTTAACCATATTTACTAAGTACTCATTAATTACGTTAGTTGTCATACATATTACGACAGTCAGAATGGTGGGAATCACACGTATCAGCATCAATGAATCATATCTAAGTTATTTTTTGAAAGTAATTTTTGAAATTTTTGTCCAACTTCAACTTCCAAAAGATTTAAGTTTCTGGAATAGTTTAGTTAGATAATGTGGTTATTTCTTATAATTTATTAAAATTATATCTGATATAAAAAATAACGTATTTTCATCTTATGTATGTATATACTACATTTCTGATACAAACTGTATTGGTATCTTCTCCATAGTCTCATCTTTTTTAATTAAGCAAATTGAGAATTTGTGTAAAACTCCTGTGTTTGTTTATCGTTTGACGTTCGTGACTTGACCAAATGGTACTATATATATGTCGATTCGTCATGGGCGCGAGCATTATTATAGTAGACTCTGGAACATTATGGACACCACAATTGGAATATGGAGCATTTTTGCAGTGTTGCTGACACTCGCAGTAAGTAAAAGTTGATGACTTGAGGAGCTGTTGCAGTGACTCAAACGATCTAATAAATAAATAGCATGGACAAAGCACACTCACTACAACTACTGAGACCCATACGGAAACGGAAACGACAGAGTATGGACCCATTAGTATGGTGGTTGATCAGCTTGCTGGATTGGCAGTGGATGTCAGCGATCAGACCTCCTCCCAACTGCAAGGCAATATTGAACGGGCCTTGCTCGAAGTCACTGGACACATTGAGATTCTGACCTCCAATGCCATGGCTGAAATGGAGACGGCCATAATCGAAGCCAATCAGTTTGTGCTGGACAATCCTAGCTGTAATCCAGCTTGGAATCTGCAGGAGTTTACGGCGAATGTGACACATCAGCTGAACGGCTGTACTTTTAATTTGGGCAAATTAGTTGAGGCTTATCGCAGCGATGGCCAAAAAGTGATGGCCAGTGTCCAGAGCTTTATCCAGCAGATGGCACAGCTGCCCATAATGTGCCAAAGACAGCAGCTGGGCGTGGCATTGGGACCGCTGAATCTGGAGTTTGACAACAGCGGCAATTGCTTCATGAGCGGCATAACGGCCATCAATCAAGGATTGGCTAAGGCTATGCATAATGCCTCCTTGTTCCTGGTGCACACACGCACCTTGTCCCAGGAGCAAGTGGCTCAGTCCCAGCAATGCACCGATGCTGTTGTTAGCCAGGTTCTTCAGTATCTCAGCGCTCTACGCGAAAATTGCAGCTAAGTTGCACAGAGAAAATTCATTGCACATAGAAAAAAAATTGCACACTAAAATTCAAGTTAAAAATTCTTGATTTTGGAATGTATTTCTTAAGGTATCTTTTGAGGATATTATTGTTGAATTAACACAATACGCGGATAAAATGGGTGACAATAAAATAGTCAAAAAAGCGCAAAACATTTGATTTCACTGAAAATGTTAGCGGAAAAGGAAATAAAAAATCGTTTTTGAATCAAGAATTTTGTACTTGGCTTAAGAATATTCGAGATTTTCGAACTTTGAGATCTTTTGGGATTGATTTTATCCCGAAAGTACGAATTTTTTTTCAGTGATCGCTAAACAAAATAAAGAGGACAATTTATGCACCCAAAAAGGATACGCCTGGGCAGGATGCACTCTACTAGCTCATTGCTTATACATGCGAAAAGAATAAAAAGGGAATTGTGAACGAGCCACATTGACATTTATTTGACAAGTTTTTGATTGATTTTACAGCTGCTCATTTTGCATACACAACGTATTCTACATACTCGATCCCATTTGCTTAACTTGGCCTAAACGCAAGTTCACTTTTCAAATTGATCAAGTTCCTTTTGTCGCCCCTCTAGGCAATTGTTCAATTGGCCAATGGGCTTTGCCAACGACACGTGGCAAACACACGAACCAAGAGACACAAACAACTACAACAACAACAACAGAGGCGACAGCTGGCCAGGCAAAAAAGAGATAGCATTAGGTGAATTGTCTGTCCGTCCCATGTCCCATGTCTGTCTACGTTCCTGCATTTCCGCAGTAAGCCAAATTATTTTGACCTGCGCCGCGCACACTGGCCACAATTTCAGTGTGCATAACCATGTATCTCTCAGATACTTTTCTACTACAGTCCATATACTTGTTGTATATTTATTGCAGTGTACGCGACGCCACAACCAACAGAATTTCCTACGACTTTTGGTTTTCTCTGTCTCTTTTTTTCTTTTTTTGGCTCAATGGCGCAATTTTACCCAACGTTAGCGTCTGAATTTTATCTTATTTTTACTGCTTGTAACAGTTGTTGATGATGATCGCGTTATTGCTGTTGTCGTTGTCGTTGTTGTTGTTGTTGTAGTTGCACAAATGCTGTGATACCTAAATATCAGTCAGTATATATGTATGTATGTAAGAGGCCTACTCCAACATCTGTTGAGCATTTTCTAGACAACTGATGGAAACTGTTGACGGAATGCGCGCGACGTTTCTCTAGCTTTTGAAAATAGTCGTGGTTGAAATAAGGGAGTACAATTTTTAGATTAAGGACTTACAAAATAAAAATAATAATATAATAATTTTGCTAAAAACTAACCCATTTCCCAGCGGAATGTAAATTTGATCTTGGTTTTACCGACGAATTAATTCAGCGTCCCAATTTCCATTTGTTTACTTCTTAAAATTTTACAATTTCTAAAAATGCTCAATTAGGCTTAAATTTTCTGTTTTTTTTTAAACTTATTATTATAAATTTGTCAAAGCCTTAATGAATTTAACAATTAATTTGGCTTTCATCATTAGTTGATTGATTTTTTATCTGAAATATTGCAATAAAATTAAATTTTTGTTGACAAAAGTTTTAAAAAAATTATAATTTAAAACTGTCAAAGCTGGATTGACTCCATTAGTCGGTATTATTATCATCAGGATCTCTAAAATACAAAATTTTTTTCTTACATTTTTAATGATTTCAATGCCTTTTATATTTGGTTCAAGTTTTTAAAAACGTTCATAAGATTTATACTAGAAATCTGATTTAACTTCTGAGCAACGCCTTAATCGCTTCATTCGGATTTAGCTTTTGAACTTTCTACATTGTATTAATATGATTTTAATAACTTTTGCCTTGGAAACAGTTTGGTGCATGCTAATTTTGGATTCTGCGAGATCTTCGGTCTACTTATTACGTGATCAGGCATCGTTTAAAATTTATAGCCTTCGCTTAACTTAATTGCATTCAATTTGGGACTTTAATTTTGATTGATGCAGAACTTTATGATATATAGTAGTTCAATGTAAAAGCCGCACTGTCATGAGGAAAGAGTCCCCTGCCCCAGGACATCTCCTACTACTACTACTGCTACTACTTGTTGTCTACTAACTGCTACTGCTCCTACATACTTGAGGTTTTTGGGATCGGAACCAACTGCTGTCATGCCTTCGAACTGATCGACCTAAGTCTGAGTCTGAGTCTGAGCCTGAATACAATAAGAAATTATCATTATTATTATTTGCTGTTCTGTTTGGCAGGGAACAGAACGGAACGAGCCGCGTGGCGTGCGAGTGAAAGCCTGCCCAAAAGTGAACTAGGCCTGGCAGACAGTTAGCCAAAGCGAGATAGAGGCCAAAGTGCAGCATATGCTGCTGCTCAAGGATCGCTCAGAACAAACGGACGGCGCATGCCGTCATCTGGTGCTACTTTGACTTCAAAATTGGGTAGCATTTGCCGTTGCCTACACTTCTCCTTCTCCTTCGGTTTCTTATTTTTATTTCACTTTTTTTTTGTAGCTGTTTCTTTTACGGTTCGGCTCTCGACAACTTCACAATTTTCAAGGAAGCAAGTATGCTCCCGCTACCCCTTCGACAGTTACTGTTGACTTCCGATAAGCACGAGTGAGGAAGAGCAACAGAGAAAAGGCAACAGCAGGATAAACCGCTTAAAGGATATGGCCAGCAGCAGTGCGCCAAGACAAAACTCGAAAGGGTTGCTGCAAAAGGACCGACTACTGATGATGGACTGTGGACTGCGAGTGAGGAGAAGGTGTGATGCCGACAAGGATACACAGATGCAGCTCAGTTCACTACCACCACACTACCAAACTCTCTGACTGAGTCTCAGCTCAGTTTACAAATCCAAATTGAGACTGAAACTCGCGCGCATGCCCCTCATTGGCAATGAACACGTGTGCCCAGCCAGCGTCAGCTGGTCGGGATCGCAATTGGGACCGAAATAGGGATCCTTATTAAAGGCTATTCACAGAATCATAGAAAAATATCAGTAGGAAATGTAAAGTACATTTTATCCACCACCTATAAATATTTGGTAACCGTATGGTAAAAAATCGAATAAATGGTTAACCATGCAGAGAATCGAGTTTAATATCAAAATGTTAAATCGACAAAACTTAAATCGAGTTGTCTCCAAATAACGTCAATATATCGAGTTGTACAATGAAAAAACATTTTAAAATAAACACATTTTAAAATATTTGTTTGCTTGAAGAAACCAGTTTGAAAAACTTAGCTTAGTAAATCTCAAGTTTATATAAAGTAATTGAATTTTCGTGTTTAGCAGAACTAATCAATCAGTAATCATGGATCACAAATCAAACAATTTTTGATGGGCTTCTGGTGATAAAATTTGATAAAATTTTGAGGCAAAATCAAAGTTGTCATTTGTGTTTTGTCAAAGGTGTTAATATTTATTTAGAAAACTCAAAACAATTTGGCGAAAAATGTTTAATGAAATGAAAATTAGCCCAGACAGATTAAATACAGACGGACTTCCCTAACTCGAACTTCCCTAGCTCGAATTTTCTCTAACTCGAACAAAATCGAGTGGCAATAGCGTTTACTGAGCAAATTTCATACAAATCTGCTTCCCTAACTCGAACTTCCATAAGTCGAATTTCTCCGTAACTCGAACAAAAATATTGGTCCGTGCTTCTGTAAGTCGAATTTTTCGGGAAAATCTCCAAAAAAGTTTGAGTTTCTTTTTCGTTTCTGTTATATGCTTTTGTTACCGGCTTGTTTGGATATGTAATATTGATGTACATTAACAAATGGTGATGTAATATGATAGAATATTGCATCAACAATTATTTAGGCTTGTGAAATTGCTATAAGAAAGATGATCGAAATGTACTTCTTTGTCAGCACATCAGTGTACTAAAATGTTTAAAAATGTTTAAGGAAATATTCAAACTTATTAGTAGTTAACGAATTTAAAAGTAGACCAAATAAATTAAAGTTGCTGAAAAATATGGTATGTCAGCAAAAACATTTTTCATTATATTAAAAAATGAAATATTAATTATGATGACATTTATATCGGGAACTTCTTCTGGATACAGCAAAAGAACGAAGAAACCAATTTTTGAGAATATTAACAGGTCATGAACAAACTTGAATCCTTTTTTGCTCAAAATAACAAGAAAAATTTGCAATTTGAAATGTATTTAAGATTTAATGCATTTAAAGTTTCTTTTAAAAAACTAAAAAAAAAAAATTCCCTTACTCGAAGTCTTCCAAACTCGAACTTTTTTCTTGGATAATGCTGATTCGAGTTAGGGAAGTTCGACTGTATATTAGTTGATACATTGCATTAATAAATAATTAAGCCAATATTGTGATCTCATTTAATATATTATATATGAAAGTTTAAACCCTCTTTTATAATCATATTCCAGCGTCTTCTATGCATTTTTTTAAGAAGACTACCTTATTATTATTAATGTGGTTTCCTTGTTAATTTTGTCCTATTTATTTCTGTTGATTACGTTTTGTTGTATCGATAACAAAGCATCACAATCAGAGAATTTCAGCGTACTATTTTAATGATGAATTTTCAGTCATCATAATCACAAAATTGAAAATCATGATTGCTCATCACTGCCTATTATACCAATCAAAAAACATTATTAGCAAAATAAGATCTTCCACAAAAGTCATTTTAATTATGAACTTCTATAGCTTTCAGCAAAAGCTTCGGTTCGAACAGCTGAAATATTTAGAGTTTATAATGTGTTTTCAACATTTCTTTTTGTAATTTTACGGTATTTAATCGTTGTTTTGTAAAACTTTAGCCCATTAATTTTAAATTTATGCAAGAAACTGAAAGGAATATAATAAATTGATTCGATTAATAAATTACCCAACTCAAGGGCGTAGTGAATTCAGGATTAATTTCGAAAACTGCTGTAAACAATAAACGACTAACAATAACAAAAAGAAGTTCATTAGCATTAGAATGCTGAAATATAGAAATAAATAATGAACTTGGACTGAAGAGACAAATGTTTAATTTTACAGAGCGCGCAATTCAATTAGAAAATCGGCGCAGAATACAACATAAAATTGAGCAATAAAATTGGATTTGGTTCACGCAAATTCAATGCCGCTGGTCAGCATCAAAAGGAGCACAAGGACACGCCGCGAGCTCAAGGGAAAATAAAATAGAGTAATAGCTATGAATCAGGACCTGTGTTGGGCAATAAAATGCCTGTCCTTAAGGTCAAGGAGTTTTCCCTTTTCGTTTCCAATTTCGTGTCATAATGTGTTGTAAGTAGTTGGCATTGTTTTCTGGGCACGCACAAAGGACTCACCGTGTGCGCTATTGTTCGCTCAGGGATCAAGGATCAAGGATCAGTGGGAACACCCGCGCGGTTCTCAGCAGTTCGTTATTTAGCTGCTGTTGCCGCAGTTGCGACCGCAAGTTGACTTTCTGGCCACCAACATAAAATGTTGACAGCCGGAACACGCCTCTAAAATATTGTGCGAAGCGATTCGAGTCCTGTGCGGTCCGTCGAGGATTCTCGATGATCTTCGATCCTCAGTGCGATCAATGCGCAAATCAATTGATTGCCTGATTTTGACAGTTATGAGCTGCTCTTCGTATGTAATCACTTTGATGTGCCCATATCTTGATTTCACCCGAAGTCGGCACAACACAACCAGCGTCCAATGTGCGCTCCATAGTTGCCAAGGAATTTATTGTTATTGACATTTTACTTGGGTGGAATCACACGGATTATATCTACTAATTGCACGTAGATCAGGACTCGTTTGGCGGCGCCCTTGATCAGTCTGATCTTTTATTAACAATCAGTCAAAAATGGCTTGAGAAAGATTAAAGTTGGGAATTTCTAAAAAAAAAAATTGAGGATTGCTTTTCTTAAATCGCGATAGTATTGGCGATTATAATTTAGATTATTTAAATAGTTAACAATTTTCTGAATTAACAATTGGACTTGGAAAATTCAGATAAATTGAAAACAATTGATTGGTTTATTAACAGTTTACTACTCACTATAATATTATAAACCTTTACAATACTTTGAGAGTTCATTATTTATTATGTTATGTATTTTTTAAATTTATTTAACCCATTTTCTGCCGCTGTTCGACTAGTCGAATAGCAAAATTTTTAATTTTCAGAGTGATTTTTTTATATAACTCAATGTATTCAATTCCAAATGGAGAATTAAGAAAACTAGAAAATCCAGAAAATTTGTACTCTGGTTATCCCATATTTAAAAAATAAAAATTTAATTTAAATTTAATTTTAAAAAATGTTTAAGTTTTAAAAAATGTGAACAAAATGAAATCAATCAACCAAATCAGCCTAAAAAAGTGGGTTTTAATGAAAAACACACTACTTTTTGTAACGCGGCAGAAAATGGGTTAAATACAGCAAACGAGCAATAATAAATAATGAATTTCAAGCAATATTTAAGCTTGTTTTTGATGGATTAAAGCCGCTTAATGTTCAATAGTTTCAAATACATTATGCAATTGTCGTTCTGCATTAAACAATTCCCGCACAAGTCTCGGGCAGAAGCCCCACTTTGACGATCGTTTAGGCACAAATGGCCTGGAAAATCACGACTTGCAGCGTTGCCAAAAAGGTGATAAAATTTCGCACATTAATACTTAATTACTTGAATAATTGGGGCCAAGGGATTAAATTCACACGCAGTCCACACACACGGTCCTGCAGGTGGACATGAAATGAGGAAAAAAAGCAAGAAATAAAAAAATGAAAACGAAAATCAGAAGCAGAAGCAGACGAGGCAAAAAATTGCTTCGACAAGTGGCCAATGGACAAAAATTCAAAAATTCAAAGTGATGCCAACGCCACCGACGACGTTGACATTAAATTTTGTTGTTGTTGTTGTTGTTGTTGTTGTTGCTGTTTGTTGTCTACTGAGCTGAGCTTAAACACAAAATATGAGCGCACCCTGGACGCATTTTTCACACGAAATCCTGATTAATAAATATATAAGTACCTACCAAAAATTTAACTGATAATTTGAAAAGTCGTCAACCTGAGCTAAAGTTGGCAGCCGCTGGGACAACGGACCAACGGACAACCTGGACATTGGACAGAGATTTCATGTGGAGCCAACGCGAAGCTCTGGTGCCCAATTACAAGCAAATGAGCTGGAAAACTGTATCAAATGACCCCCGAATGCGAATACAAAATTACAGACCGCAAACCAGAACAAGGCGAAACAAGAAGAATCTTTGCCAAAATACTCCGCAGTCTGCGCCAATTCTCCATCCCCCCCCTGGAGGCCCCTGAGGCCACTGTCTGCCGTCTTAACGTGACAAAGCGATGGCGATGGCTTGCGTGTGGCAATTTCAGTTAACAAAAAAAATACAGCTAAATCTTTGGGATTTGAATTAAATACTCTTACCAAACAAATAACATTGATCGTATATAACTCAAAGTCATATGGGTTTTTTACGTGAATCTTTACAATATTTGCACTATCGAACTTTTAAAATCTACATAATCCGAATCATAATCAAAATGATTAGTCATTATTCCGACATACTTGAGTATAATACAATAAATTAATGCCAAAGGTAAGAAAAATATATTTAATATTTAAATATTTTTGTTATTAATTTTATCTTATCTTATTTTATCTTAAATTAAGTAACGTTCTCAAAGTATGTAATAATGATCGTTGATAGACCAAAATCATACGGAAATATGTGAATGTCTGAAATATTTTTATACTTTTATTTAGTTTATTATGAATTCTTTTCAAAAGTAAAAAAGATTCTTGAAATTTTAAAATATAGCTACGTTTTCTTAAAATCTCTTACGAAAGAGCATTCCATATTCGTTTCATTTTTCATTGACTTGCCTTCAATCTTAGCTGACCTTTTTTCTCGGCCTGCATCTTTGGTAGCATCTTTGCGTTTTTGCTGTGTTAATTTGATGCCTCGCCCAAAAATTGTCAAAAAATCAACGTCGACTTTGATTTCTGATGCACTTTCACTCGCCTCTGGTCTGTGACGATCGTCGATCGTTGAGATCGTTGTGATCTTTGAGATCGTTGTTGTGATCGTTTTTGGTTGACGTTTTGGCTGCAGCGTGAGATACTCGGGATATTGGGCTTAAAGTTTGATGGCCGCCACCTACTTGGCCAGTTTGTTAGGCCAGCAACTGATCAACTGATCGACTGATCGACTGAAGTCAGTCAACTGTGGCGGTCTTCTGTCTGTGTGGCTAATTGAGTTGCCCAGTCGAGCGATCGCTCGGCCGTGCGAATTATTTGTCAACCTGTAACGGTTAAATCTGTTGCTCCTGTCTCCCGTTTTAAGAGAGTAATCGGAGCTACTGACTGATTGATGGCTGGAATGGAATGGAATGGAAGAGCGTAGCAAATCTTTGACAAATTGCCGCTGTGTTTGCTTCCTTTGGGCGAAAAACTTCCTTAAACAAACAGCGATCTATAATTGGGCTTGGCTTTGACTTTCCCTCGGTCAGGTCTGGTCAGGTAATGCTGTAAGTATTGATCTTTCTTAATTTCTTTCTGGATACTCGAATTATTCGGGCCGCACACAATGCGGCGTGGGCGTTGCCAACGTGATTTGGTGTCGCTAATTACAGAGTTGGCATTTAACGCAGCCCGTTTTATGGCTTAATAATTGCAATCATTTGGCTTCGACTTTGACTCTGACTCTGACTTTGGCTAAGACCCGAATGAGCCCACACACACACAAAAAGAGTGCGTTGCACACGCGAACAGAGAAAGGTTCGGTTATAGCCTGTAGCATTGCCCGTTTTAGCCAAAAGAAAACCATGGCCAGGACTCACATCAATCAGCCAACCAAGCGCAGTTTTATCTGTTTTTTTTTTATTTATATTTTGAGGTTCTCAATTATTGTGCAATAATTAAAGGATCAGCGTAAAATGTTCACACAACAATGCCAAAATACGAATTCACCGCCGGAAACGGAAACTATGTGCACTTCAACCAAAACTATCTATACAACAACAAAAAACTGTTGCGGTTTGACTGAGTTTCATAGTTTTTTTTATACATTTTTTAATGATTCTTTGCGGCTAGGTTGTTTATGTGCTCAGAGGAGCATGGGAAAATCTTTTGTGTCCCTAATCTTTGGAAATTTTAGAAAATTTAGGAAAAACGAATTGCATAAAGTAATGCAAGTGTAATTGTTACAGGTTTCCTATGGAGTTGAAATCGGCAATTTACTTACACAATGCTGCCTAAAATTAAAGAATACATACTAGTAAAATTACAAAAATTTCATATTGATAAAAATTTAAAATTAATTGAAATTCTAAACGATATTAAGCGTCTGTTTTTAGAATACATATAAAACTGATCAAAAACTCACATCTTGTGAAATTTTCTTCCAAAAATTTATTCAATTTATTTATTTTAGCAATATACGCTAGATGAAATTCAATGGGTTGAACATACACTGCCGCTCAACTGAATGGGTTCACGAAGTTATTCAAAAAAACATATTTTAAACAAAAAAGATTTGATGCAGATTTCTTAAAATATTCGTATCATTTAATTTCCGTTTGAATGATAAAAAAATTTTGTTAACCCATTAAGTACCCATGGATTATTTCGAATTTTTGTAAAAGTGTTTTTTTTCCACGTTATTCCTCGATTTTTAACAAAAAATGTTATGATGCAAAAAAATTCTTCAAATAGTTCTAAGAGTATCTGCAAAAAAAAAATTTCAAAAATATTTTTCCTAGTATTTTTTATAATTTTTTGAAAATCCTAAAAATTACCATTTTAACCCCTTTTTCCCACTTTTTCCCACTTTTCACACAAAAAGTGCCTTTTTCGCAATTTTCAAAAAATTATAAAAAATACTAGGAAAAATATTTTTGAAATTTTTTTTTTGCAGATACTCTTAGAACTATTTGAAGAATTTTTTTGCATCATAACATTTTTTGTTAAAAATCGAGGAATAACGTGGAAAAAAAACACTTTTACAAAAATTCGAAATAATCCATGGGTACTTAATAGGTTAACAAAATTTTTTTATCATTCAAACGGAAATTAAATGATACGAATATTTTAAGAAATCTGCATCAAATCTTTTTTGTTTAAAGTATGTTTTTTTGAATAACTTCGTGAACCTATTCAGTTGAGCGGCAGTGTATATGTAGATTGGAATAAATTCACTTTTTCCATATTTTTGCCCATTTTCTTTAAAATTGACTTCCAAAATGGAGCGTTTGTATTTAAACGATTACACTTAGTAGGACAGTAAGATTGTAACATGTACCATTTTAATTCTTAGAAATATATTGAAAGTTTAATTAAAAACAAGTTTTACGAGTGGTTTTCGATGCATCGAATAAAATTTGATGAACAAATTCTTGGCACAAACTAGGTGGAAATCTTGTCACGTTCGCGATGTCGACTAATAAAACTTGTAAAATAAATAAAATTATAGTAACTTATCAAAATTATTTCTAAAATGAAAAACTACATTATTTTATTATGGTCTAAGAGTATTTTCTTCCAAATTACTCTCCACATTTCGTAGACTTTCGCATTTGTCAAGATGAAGTCAAACATGACTTACATTTTTCGTCGCGTTCGCGATGCATTGTTTTCTATAAATAATTATAAAACGACAAGTCTTCAAAGCTTGTCTTTTATAATAAAAATAGAGTTGATAAAATGCATTAAACACGTGAGAAAAACGTTTTTTTTTTCATTTATAGACGTACCCATTATAATATGCTTTAAAAGAGCAAATGGGGAATAATCATGTTTTTTTAATAGACTTGTAAAGTATGTAGAGGAATTTAAGTACCAGACAGAGGAGTTGAATATGTCTTATTGTTACATTTACCACAAACTTGACATCCAATTAGCTGTCAGTATTCAGTGAACTGCAATATGCAGTCAGTTCATTTATAAGGACACTAATAAGAAGTGACAAATTGATGGTGTTAATGCTCATTAACTTGTTTAACGCAGATACAGATATACTTACTATGATCGGTAACTGCTTAAACCAAATTTAACTGGCACAATACGAGTAGTATACAAAAAAGAAACCCCAAAAACCTCAAAATAAAGCGCGCCAATTATCGACATGACAAATTTTTTGGGAACATTAATTCTTTTACGACCTGTTGCCGTGTGGTGTTGTCGTGTCTGCCCATGTTTCTCCTGATCCTCATCCTCCCCGACAACAACAACGACAACGAAAAACCCACAAAATATATGCAACAGGGCAAGGTACCCTAAAGCTGAATTCGAACTGGATTCGAATGCATAATAATACGTGTTAATAATGCTCAGGCAAGCTGTCTATAAATTGACAAAGACATGCAAGACTCCGACTTTGGATTGGGGATTGGGGAACTTGCTTCAGCGGCGGCATTGCCAAAAGCTGCTTGGGGTCGGTTCTCATTCCGATTCCCATTCCCATTCATGAATTCTAACTAATTGTATTGGCAAGCAGTTGCATTTTGCTCAAAGATGAAACATGGAAGCTGAAAAGATCGAAGTGGAAGTCAAAAGTTGAATCTGTGCAGCTGCACAGCGATCGGAACGTAGCTCGGTTGCACAAACCCATCGAAGCTTCACAGGAAGAGGCAGTCGAAATCGAAAACGCATCTTTTGTTGGTTTGTTGTTGTTGTTGTTGTTGTTGCTGATGTCGTGGTGTGCAAGTGGAGACCTAAACAATTTGTGTAATTGACAAATTGACGGCAACGCTTTGTGCGGAAGCGTTCAAAGCCGTAAATTGTCGCTAACAAGAGCGAACAAGAAGCGAACCCACTACACTCAGAAAAATGCAGTACTAAGTATGTATGAGTTCTATAAATAAAAATGATTTTCAAATTAATGCTGTTTCGTTCCAGAATTTGTAATGAATATTTGGTTAGCTCATAATAAGTACTTATTAAAAATTGAAATACAATACGAAAAGAGCTTAAGTGTGTTTTGATCTTATTTTAGGCAGGCTAGAGGAACTATTTGTTCTTAAACTAAGTTCAAAAAGTAGAGAATTTATTAACTGAGCACACAAAATTCTAAGAATTAATTTCCTCAAATGTGCTTTACTTATCCGAATGCTCAAGACAGCTCTTAAGTTTAGAATTTCGTATTTGGAACACAAATTTTGAGAATCATTGAGCTTTTGACACCAAATATACCTGATTCAAGTTCGTAGGTATGCGTTTTTTCGCTCAGTGCAGGAACAGGCAACTGGTGGCAGGATATTGTGGCTGGTTTCATAATTGCCACACCGCGTTGCAGGCTAGCTGAAAGCGAGGGTGACGCCCGCGTCGCGCGATCTCTTAAATTAAGTCATTAACAATTTAACGAAGCGCTGTCGAAGTCGCGTCGCTAACTAATTATGTGAATTTCCTTCTTATAACCAGACCGATAGAGGGGGCGAGGGAGAGCTTTTTTTTTTTTGGCAACGCCCGATAATCGTTTTATAAAACAAACAAACTTAAAATAAAACTGCCCACGTAACGATGTCCTGCCGCGCCCCCTCGTGGCCCAAACAACCGCCTACAAGCACCCCAATTCCCAATTCCCAAATCTCAATCCCAATTCCCACTAGCCATACACAATTCCCACTTGCCAATCCCAATCCCATTGTGATTTTTGTGGTGGCAGTCGATCGTCAGCCGCTGCCACCGTCGATCGTCGCGCTATCAACAAATTGGTTTTGTATCTTCCGAATGATTGAATCGCTGACCCGACAAAACTGACTAACTGACTAACTGACAGACAGACAGTCAGACTGTTCAATGAATTGACCGAGCTTAACGCTGGATTTAAGACAGCTTAGTCTTGGCCTTTGTCGGTTATCCGCCAACAACGATCATCAATCGAAGTTCACTTTAAACGATTTGTGAGTGGCGCTCATTCATTTTTGCTTTTTGTGCTCCAACTTTGACTCCGACTCCGACTCCGACTGCGATCCTGCCCAAACACTTAACTTAATTTGGCAGCCACACTCTGGCGCGCTCGAAGGTATAATTATTGGCACAATACTGTTCTGTTCGGTTCTGTTCCTGATCCAGGGCAATCCAAAACTGGGGATCACTTTTCGCGTATTTGTTTTGGCCATCATAATTTCGGTGAACTGTCTACAAATTGATCGCGAAGCGCCAAATCGATCACCTTGCTCCATATAATAAAGTTATATTCAATGCGCCAAGTCGCGCGCCCGCATTTTGTGTGAGAATCGATGCATGGCGATAAACGAGGCACCTCCAAAAGGAAGCGCCAAAAAAATAATACATATATAAATAAAAAATGAAAAAATCAAGAAAAACATCAGCTAAAGGTGAAGACATTAAGTGAACCTCAGATTGCCTCTGAAACTGGTGGGTCAAATTTATGATGAAACTTGCTTTATATACTTATGTATGGATTGTTCTTCTGATGGTTACGAAATAAGCATCTTTAATATTTGCACTACAGTTTTGTCATAATATTGCTAGAAATAAGGGTTAATTAATACGAATTATTTAAAAATATTTCTTACTATGGAATTATTATAAATCTGCATTTGTATTTTATATTGCATTTATAATGATAGTTCAAGTTTAATCAAATTAATCTTCCCTTTAATTCCCTTAAATTTTCAAGTATCTTGAAGACATTAAGTGAACTTCATATTGCCTCTGGTTTTTGGGGGTCAAACTTATGATGAAACTTACTTTTTTATCTACTTATATGGACAGTTCTTCTGATAGTTACAAAACAAACATCCTTAATATTTGCACTACAGTTTTGTCATAATATTGCTAGAAATAAGGGTTAATTACTTGTGTAGAACTTTGTAGAATTATTTCAAACTATTTCTTAATATGGAATTATTAAAAATATGCATTTGTATTTTATATTGAAGTTATAATAATAGTTCCCTTAAATGTTCAAGTATCTTGACATCAATTTATCTACTGATTCTTTAAAGGCTTTAATTTTATAAAAACAATTAAAAAAAATTTTAAAATTCAAGGTACAGATTTGAATTTTAGTTAACAAAGAGATTTAAAAATTTAAAGACAAATTCAAGTTTTAATTATATGTTAAACAAATTTAGAAATTTCAAAAAAATTAAAAATTTCTTCATTTAAAAAAATATATGTTTATTATTGTTCTATTAAACTAATAATAAATATTAATTTGTCACATAATTTTCAACACACTTATTTACATAACATACGCTCCGAATTTTGAGTATCTATTTCAAGACTTTTCAATTAATTCGGAAACCTTATTAAATTGAATTAATTTTTCTCTTTACCTGAAACTGAAAACAATAAGAGCAAAGATTTTTTCAGATGTATTTTTTATGATTTTTAATTTTATTTTTATATCAAGTCTTAAACATTGTCTTCCATTTAAACAAATTAACTAAACTATGAACATGATAATACTTAGGTGATAATTTACTACTGGGTCCTAGTTTACATACATACAATACAAATATATTTACAAAGAAGGTACAACATTTGGCAAATGACTGTTGGCTTTTGAGGGAATGTGGAGCGTGGAGTGTTAGCGCAAGAGATCACCCAGAGCGGAGATGTAGGTCTGGGCCATTTGGAGAGTTTCGTGCTTGGACAGCTGGCGATCGTTGCCCAGGCATGGCAGATACTGACGCAGTCGGTCAAAGGCCTGATTCAGGCTCTGCATCCGGCGACGTTCACGGGCGTTGGCTGCCAGGCGACGCTTTCGCTTCACCACCGGCGAGATTTGTTTGTTGCGTCTCCTTTTGCCAGCGCCAGTTGCGGGTGCATTGGGATTACCGGAGGCAGCATCCTCGCTGTCGCCATCAGCCAGATCGAAGGAGCCATCATTGCCGTCAGCATCAAAGTCATCGTCGAAGAGCATCATGTCATCGTCATTCTCCACGCTATCATCGAACAGAGCGGCATTGTCAAAATCAAAGTTTTGGAAGTCATCGGCATAGAGATTGACATTCGTTTGGGATGTGGGCGTGGGCGTGGGCGTGGCAGTTGGCACACTGTCTGTGGCAGCCACTTGCTGATTTTTGCGAGTGTAGCTCCGCTTGGGCTTCGTCACGGGAGCAGCTGCTGGTGGCGGCACCGTCTTGCAGGTGCCCACATTGGATGAGCCCATTATCTCCAGAACAGGCTGTGGCGCTGGAGGAGGAGCTACCGGCTCCAAGGCAAACTGTTGCTGAGCCTGCGGCAAGGCATTGCAGCCCTGGTTGTAGATGGTATTCAGATCAACATACTCGGGACTCTCGGAACGATGACTGGACGTTGGTGATGAAGTGATCCAGCCATCGGAGCTGGCCTGCTCAAAGCTGATGAATCCATTGGCGGACAAATAGTTGCTGGAGCTGGCCAACGAGTTGCAATTGAATTGATAATGTGTGACGCCGGGATTGGGATAGGCAGCCATGGGATTAAAATAGGGCTCCGTTGCGCCCGTTTTGAAGCCCTGCAAATCCTCGGAGGTCTTGTAATAATAACGATATATCTCACTGGCCGACATTTTGTTCGGATGTTGATTGGAAATTTCTAGCTAATATAAAAATCTTGAACCGTTCGCTGCGAATGCTGGCGAGTTTCTAACTGACGGCTTATCCTGACGGCGATATTTATACGCGCCGAGCGAAATCCACCACCAACAGAATGTTGAGCTGTGCTGTGGCAGGTAAGGAGAGGTAAGCAGGGGCACGGGTCAGGTAAACAAGTTGCCATCGCTACCTACCACGACCACGACCACGACTCAGCACGTGCCGGGCCAGGCCAACAGCCAATGGCAAACGGTGGTGAGTTGTTGGCCACATTGTGTTGCTTTCTTGCTTTGCAGCAACAACTTCTTGGCCTTGTTGAGCTTCAGCTTCAACTACAGTGAGCAGGCAAAATGGCGCTGGAATAGAAATTTAAGCTGGCGCTATCTGCGGCAATCTAAAGCCGCTAACAAGATGATTATGGGGTTAAGCCAAAACCGGAACATGGGCGGAAATGCAAACAATACGCCTAACAGGATTAAACTCAACGTTTTTTTGGAATATTTGCAAAAATCCAAACAACGATTTGTCAGCAGCAAATGGCCAACGGATAAAACTACATCATCTTAGCCTAACTAAATCGTCTCTAGACCAAAAAGACAAAAGAACCAAAAGCCGCAAAATCTACCTGCCAAATCAACGACACCTTAACAAATTTGCCGACGACCGGCGATTCGGCACACCGTCTGACCAAATGACCCTTGTTGTTGAACATATCGCAATGAAGCATCTTGTTTATTATACAGCCCTGGCAAATTTTCCAATTCCAATTGATATTCTTGAACCGAAGAAAAGTCCGGCGCTTGCTTGTTAGCGTCTAGCGTCAAGGACACGCTTGTTGCTGCTCCTGGCCATGGCTAATAAGCGTGCTAACTAACTGCCATAGTTGGGCTAACATTTTAGCGCCAACAATTAATGTTAGACGAGTCTCTAACATCGAATCGAAGGTTCAATTTAGTTGTACCCTCGCATGACAAGCCGAATTTTGACAGCGCACTCGGTGGTCTGATCCTCGAATGAACAACGCCTTCGATTTTGTAATGATTCGCTAGAAATCATATTGTGCAAGTTGATTTTCGAACTTGTATTACATAAAAAAAACCGCTGTCGCTGCCTTTGATGTCTGACGCCCACCCTAAAGCATAAAACTGGGCAAGTAGCACGCCCCAAGTAGCCTGATCCTTTGGGACTTTTTGCGCTGCCTTTCTTGAGTATCGATCGACCAGATCTACCATCTACGAGGCGGCAATAAAACGTTGTCAATTAGATAAAAATGTCACACAACAAACCGCACACAAGCAAACGCTGCACAGCAAATTTATTGGCCAAACATGCAACAAACATCCCCTTTGGACGGGCCTTCTCGTTCCAGCCAACTGACCTCTGTGATCCTGCCCTCGTGTCCTGTGCAAGTGCAATTTACGAGTACTTGTACACTCGGAAAAACAATTAAGGATGCTTGTTCTGGAATTTTTAACCTTTCTGTCTTTTAAATTTGAAGATTGCTGTATCACATTGTTCTTGGATTAAGGAACGATCTTTTATTTTAAATTCTGGATGACCGTTTTATAATATATATAAATGTACACATTTTGTTATAAGTTGACGATTTTTGTATTCGATTTTTTACAAAATGAAACTTGTTCCAAAAACGTACTCGAAGTTTTCCCAAAAATTCGAATTTAAGATTTTTGGTATTTCGAAAATTGATATTAAAATAGGATTTTTGTACTCAGTTTTGGATATTCCCAACTTAGTTATCTTTTAAATTGTTTGTACGAATATTCCATGTTTCTCCCTTGAGCTTGAATTTTTAACCTTTCTGTCTTTTAAAATTTTAAGATTGCTGTGTCATATTAAATTTTAAATTCTGGATAACCGTTTTATAATATATATAAATGTACACATTTTGTTATAAATTGACGATTTTCTACAGACTGAAACTTGTCCAAAAAACGTACTCGAAGAGCAGCAAAAAAATCTTATTTTGACATTTTTGGTATTGCGAAAATCGAAATTAAAATAAGATTTTTATATCAGTTTTGGATGTTCCGAACTTAGTTACCTTTTAAATTTGATATTCCCTGTTTCTTCCTGTAAGTCATGTTCATTTTTCTGAGTGTAGATTTACTCCTGAGTGCGCACAAGTGACAGTTGTGCAAGTGACGCCTTCGGTTACACCTGCAGCTCGAACAGATCGCATCGGTAGCCAGGTTGCAATGTATCTTGTAAAAACTGATGCCTTATCGAACTTGGCTGATGTTGAGGCATCCGCCAACTAAACCTTTGCATATCGATTTGAATTTTATGCGCATTGACAAAAACCCACAACGAAAACGACGACGACGACAATAAAACTCGTACTCGTAATAAGTTAAGGGGCACACGTGCTGTTGGTCAGGTTGCTCAGCGGGAAAAAAGGGTTAAGCGGAAGGGTAAAGCGAAGGGTTAAGGCATAGGCATCCTTCATGCTTCTCTTCCCATGCTCAACGGCGCCTTGCGTGCCTGTCACTTAACCGAATGATCCCAAAACATCAGCCACTTATTGTCCGGTTAAATATGAACAATGCGGCATATACCTCAATACCCAATACCTCAAAACACAGCCACATCCACATTCACGTTCCTTGGATGGGTAACGGGTCATACTTTTCATGTCAATACGCATAACTGCAATTCATGTCCGAAGCTGCTCCAATGTGATGTGAAGTGGATCAGCTTCCAAAAAGCGCATGCCAAAAATTGTTAATGATTAAATATATAATTCCCTTGATCGAAGCTGAAATGCTCTGTGCCAAGAGATTTTGCGTTAAAGCATTTGTTAAATACAATTTAAACCTATTTAAAATGTGTATAAGATTCTGAAATACTTTTTTCCGAACGAATGAAAGCAACTGATAGAACTAAAATAGATTAAGTGGCAATTCTATATCATTAGATTATCTTAATAATGTTGGAATAGGTCGCAAAATTTAACTTATTTTATTTTTTTTATTTTTATGTTATTATTTTGGATATCGTATAAAATCTAAAGGGATAATTCAGAGTTCCCACAATACTAGCAACTAATAAGGACTTCTATAATAACTCTATCAGGGGTGCCACAGAAATCGCTTTCGCTTGAATTTCACTTAAATTTCATACATATTCAAGTGAAATTCAAGCGAAAGCGATTTCTGTGGCAACCCTGTATATGTTGTATAATTTTAGGTCACTAGGATATCATTAAATTATAAATTTAACTTATATTAATTAGCTGAGATCAACTCCAAGAGTACCTTCCCCACCCAAGTCACTAATAAATTCCTTATACCCTTTCTTTATTCGGGTTCGCTATGTGGAACGTGTAGGAGCTGTAGAAACGACTCCTATTAGCAAGTCGCTTTGGGCCGTGAAAGTGTTGTCCCGATCAATTAGCCCAGTTTTGTTTTTGGTTTTTATATATAAGTAGTATGTACGACGAATACTCGAGCATAAATTGAAAAATTTGTATGTTACTTATTTTATGAGCATTTAACACCGACTAGCAGGCAGGACAAATTAGGGCAGTCTTGGATGGAAACCAATTGGGGGAAAGCAGAGACAGAGACAGAGAGAAAGAGCGAAAGTCAATCGGAAGCAGGACTGCGACATGCGATGTCCGTTCGAGAAAGAAAGAAAGAAAGAAACGAGAAAGATTCTCTTACAATTGCATGCAAAGCATTTCATGTTTCAGTCTCGTTTCATGTCTCGTTTCATGTCTCTTGTGTCTTGTGGGTGGCCCTCGACGCGTTCGTGTGCGGTATTTTGCCAATTGTCAAATTGAAAATTCATTAAAGCCAAATTACATATGCAAATGCAGAGCAAAGTCCAAAAAGAAATCAGAAAGCTGACGAGACGACAGACAACAGGCAACATTGTAATATTGTTACCATTCATTTGTTACTCGCGATGCGATGGATGCGACCAACTGTTTGACTTTGCTCTGTAAATATTGACCTCACCTCGTGGGGTGGAAAGAAAACAAAAAAAAAGAAAAAAAGAATGATGTGAAAATGAAAATATATGATATGTATACGCCGGTCAAACATGGACTCGAGCGCAAAAAGTCAAGTGAAAATCAAAGCAAATAGCTCAAACAGAAGTTTCAACTTGCAGCAGTTGCTGCTGATACAGAGCAGGAAAGAGAGAAGGCAGGGAAGAGACAGAGCGAGAGAGAGAGAGATAGACTGTTTACAATTTTAATACAAATATCGCATAAATTGCACATTGTTTACATACGAATTTGTATGGGCATGGGTTAATTCCCATGAAAATTAAAACTAGATTATAGGAGTAAGAGTACACAGGAAAAAACAAATACCGGGATAAAAAACAATTGATTTATTTATTTAACGTCAAGAGCTGTTCAACAAAAGTACTCTTAAAAATCAAAATTAATATGAATAATATACAAATTTTAATTTAAACTGAAAAGATAAAAAATAAATGAAATAATAAAATTGTGAGCATCGTACGGTTTTTAAGAAATTATCAGATTAATAGGTATTAATCCAATTGTATTAATTTAACAATAATATTTTTATTTTATACTTAAACGAAGCCTATAGTAAAGCTCCCGACTTTAGAACACCCGTTACTTATTTAAATAAATTTGAAAACATTTTTTATTGCATGCTTTTAGGCACTTTAATTGCTTGAAACTTAAATCAGCCATTACCACCTTTCTATTTGTCCGATCTTGTTGCGTTTAGGTAGGATGATAGCTTTAATTAATAGATAACGTTAATTACCAAAAAAAACGTAATATTTAGAAGTCTGTGTCTTATTTCTTAAGTAACGGTCTTAAAAATACAAGCTTAAGTCAAGAATTTTCAAATTAAATTTTGAAAAGGATTTCTTTTTCTGTGTGCGAAATCGAGTTCGAGTTCGAGTACACACTCAGTCAGGTGCCGGGCATGAGGTTGTGCCGGCCAGTTCAATGTAGCGCCCACTGTGTCATTGTTTGGGCACGCCTTGCGGCAGGCAGGCAGGCAGGCAGGTCTGTTGTTATAGATTGCATGCTGATGGTTATCATTCATCGTTTGCCGGCATCTATCTATCTATCTATATTTATGTATCTCGCTCGAACCGTAGCAATTTTTGTCGCACGGCTTCGCTTTGAAGCCGATTATTGTGTTCTTGTTCTTGGGTTTTTGTTTTGTTTTGCCAACATGTGAGACATAACATTTGATAGCTATCTTTGCTGATCTTTGGCAACTGCTTGGCGCCAGCCTTGTTACAATACTCTTATGACTTGACCTTAAATGCTGATCCTACTTTGACTAATTTGATGGCATTCATCTTGTAAGCGATTTGTCTCAGCATATTACAAAATTAATTTCATGCCGCATTCACTTTTTTATTTTTGGAATCGGAAGTAGGCATCATACAATACTTGTAATCGACAAATTGTGATTGCTATTTTGATAGGCCAACCTTTTTGGCCGCGATCCCACGTTACCCTTACCCAGATCAAAACGCAATGATCAATTCAAATTTGAAACAGTGAGAACTACAACAAAAGAGCGCACACAAAAGATGAAAACTACGCAATCACTTGAGAAAAATCAAAAAAGGGACTTAAGGATTCGAAGGAAGATTCGAGGACCTCTGGCCGCTGACGCTGACGCTGACGCTGCCAATGCCAACGATAACCATAACAGGTGGCACGGAAGCCGCACAAAATAAAAATGATTAAAGCAATAAAAAAAAAAAACGCACACCAAAAAAATGAAAATAAAAAAGCAACTCCAAAAAAAAAGGGCCACGAAAGAAATAACAATTTTTAATAAGATTTTCTTCTTTTCGCTTGTTACGAAAACAACAGCTCAGCTATTGTAGAATGTCGACGATGCTGTGCTCTGGCTCAACAGGAACAACTTCCGATCCTCGGCGGGCGTTTCCGAGCCGACAGCGGGTCAAGTGTGAGAACATTTTACGGAAGGATGTGGCTAGGCGTATAGAAATTATGAAAAATGATCGTGATCGTGAACGTAGACGGCGAAGGGTTACACTCAATGTAACCAACGAAGCACAATGCACCACGTGGTCAAGATTCACTTTCGTGGCCAGCAGCTACATAGGAGCGATTTAGGGAGTGAGTGACTCACTCCCTACACGAACTGTGTACTTCGAGTGAAATTACACAGGAATTTTGTAGCGTAATTGAGCGTCTAATTTGCGGCGACTGGCGACTGGCGGTATAGAGCAACAATTGGCCGCGAATACACGGAGAGAAAAACCATTTTAAATCTAAAATAATAAGAAAATTAAAATAAAAATATATATATATATATGTTTATTTTACTTGGCTTAAATAAATAATAAATCATTCTAAAACTCAATCATCTAAAATTATATGAAAATAATTATAAAAGTAATAATAATAAAAAAATATAATAAAATTCTTGATTTTAACATATTTTTTTTTAAGTATGTATTCAGAATATTAAAAATATTATTAGAGAGCTCCGATAATTGAAATATATATTTGCAGAGTAGGAATCAAGTTTTTTTACTTGGTTTAAATAAATAATAAATCATTCTAAAATTCAATTATCTAAAATTATAAGAAAATTAAAATTAAAATAATTATAAAAAAAAATAAATAATAAATTATATTCTGATTTTAACATGTTTTTTCCTTTAAATATGTATTCAGAATATAAAAACAATATAAGAGAGATCCGATAAATTAAATATTTGCGGAGTAGAAATCATGTTCTTTTACTTGGTTTAAATAAATAATAAATCATTATAAGAAAATTAAAATAATAATAATAATAAATAAACAATAAAATTCTAGATTTTAACTTGTTTTTTAATTAAGTATGTATTTAAGAATATTAAAAATTAATATAGGGATCCCCGATGATTTGAAATATTTGCGGAGTAGGAATTAAAAAATAAATAAATCCGAAATTACCAAACAATGGACAATATTTGCAATTGATTTTATTCCGCAATCCCGAAATTTGATTTCAGTGTACTCGTAGGCACCCTTCCTTTTCCTGGGTGCTTTTCATGAATGGGCCGACGGCTCGGCGTTTTTCACAATGGGCCGTTTATTGGGCTTGAATGGAAAGTGTTTCTTCGCTGGAAACTGAAGTGCACGCCACTCGAGCGCGATAACAATTAACAAGTTTCAGTTTCGGTTTCGGTTTTTGCTTTTGGTTTAGATTTCTGTAAATTCTTTACTGCTTTACTCAGAGTACTCTCGAATGTGCAGAGTTCTCAGGGTTTCATTGTTGCCCACTGCGCGTAAGCGAATTCCTTTGAACTCAGTTTGAGTCTGCGTATAATAAGCATGGTACGCGTATGTACATACATATATGGAATTGAAGTGACCTTAAGTCCCAAGCCCAATCGCTAAAAGAAAACGAAAATTTATAATAATGAGGTTCAGGGCAAGAGCCAAAACCAAAACCAAAATCAAAACCAGACGAGAAGAGTGAGAGAATAAAATGTAAACTAAAGATACTATTTATATGTTGTATTATTTCGGCTGAAAAGGAAGTACCAAATTACATTTAATTAGCTTTATATATATGTATATACTAAATTCGCGTACGGTACGCGGTCAATGAGGATGATAGGAGCTGAAGCTGGTGCAGGAGCTCAAGAAGTCAGACGATTACGATTACCACCGAAATCCGAAAACCGAAACCGTGGCGATCGACCGCTGATCAAAAAAGGCCCTGTATCTGGTATCTGGTATCTGGACCTGAACCTGGCCTTAAGCTGTTTAAGCCTGCAGCCAGTCGGTGATTTGCCCATTGGTGAAATTCGCACGTTTAACCTTTAGACAAACAAAAGTGTACAGAACGCACAGCGAACCTGTTGAACCCAAAATGCAATTTTCATATCACTTTGATTGCTGCCCAGAATGACACGCGTGCGCCGAAGTCGCTGCTTTTGACCAAATTCTGTCTCGCTCTTAGCCATAGCTATTCTGATTGTGCCATTACGATGGTCTCCAACGCGTGGTTGGAGCTGCCAATGATGGGCCCAGCCCAGACCCGAACGGATCAGACCAGACCAGACCGTTTCTTTTTTTTGAAGACGATCAAGAATTAGGGTAACAATCGCAGTTAAAACAACTGCAAGAGTTACGCATTTTAATTTATAGAATAAGAGATTCCCTGTAATCAATAATGACTGTTGCCTGTTTTAAGTATTTATGTATGCTTATAATCAATTATACTAGTTATTATTATATTATTATTTAATGCCGAAAAAATGTTTAGTCAATAACTCACACTACAGCAACTTACCCAAAGAAAAAAACCTTCAAATTAAGTACAAATATTTTTAACCCCATTTTCCTCCTTTTCATACCGAATAGTCATTTTTAGAAATTTTCAAAAAAACAAAAATTATAAGCAAAAAGATTTTTTAAATTTTTTTTTTTCAGTCACTATTAGAATTATTTGAAGATTTTTTTTACATCAAAGCATTTTTTGTTTTTATCGAGGAAAAAAGTTTTGAAAATTGAGTTTTACATAAATTTAATGGGTTAAGGAAAGTTTAGTGTCATTCAAGCGGAATTTAAATGACCTTTTTTTATATTATTTAATAACTAAACCAAAGACATTTTTACGTAAAATGTAAAGAATATAATATACTTACATTTAGACAGTGTATTTTAGAAAAGATTTATAAATATATTTAAGGTGAATGCAGATCTTCGAACTTAACTGCAAAAAGTGCTAAATACCCCTTTTTACTTCAAGAGCTTACAGGGTATTCTCAAGAAACGACTGCTGCGACGGCGGGCAATAAAAAAAAAGCGAAACTCTCAAACGGTTTCAAGGATTTCGTTTTGTCCCTGTTGGCGTCAGTTTATGATAATTCATATAATTTCCCATAGGTGCTGTTAGTTGTTGGCACCTGAAGGGTCTACTGTCTACAGTGCCTGTTGCTTCGGTGTAAAAAGAAAAACAACACTTAGCCAGAAGTCAAAAGTAGCAACACTTTCCAAAAGCGACACTTGAGACTAGATCATCGTCTGGATTCTGGGACAAGACAAAAGAAATCGAAATGAAATACAAATAAATCCCAATGCCCAGTGTGAGAAATGACTTTCTCGGAAACGAGTCGAGACCTGGTCAGTAGTAGCCAGTACCCATATTGGTAGTCGTAATTCAGTGTGTCTGTCAACGGGGCTCAATTGTAGGTAATTGATATGTTTACCTTTTGGCTTCGTGTAAAAATCAAATGTAAATCGTAAGTGATATCTATGCTGGGTCATTTCTCAACATCAGCTCATGAAATTGAAAAATTGCGGATCAGATAAGAACCTTCACTTGCACTTTGATGAGTCTGATATGTGTAGAATGTGTACGAAGAATCGACTCGGATTTGGATAAGGACCTTAGACCATCTTCTGTAATCATATGCAGTCTTATATCTCAAGCTGGACTCGCCCCGTTGACAGTTCAAATCGTGGAGGTCCTGAGGTGACAATTGCATTATAGGAAAATTGATATTTTCAACCGCAGAAGCCAGATAGATTACATTGCATATATCTGTATAAATTCACATGAATCTGACCACACAGGAGCAGGTCAGTTATGAAGCGAGTTCGACTGGCAGGTAACAGAGCAACAGTTTTGGCAAGTCAGCTAGAAATAGTCAATATGTTTCCATCTAATTACCAACATGATGAATGAATTTTTGGCTTGGTTGAGGCAATTTTTGTTGCCATTTCACAGACAAAACCGGAAAAGGTGTGTCCCGTAATTGGAACTAGAGCAAACGTGTGAAAAACTAACTAGTTTGCAATTAGTGAATACTTTAGGCGGCACTTTTGTGAGAACAGAAGGATACGTCAACTAGTGAAATGTAGGAGAGATGAGATGACCTGCATACTTATAAAATGATCACCTATATGTACATATGTATGTATATAGTGATGTTAAAATAGTTTGAAAAATTAAGAGCTTGATTTACGTGATTTTCAATAGAGTTAATTAAATCGACAAATAGACAAATAATTAAATAGACAAATTACTGAAGTTAGTTAGTTCGCCGTAGTTAAATTGCAGAATTAAGTTCAGTTAATTATAATATGAGGATTTCATTAAATATTAAAACTTAAAGATAAGATAAGATTTAAACATTTGTATTTTCGGAGTTTAAAAATCGTTATCTTTAGGCACAAAATTTTGTTTAACTAAATTAATTACATTTAAATGTAGAACAATGAAGCCAGCTCATGATCAAGATGACATTCCGCTTGAATATCGGAACAGCTTTGGCAAAGTTATGACTTTACAAGTCAAAAGTTTTGTTGACTTTGGCTTGATTTTTAACAAAAAAAAAGAAAACATCAAGTTAGAAGTAAAGAATTCAAATTTTGAAATTTCAATTTTAATAACCATTTCTGAAGGGGTAAGTAAGCTGTAAATCGAAGGAAGTATGTAGAACTCAAAGTATTTATGCAGTTAAAGCGAACTTATAACAAAAAAAAAGCATATAGGTTCGTCATTTATAGTACATTAATTTAACCCTTTTCGAATAAAATCACAGGTATAAATGTTACCAGTTATAGCTCTGGCTCTACATTATAGTTAACTAAATTATGATAAATCTGAAATCAATATTTAGCATAATTACAAACGAATAAGCCGCAAGGAATCCCTGAACAAACCCAAAGATGAAGAATGATTCGGATTTATTATTGTTTGAGTCCTTCGATGCTTTGATAATCACTCTATTTCGTTTTCCAAGAATTGGTCGCATTATTTGATAAATTGACCAAGAACTCGTGTCTGAATTAACGCCCTCGCTCTCGAGCCACGAAGGTTCGAAGGGGTTAATGTTAATTGCCATTGTTGGATTGGATTCGATTGTTGGTAGAACAGAGAAGCGTAGAATGAAGCGAGGTCCAGCAGGTTTTTATGTTCCATCACGTGTTTATAGAGTTATTCAGCCGTGAGTTGTACCACACTTTAATTGCCCCAATTCAAATGGATGCGTTGGCGTTGGCTTCGACGTCGACGTCGGCCTGCCGCATGCCACAAATGCGATGCGTAGAATGTTTGCAGTGCATTCAGATACAGAGAGGCACAAATATAAACAATAATCAATCTCTTCAAGGGTTGAACAAACAAACATAAAGGCCGAGCAAGGACATGCTTATGAAAAATGCAACAGCGAACAGTCGAAGGCGTTTTTAAATTGATTATTCCTTTGGGCCCAACCCAAAATACAGTGCCACAAAAGAGAAATTCTCAATTTAATACATATTTATAAGGGCACTAGATCAGCATTACAATGGACCATTCATATTATTTGTCTTTTATTTTATTTATTCAAAGTCCACTTAAAGAGCTATAAATCAGAACATTTAATTTCCAATTAAAAAAAATTTATTTATCTTAAAATAAAAACTAAAATTCAATTGTAACCAAACGTGTTCAGAATGTAAAGATCAAATTTAAATTCGTTAAATTTATTTATTACTTAAAATAAAAACTAAAATTCAATTGTAACCAAACTTGGTCAGAATGTAAAGATCAAATTTAAATTCGGTTAATTTATTTATTACTTAAAATAAAAACTAAAATTCAATTGTAACCAAACTTGGTCTAAATTTGTATATCTAATTTAATTTCGCTAAATTTATTTAATATCTTAAAATAAAGACTAAAATTCAATTGTAACCAAACTTGGTCAGAATGTAAAGATCAAATTTAAGTTCGTTAAATTTATTTATTATCTTAAAATAAAAACTAAAATTCAATTGTAACCAAACTTGGTCAGAATGTAAAGATCAAATTTAAATTCGTCACACAGCATACAGCCTTGAACAGCCTTGAAACAAAACACAAAGTGCTCAGTGTTCATTGAAGCACAACTTATAACTGTTTAAATATGAAGCTTAGTTTTTTTTCTGATCACAAGTTGATTTTTAAACGCTTCATTAAGTTTTTGGCCACACGCGTGTTTCATGCCTTTTTTCTTGTTGGCTTTTTGTCGGGACCAGTCTGACGCGCGTCTGCCAAGGAGGTCGCTCGACGTCGTCGCGTTACCTGCTTAATTGCCCAAGTTTTCATGGCCTGGCTGAGGTGTAGTTTGTGCGATCTAAACACCTCGTTCGTATTGCGTATTAAGGCATATTCCTCAACAGCAGAAAAAAAAGGAACGAAAGACATAAACGCTTTTTACTTCCGATTTTTTTTTTTGGAAATGCACTGCCAGGCGACAACGACAACGACAGCTGTCGCCAGCACACGCTTTTTTCTGATGATTTGGAATCCGTACAAGCAGCACAACAACACATAGTGTGTGGCATTTATTGGCAACGTGTGTTAAAATTTTATTTTTCAGCTAAGGAGCAGCAGATGGCAAGCATGTTACACGAAATTTTATATAAAAACTGAAATATTTACTATTTTGAAGACAACTATATTGCAAATTTATTAGTATAGTACCGTGTTTTTAATATCTACTTGAAAAGTGTACCAGCCATCAAGCCATATATTTAGGTTATTTTTTAAAAGAATTTTTTAGGCATTTTACTCAATTTTGAGGCTACAATTTTGTAAATTTCACAAGAGTTTTGTTTTATTTTTGCGGTATTTTTTAAATTTTATTTAGAATTAATATACCAACTTCACCACGCAAAGGGTGACGAGCGCCAAATGTTCTTTGCAACTAACTTCATTATTTTATCTAATTAATATTTAGTTTCATTACAATTTACTTTATTGCTAAATTAACAAAGAAAACTCACATTTGAATGGCGCGCAATAAAAAATACCGACGTAAAGCAAGCAGTATTTATTCTAATGATATCGAAAATAAAATGTGTGCTTATCGATAACTGCCAATGCAACCAGCTTACTGGCGCGCCTCTGTTAAGTTTAAATATCCGAAAACACTTCTATAAATTGCATTAAATAATTATAATATACAACATTTTTACGTGCTGACATAATAAATGCACAAGTCTTTGGTTTTCTTTGAATGCAAAAACGAACAAAGCCATTAACTAGCTAATTCCAATGTACAGTTAATATTAATGCTTTTATGTTAAATAACATCTTCTGTAAGCAGCTTTAAATTAGGTGTGTACACACTGTGTTCGATGAACAACAAAGCAGATTTAACTATTTCTTAAGAAAAAGTTAAATAAATAAATAAAAATAAAGAGCTTTCCATCATCCAAATAAACCATCACAATGCCAACAATTGGAGTTAAGCGGGATCTGCTTTTTGAAGCCCTCGGCAAGAAGTACAGTAAGTAAGCCGGCAGCCGTCCACGTGGATCAATTGGCATTAATGTTTTCCCCTTTCCTCCAGCCGATCAAGAGTTTCAGGAGCTGTGCTTTGCCTTTGGCTTGGAGTTGGACGAAGTGGTAAGCAGCAGTCGTACATATGTGTGTTAAGAAATCCCTGCAGATTTCATCATTCCATACTTACAGACCACTGAGAAGCAAATGCTGACAAAGGAGCAGGGAGATGTTGCCGCTGCAGCAGATGCCAGTGAGGAAATCATCTACAGGATTGACATTCCTGCCAATCGTTACGATTTGCTCTGTCTGGAGGGCTTGGTCACGGGTCTGCGCGTCTTCCAGGGACAGTGAGTAGTGATACAAGCACGGAAACAATGCAAATTTTATTGAATGCACATGCTTTTAGAGTAAAACCGCCCAAATTTGAATTTGTGGAGCCAGCAAAGCGTCAAGTGCTGAAAATCATGCCGTCAACGGCACAGATCCGACCATTCGCTGTGGCTGCTGTGCTACGCAATGTTACCTTTACGCCGGACTCTTACAACAGCTTCATTGATCTGCAGGACAAGCTGCACCAGAACATTTGCCGTAAGCGCACGTTGGTAGCAATTGGCACTCACGACCTGGACACCGTACAAGGACCATTTAGCTACGAGGCTTTGGCGCCGGAACAAATCAAATTTGCGCCACTCAACCAAACGCAGGAGCTGAATGGCGTTCAACTGATGGACTTCTACTCCACTCACGCCCAGCTTAAACAATATTTGCCCATCATTCGGGATTCGCCCGTCTATCCGGTGATCTACGATGCCAATCGTGTGGTTCTCTCACTGCCACCCATCATTAATGGGGATCACTCAAAGATCTCGCTGAAAACCAAAAATGTGTTCATCGAATGCACTGCCACGGACTTGACCAAGGCCAAAGTGGTGCTGGATACCATTGTCTGTCTATTCTCCGAGCATTGTAGCAAAAAGTTCACTGTCGAACCATGTAACGTGGTGCAAACGGACGGCACAACTGTTTCCTATCCGGAATTGGCCGTGCGTGAAGAGCGTATTTCGGTGAAACGTGCCAATGCTTACATTGGCATCAATGAACCGGCCTCACAGCTGGCGGATATGCTGACACGCATGTATCTGGAGGCGCAAGTGGATGCCAAGGATAGCGATGCGCTAAATGTTAAGATTCCGCCTACGCGTCATGATGTCATCCATGCCTGTGACATCTATGAGGATATTGCGATTGCCTTTGGCTACAATAACATCAAGAAATCATTGCCAGCCTTCATGCAAATCGCTAAGCAGTTCCCCCTCAACAAACTGACCGAGCAGCTGCGTGAACAGGTAGCTCAGGCCGGCTTCACCGAGGCGCTGACCTTTACCTTGTGCTCCCGCGATGATATTGCACGTAAGCTGAACAAGAACATTGAAGCCTTACCTGCAGTGCACATTGGAAATCCCAAGACGCTAGAGTTTCAAGTGGTACGCACCACATTGCTGCCTGGTCTTCTAAAGACCTTGGTCGCTAATCGCAAAATGCCGCTGCCATTGAAACTCTTTGAGATTAGCGATGTGGTGCTTGTCGCCGAGAACTCGGAGGTAGGCGCTCGCAACGAGCGTCGTCTGTGCGCTGTCAATTGCAACAAGACGGCCGGATTCGAGATTGTGCATGGTCTGCTGGATCGTGTCATGCAGTTGCTCGCGGTGCCCAGGAAAGCTGCCAACGCTGAGAAGGGCTATTATCTAGAGGCAACTGAGGGTAAGTGGGGAAATTTGGAATTATTTATGGAGTTACTCGTTAATGTTTAATGTATCCTTGACAGATCCCAGCTACTTCCCGGGTCGTTGCGCCAATGTCATGTACGATACTGCCATTATTGGCAAGATTGGAGTGTTGCATCCCACGGTCCTGCAGGCTTTCGAATTGACCACGCCCTGTTCCGTCGTGGAGTTCACCATCGAGCCATTTGTGTAAAATAGAGCTTAGCTTTTCAATTATATTGTAATTGTTCCCCAAATGCTTTCCCAAAAGTCTTAATAAATGGTCACAAACCTATTTAAATAATAAACTGTGCGTGTTTTTTTTTTGTATTTCTTTTTATTTATGCTGTTTAATGTTCTTATATTTTTCCTTCAATACAATAATAATAATTATAAGAGTAATAATAATCCGTATAGTATGTATGTATATCATATATGTATGTAGTTTCTTTTCTTTTTGTTTTTTTTTTTTTTTAGTTTATTTTTTGTTTTACGCATGCATACTTCCATTCATGTTTGAAGTACTTTTTGTGTAATTTAATTTTTAAATTAATAAATCTATGAATTTTATTTTTTCTCGCATGAAAAAAAATCTATATTATGCATTTTTCTGTCGATTAAGGATGCATCAACATCTTAATAACGGCTGTTTCCGCACAAGCAGCTATTAACTTCATTATTATTATTATTACTTTTTATTTTTATATTTGAATTTTCATAATTCTTTTTCCTTAATTCTTTCTTTTCTTTTGTATGATCCGTCTGGCATGTATGTGTGTTCAGTGTTCAGTGTGTGTGTGTGTGTGTTGGGGGGGTATATGCTTGTGTATGTGTGACATGTTTTTAAATAATTTTTTTAACGAATCCTTCGCTTATTTTTCACTTTCATTACATAATTTGCTTGCAGCTAAAACAATGTTTGAAACAAACAAACTAAACAGGCAAAAAAAAAAGTACAATCGTTTTGTTTTTGTTTTCACATACTCTTAAACATTAGTTATGCTTTCATTTCATATCATTTTATATTTGTTGTTTTTTTTTTTGTGTTTTCCTTTTATGCAAGTGTAGGCCATGTAGCGCAAACATACACACATACATACGCCTATGTATGCGGTCTGTCTATGTATATATATATATATAAGTATATATTTTTCATTTGTTATATTCTTTTTCTCATTTCTCCATCTGGAGATCGGCACCAGTCGGCGCAGCGCTTTTCAGTTTAATCATCAAGTTTAAGTTAATCAAGTGTTTTTACATATTTGTTGTTCTTGTTGTTGTAATTGTATATTTATGTATCTGAAAACACATTCTATGCTATGTATTGTTGTGCTCTATCTCTAAGACGTCCTACGCGTTGTGTCGGATAAGCTTTAAAAGTTGGCAAGCCGTTTCATTTATTTATTCATCATTTATGCATTTGTTATCTTATTCTTTTGTTTTTTTTGTTTTTTGAATGGAATATTAAAACGTTGTTGTATGTTCGATTTACATTAGGTTAAGTAAGCAATTCAAATTTCTACTAGCTACATTTTTAGTATCCGTTCCCTACTCACGTTGAGGAGAACTAAAGACCAGACAAATTACAACTCAATATTTGAATAATGAACGTACAAAAGAGGCTCTAATAATCTTATATGTTGTGTTTGTTTGTTGTTTGTGGTGTGTGGTGTGTGTGTTTGTAATTTGTTCTTAGCTAAATATGTAAGTAAAGTTCAATGCATTCTCTCGCTTCATTTTTGGGTAGATTTTTCTCAAATGTTTAACAGTATTAGTGTAGTTTAATGGTAAGCTTGTGTGTGTGTATATACTATATAAGTAGTAGTATTTAAGTAATTTCTTGTTAGGTCTTAATCATTGTTGTAATTATTGTGGTTGTGGCTGTTGTTGTTGTTGTTCTTCTTTTTATCTTTGCAGCTGCAGCTTTTCTTGCTCTTTCGATTTTTAAGATTGTTGCATATTCATCACCTGTCCACTTGTATCCTTCTCTCAAATTAGGCTAAGAGAGAGGGATAGAGAGTAAGGGAGAAAGTGCGCGCGTACACACATATGTATACAGTAGTTTTCACATTCATGTTGTTGCGTTTGTTTTTGTTTTTTTTTTATTAATTTGTATTAATTATGAATATATGTATATATAATCTGTGATAATGGTTTTTAGCTGTCGCTAATTTCATTTCAGTGTTTCATTCATAAGACTGAGTTCTAGCTTAAAATTAAACGTGTGTTGTTGTTGCTTCTTTAGTTTCCTTCAGATTTCCTTTAGCTTTTCACGATTTATATAGCTTCGATTAATCACACGAAATAATAAGTTTTACATTTGTTTCTTTTTTACTTCAAGGAATATCAAATTATTCAAATTACATTTAAAATAAATAATATATATTTTTTTCTTCCATGATTTCTGTCTTCGGTTTGTGTGTAATTATTTATGCGCGTATGTGTGTGTATGTGCTTTAATGTGTGTGTGTGTGTGTGTGTTGGCTTGCTCGTTTCCTCTGTATCATTATTATTATTATTATTATTCTTGACCAAATTTCATGTTACCTGTGAATTTAAATAGTTGCCCAACGAAAGAAAACTTAAATTGTTAAATAATAATAATGAACAAGGCCAAGGATCTGTTTTTTTTTTAGTTGTAGTTGTTTTGCTGCATTTGAGAGTTGATCGATGATTGATAGATGTTGGGTTTGTATGTGCCATATGTAAATCTGTGTATCTGTGTGTGTATGTATGTATTTGTGTAAGTGTGTGTTTGGCAGCCGCTAAGTAAATGTTGAATTTCAGTTTTCACATCTCTTGCGGCTCTGACCGATTACTGTTGTGTGTTTGCTGTGCACTCCATTTACTTGTCCTATTTGTATGTGATCTAATCTTCTCCTGTATACCAAGCTGCCTTCCATTCGCCGGCAATTGCATGCTGCTTCTGCTCCGGCTCCTGCTGCTGCTGCTGCTGCTCACCAGAACATCAATTTGACCAGTTTGTGGTGTAATTTGCCCATGGCTGCTAAATATTCACAATCATTGAAAGCATATTAGAAAACGATTATTGTGATTCATAAATAATTGCCAACTCACGTGCTTGTCGTGGTGTTCCCACACCTCCACCTTGTCGGGCAAATGCGCTGACACATCTGAGGCGCCGTGTGCGCCAACAAAGGGCTGAAAGCCATACGACGATGGCATCAGATTCACATGCACCTGCTGCGGTGGCGGCGGCGGCGGTTGCTGCTGCTGTTGCTGCTGTATATTGTGATAATCCATTGGCATCTGTTTAAAAACGAAATGAAATCAAAAATATTAATATATAAACTAAAAACGTTATCCCTTAGATAAATACAAAAAATATATAACTAGTGGGCGGTGCTACAGTCGAGCATACTCGACTTTCGGAGACCCCGTACTTACTATGGAAAAGCAAACACTGCTTAAAATAAAATAATCAGGCCTGTTCCGGCTTTCACTTTTTACTCATCAACTCAAAGAGATATCAATCCGCTAAATAAAGCCGAAATGGTATTAGAGCTGGTCAAAGAAACTCAATTCCAACAAATCTTATCGAAAGTGAAATTGGGAACAGGCCTGAATATAAATCGCTACAAATATAATTATAGTTATGTACTAAATGTACTTTCGCAGAATGTTTTCGGTTGAGATACTAAAAAAATTGCACAGTAAAACTATATTTTCGATCAATCGTTCCTATGGAAGCTATATGATAAAGTGGTCCGATTTCAACCATATTTGGTCAGGATGTATGGGACCATTCCATATGCATATTCGTAAGTATATAGTTTGGTTAAGATATCTTAAACAACAAAGTTTCTCATACTAAGACTTGGTGCGATCCAAAATAAAAAACAAACTCGATCTGTGTGCAATCAACGCGAACCTACATACCAAGTTTGAAAACTCTAGCTCTTTTAGTCTCTGAGATCTAGGCGCTCTTACAGACGGACAGACGGACATGGCTATATCAACTCGGCTGTTGATGCTGATCAAGAATATATATACTTCGTGGGGTCTGTCACGCCTCCTTCTGCCTGTTATGCACTTTTTTTTTGTGACAAAGTTAATAGACCCCTGTACTTTTTTTTAAGTACGGGGTCTAAGTATGTACGTAATCAATTGTTTATAGCTAGAGGGATGAGGATTTAATTGACATGAATACTATGGACTCACATTCATTGGTTCGTGCCGTTGCGGATAGAGGCCATTGTTATATTGCCTGTAGTGCTGCTTTAGCCAGTTGGGCGGTTGCTGCTGTTGTTGTTGTTGCTGCTGTTGCAGACCCGGCGGTTGGGCCTTTGGCTCATGTGCCCACGGTGGCATGGCACTGCCCAGTGCATCGTCCATGCTGAGCGCAGAGGCGCCCGCATTGAAGTTATACTTCCAGGAGGCAGCACGTTCGGTGCCAATGGGTCGCGGCATCTTGCGTATGTCATCATGATTAGGTGACATGGCAGATGGCGAGCTTAGGCCCGCCAGACCGCCGCCATTCTCCAGATGCAGCATATCACGACCGCTATAAGCTGGATACTCCAGCTGTCCACCATACCAGCGTTGTTGGCCCACAGCCGTGGCGCCATGATTCCGTGAGCTAGGAGCTTGCCGGGCTTGATTGGCAAACATATTGGACAGCGTTGGGACACTTGGTGGCTGTTGCTGCTGCTGCGACTTGTTGTTGCTGTTGTTGGCCTGAGCAAATGGTGCAGGTCGTGAATTCAGACGCATCATGCCATCCACCATATAAGGCGTTGATGGATCCATGGGATAATTGAGCGGTTGCTGCTGCTGTTGTTGCTGCTGCTGTTGTTGTTGCTGCTGTTGCTGTTGCTGCTGCTGCTCAACCTTATCAAAGAGCAAACGCTGCAGATTCTGTTGCTGACGATCGATCATGGCAGCGGCTGCTGATCCAAAGTTGTTGCTGCTCGCCTCCACTGCGTTCATTTGCATGGCATGTGGCGGTGGTCGTTGGATCGGAGCCGTTGGCGGCTTAATGACACCCGGCGAATGAGCTGGCGCCGAATTGTTGCCATCGCCATGTCCCTGTGTTCCATTGACCGAAACAACGCCGCCGGCTACAGTTGCATTGCCAGCAGTTGCTTCTGTTACCATCGGGGATCGGGCCGCTGTTTGGCCTCCGCCTGCACCACTTGTGATAATATTCAGGGCTTGCTGCTGGCTGCTCTGACTTTGCTGTTGTGCCTGCTGCTGCTGCTGCTGATGTTGTTGTTGTTGTTGCTGTTGTTGCATGGCAACAGCGACAGCAACATTGCCAACTGGCGGCGATGTCGAGTGATTCGATGATGCCTTTGAGCTGCCCACCGGAGAGCTGAGTATGTTGCGATTGTATCCCGGTGCCTTCGAGGCATCCGCCTGTGGCAGGACATCGCCAACCAATGTATTGACACCGCAACCGGCAGCGGTACCAGATCCAGCACCGCCAGCACCGCCAGCGCTGCCATCGACAGCCAGCTTGCCCCACTGCGACTGCTGATAGTCACTGAAGAGACAATAGGCGCTGGACAACTTGGCGGCCAGCTGGGCACTGAAGCTATCGGCGGCCATTAGATCGTTCAATGAATTTGTATTGATTACAAGATTCTGATGCTGATTGTTGTTGTTGTTCTGCTGTTGTAGTGGAAGTGGAAGTTGTTGCTGTTGCTGCTGCTGCTGTTGATGTTGCAATTGTTGTTGTTGAAGGTGTTGTTGTTGTTGTTGTTGCTGCTGCTGCTGTTGTTGTAGCTGTTGCTGCTGCTGTTGTTGTTGCTGTTGTGGTATTGGCGAACTGTTGCGCTTACTGGGCGGAGCAATGGGCGTAACTGCACGTGGTTTGCCATTGTTATTGTTGCTGCTGCTGCTGTTCACCGCTGCAGCGGCTGCAGCAGCTGCATTCACGGCCGCCACATCGGCCACGTTGAAGGTGCCAATTGGTCCAGCCAATGTATTGTTCATCATACTGTTGTTATTGTTATTGGTATTATTGCTGCCCAGTTGCGAGACAGCAACAGCTGCCCCACCCACTGGCTTGCCACGTCCAAAGGGCGCCACAACCACGCCACCACTGCTGCGTCCCAGACCAACAGGTGTGTCCAGCTTCTTGGGGGATTGTGTCACAGCTGGCGCAGTTGCCTTCATGCCAAAGCTCTGCGAGGATTTGCCCGCTGCTGCTGCAGCTGCTCCTGTAACTGCCGATCCCTTTTGGGTGGTGGCAAATGTCGCTGAGGATTTGAGCAAAGTGGCATTCTCTTGCTTCGATTTGGCCACTTGCGTTGCGGTCGTGCCATTTGACGACGTGGATACACCAGTTCCACCAGCACGGGTCGACTGCTGCTGCTGGCCAGTGTAGGCACGGCTGCTCTGGCCACGCGTTGAGCTGGACGCTTTGCCGCCGGCGGCATTTGATTTGGAGGCACCGCCACCACCACGTGCACTTTGAGTCTTGGGCGTTGCCTGTTGCAGCTGCTGCTGCTGCTGTTGTTGCTTGGCATTGTGCGCTGTCGCATTGCTGTAGGCCACAGCCGGCGTTGAGCTGGCCGATGACGACGACGACGTGGACGTTGTCGAGGCAGCCGATGAATAATTGCCCACAGCCGATCCTGATGCGGCTACGGCAGCCGTGCGATTATCCCAGGTGCCCACTGTCATGGGCGTAGTGGAGCTATTCGCTGCTGCTGTTCCTACAGTTGCAGTTGCTCCGGCTCCTGCGCCTGTTGCGCCCGCCTTGATGCTGCTGTTGATGCGCGGCAGCATTTGCAGAATGTCCACATCGGGATCCTTGATCAGCGACAGGATGAGCATGTGCGCTTGCTTGGTGGCATCGGTTAGACCCTTGATGGTTATGCTGCGCTCCGATTGATTCTTTCCCTGTTTCTCCACCTCAATGTGGGCGCCAGTTGTGGCGCGTATTGCATTGATGTTGCTGCCAGCGCGTCCAATCACTCGAGAAATGGCATTCACCGGCACCTGCACCTTCTTGCATGTCATCTCTGGAGCGGATGTTACCAGCGAACTGGAACTGGAGCTGCCACCGACCACCGACTGGGGATGCTGTCCGCCGCCGCCGCCGCCGCTGCTGCTGTTCACACTGGTCGTCGAATTGTTGGGCGTCACATTGGCGCTGCTGGCACCAACGCTCAACGATGATGGAGCACCGCCTGCGGCATTGACGACAGTCGTCTGCTGGGTGCTGCTCTTGCGCACCACCTCCTTCCAGCCGTCAACTTCGCTGCGCTTGTGCGTCTGTGCGCCGCCAGCTGCTGAGCTGCCTTGCGACTTGCCGACATCCTTGCGTGCTGCTGTTGCAATATTGCTGACGGATTCATTGCTGACCGGCTGCAGTTTAGTGCCAGATGCTGATGCTGCTGCTGTTTGCAGCTTTGGCGCTGGTATTGTTTCCTTGGGCGCTAGATTTTCCTTCTCCCGCTTGTTGGCCATTTCCTTGTTGGTTTTCTTGGCAGCTGATGATGGAACGGCTGCAGATGCAGCTGCTGCTGCTGCTGCCAGTGCTTCCTCCCGTTTGCCATCCGCTTGACGCTTCAATTGCTGGCCAACCGCCGTTTGCTGATTGCTGCTGGACGGCTGCTTAACGCTTTCTGTGGCAGGATTCCTTTTGACCATTGCCCCAGACTTGTTGAGGGGCGTGACTGACGAGGCTGGAGCAGCTGAAGCTGAAGCTGCTGCTGTTGCAACGGCTGCTTCGTTGGCTGCATTCTGTTGCTGTTGCTGCGCCTTGTTCTTCTGCTGTTGTTGCTGCTTTTTGGTCTTCTTGACTGGCGCATTGCCACTAGCATGGGCATGAGCATGATCCGGCTGGTTGGACATGGCGCGCGCTGCCTTTGTATCGCCGCTGGAGCAGGAGCCCTGATCAATGCCAGAGTCACCTTCCTCGCGTGCTGGTGGCGCCTCCTCGTCATCATCATCCTTGTCACTGTCATCGTCCTTGTCATTGTCATTGTCGCTGGCATCATCATCATCAGCCTGCTGATCATCGTCGCCAGCGTTGGAGCCATTGCTGACCTGTTGCTGGCGACGCTTCTCCTCCTTCTTTTCCATTTTCTTTTTCTTCTTGCGCTCGCGACGACGTGCGGCGGCTGCCTTGCGACTCTCCTCGCGTGTCCGCTCCAGATCGAGTTCCTCCAACAATATGGAGGCATTCTTATTGGCCTTGACCGCCTGAGCTTCCTTGGCAGAGCGCAAGATTTTCATGCAATCGTAACACTTTTCAATCAGCTCCTTATCACTGATCGTTCCAATGAAACGGATCATTTCCTGATCCGACGGGAATTGCGACACATACTGGACCATCCATTTGACAATTTTGGTGTGACCCTTGCGATAGGCGGCCATCAGGCAGGAGACACGTCGATTGTCCTGCGAATCAATGTCCGCGTTGTGATTGTACAACAATTCCACAACACTCAGGTGTCCACCATGTGCGGCCAGCCACAGCGGTGAGTTGCCCTTCTTGTTCTTCACCTCGACACTGGCGCCGCGCGACAACAACAACTCGACAAACTTCTGGTGACCCTTGTCGGCGGCAATGGTCAGTGCCGTGTCCCTGGATGTTGGCACGGGAGCGGCATTCACATCGGCGCCCTTGTCGAGCAGCACACGGCCAACATCAATGTAACCGCCGGATGCAGCCTCCATGAGAGGCGTGAGGCCAGTTTTGGCCCGATGCTCAACATTGGCGCGACGATCGAGCAGAAGACTGACCACCTCATGGCGTCCCTGGAAGCAGGCAAGCGTCAATGCCGTATTGCGATTTGTCTCAATCTGTGCATTAATATCGGATCCCTGATCCAGGAGCAGCTTAACCGCTGCCGTATGCCCGTTCATGGCAGCCAGCATCAATGGCGAAATGCCAAGTTTGCTGCCAGTGCGTGAATTGATCTCGGCTCCATGGTTAAGCAACAGTTTAATGATGTTCACATAACCGCCACTGGCGGCCAAACTGAGTGGTGTATAGTCGGAGACATTGCGGTGTTCCTTGTTGGCGCCAACGCTGAGCAGCAGCTCGACAACTTCGTAACGACCGCCGGAACAGGCCAGCGATAATGGTGTATCCTTGGTGCGTTCCGACTGAGCCTCCAGCTCCGCATTGTGCTTCAGCAGAATGTCCACAACCTTCTCGTGACCCGCCGTGGCGGCCAGTATCAAGGGTGTGAAACCCTTCTTGTCGCGATGCTCAATGTTCGCCCCACGACTGATGAGCAGCTCCACCAGCTCCTCGTGGCCACCGGCACAGGCCAGGGTCAGTGCCGTATCATGATTCGACTCGGTTTCCGAATCAATTTCAATTGTTTTGTCCACAGCGGCTGCGGCTGCAACCGCCAGCTGATTCTGCAATTGTGCCTGCTGTTGGGCGGCCGCGGCAGCTGCTGCTGCTGCCGTTGCTGCTGCCACCGGCTGCTGATGTATGTTGGTGTTAACTGTTGCCAAAAAAAAATACCAAAAATATGAGTTATAGTTAGACTTGGATTAAGAGCAGGGATTTGTACCTTGACTGCCCGCTGGCGTTTGTCGGAATCCGGAACAGCGTCGATCCTTGCGAGATTGCTTATCAATTGCCTTCTTTGCAATGCCGCCTGGCATTGATTTGGTGGCGCCACCAGCCGTAGCTACTGCTGATGAATTGGGCGTGGCCATTGGCCAATTGGAGAGTTCATTCTGCTGCTGTTGCTGTTGTTGTTGTTGCTGCTGCTGCTGCTGCTGTTGTTGCTGCTGCTGTAGAGCAAACTGTGTATATTGCTGGGGCACGACCACGGAGCCAGTATGCGTCTGTGTGGCCACCTGGAAAAGGTTTGGATCTCTTGAAGTGGTCTGCAGTTGTCTGGTTACCGTTGTGTCTCACATACCTGATGCTGTACGCATGTTGGCGCCTGCATATGCGGCGGCGGATGCAGCAAGAGCTGCTCTTGCAAATTAAAGTGCTTCTGCTTCAGACTCTGGGGCATTGGCAATGCCTGAACACCAACGACTGGACCAACGGCGGGCGATTGCCGTTGCTGCAGCAGCAACTCTTGGGCCACCTGCTCCAATTCGCTTTGTGTCGGTGGTCGCTGCTGCTGCTGCTGTTGAAGCAATCGTTCAGCGCGATGCTGAAACATGTGAGGCTGCTGTGGATCAGAGTGCGTCAATTGTTGCTGATGCTGATCTGTTGCCTGATCGCCCACCAATTGCTGTTGCTGCTGCTGTTGTTGTTGTTGTGACATGGCCGGTGGCAGTTGAAAGAGTAACTGCACTGGCGGCGTACTCTTGTCGCCGCTTTCCAAATTGTAAACAAAGTTTGTGGCTGGCTGCTGTTGCTGCTGCTGTTGTTGTTGTTGACCGGCTGCCGCAGCGACAGCTTTGATGATGCGCGCATTCGAGTGTTGTTGCTGCTGCTGCAAATGCTGCAGCTGTTGCAATTGCTGTTTCAACTCTGGATCACTCTCCAATGACAATTGCTGTTGCTGCAGCTGAAACTCGGCGTTGTTGGGCAGTGCTGGATGAAGTTGTTGCTGCTGCTGCTGCTGTGTGGCAACAACAGCTGCAGCATTTTCCGCAGAGAACGGCAGCAATGCAACTGGTGTTTGCTGATGCTGTTGACAATTGTGTTGACAATTAAATATTAATATTGATTGACTTACTGACATGTTCACAATTGATTTACCTGCATATGCTGCTGAAGCTCCTCGGGATCGAGTAAACGCTGTTGGGATTGCATGGGATAGTCCAGCAGAACGATATTTGCCTGACGCTGTTGTGCATCCGTCGGTGCATCGCCCACATTCAATAATGCCTGCGAATGCTGCGCCGCTGCCACGGCCAATAGCTGCTCCTGTCCGCCCCATTTGCCAGGCGTTTGTGACCAATGACCGGTAAATCTGCCCTTGCACATCTGATTAAGGCTAAACTCAGCCAGTTCCGGATAATGAAGATTGCTGGCCAGCTCCTACAAATTAAATAAATATATTAATTGCATTCAAAAGTGAACTTTATTGCTTTTAGGAAAATTACCTGGAATATATCCTCCATTTCGCCACTTATGTCGTACTGTGCGCCATCGCCTGCATCATTGGTAAAGTGCTCCAGACCGGCATACAACTCTCCAGCTGCTCCAACTTTAGCCGCATCATCTAAAGAGTGGATAAAGTTCATTGCACATTTCACAAATCACAATTGAAATCAATTTGTTAATCACTTACCGCACTGTTCGGAAACCTGCTGCTGCTGCTGCGATTATGAGCCTTGGCATGCACGGATGCTGCTGTGGCTGCCGCCAATTGCTGTTGCAGCAGACTGTTTAATGCCGCATTGTTCAGCATTAGTTCCGAGTTGGGCATATCCTGACGAAAATCGCACAACGAATGGGTCAACATGTCTGGCTTGGTTAGTATTAGATTCTCCAGTCGGGTTGACATTTTACGCTGTTTTGGCGGTAGAGCAGCTCCATTTTTGGAGTTCGTATCGCTCTGATCGCCAACGGCAACATTGAGGTCCAAGAAGAAGTTATCATCATCCTCGTCATCATCATCGCCGCCATCGTCTTCATCAATATAATCAACTTCGGCATCGGCATCATCGTCTTCGTAGGTTATTTTCTCAATCTCACCGCTCTGAGTATCCTGCTCCTCATCATCGTCATCATCATCATCGTCCACTTCCTCCTCCTCGATGATGGTGTCCGTCAGCTCAATCGGTTCCGGTGGCAGTGTGTTTTCTTCACCCTCACCCTCACCCTCATCGCTCTCCAAGTCCGCAGTTGCCGATGTGGCAGCAGCAGCCATTGCTGCAGCGGAGCAGAGTGTGGCCAAGTTTTTCATCTCGGCCCGATTCTCAACACGTTCCATAGTTGATGACATGACAGACATGATGGTGTCCTCCATATCGGGCGGTGTCTCAGTGGGCGATTTGGGTTGCTCGCCAAAAAAATTGTGCATTTGCCAGCCATCCTGCAAGAACTTCAGCCTCGGTGCCTTGGCCAATTTATCGTTGAAACATGCCAGAGCGGAATGTCCACCCCTCGAATCATTAACGGCCGTCTCAAGCAATCCACGAAAGTCCTCCATGGCGGATTTCTGCTGTAGCATCTCGCATCCAACGCCGCCTTCCATCGGCGGCTGCTGCTGCTGCTCGGTGAAGCTGCTGCTGCCGCCAGTGGGTGACGCCATCGGTGAGGCTGGAGAATTGGAGTAATCCACAACAGAGGCGGCATGCTGCTGCTGATGATGATGCAGTTGCAGATGTTGCTGCAGTTGTAGCTGAGTTTGCTGCATCTGATGCTGCAGCTGTAGCTCCTGTTCCTGTTGCAATTGCTATTAAACCAATAAAATGTATCATTAGTTTAATTGATAACATGATAATTAGATAATCATCCCGACTATAAACTTGATCTGGTGATGTTCAGACAAGCTAATTTTGGTGACTACAGACGGACATGGCCCCTTCCGACTTCTTTTTGTCCCCAAACTTTAAAAAATCACTCGCCGGGAATAAATTTGAGTCGAATGATGAGGTTATCGCCGTCACGGAGGCCTATTTTGCAGACCTCCAGAAAACGAATTTTTTAGAGGGGTTAAAGAAGTTGGAGCATCTTTGGGTTAAGTGTATCGACATAAAAGAAGACTATGTAGAAAACTAAATCGTCACTTTTTCCCATTTTTCCTTTGGAGGCTAAGTACTTATCGGACCACCTACGTATACAGTTTAACAATCCCAAACAGTAAAACGTTGCTTACCAATAAGTGAGCTTGGTGCGCTGCCGCTGCTGATGCTGCCGCAGCTGCTGCCGCTGCTGCAGCCGCCTGTTTGCGATTGTTCTTGTTGCTGGCCTTCACCTTGGGTCGATCGCTGATCGCAGTGCTCTGCAGCACCTCCGAGGAGTGGGTGATGGTGCTGGAGCCGCTAGTCTGACGCTACAAATGCATAAATAAATATGTAGTTTAAGAAAACTATTCGAAATGAAGTCACACTTACCGTTGGCACTTGCGAACCATTCTCGGCAGCATTGGATGTACTCGGATTGCAATCGTTGGCAGCGGCACCTTTCGGAGTTGCTTCCAATGTAACCTCGCTGCTGTCACTAGCATCGCAAGGTGCATCGAAGCCTCGTCGCCTCTGCAGACGCGCATCCTCGCCAGTGCAGGCAAACTGTTGTTGTTGCTGCTGCTGCTGCTGTTGTTGTTGTTGTTTATCATCCTCACCCAGTGGCTGTGAGCGGATTTGATCGGAATGCTGCTCTAGCGGCAAATCAATCGCCTCCAATGGTAAATCAATGGATTTCAGCTCGTTTATTAGCTGGCGATTTTTGCGAGAACCGACGCCCTTGAGCTTTGGCTGCTGTTGGTGCAACTGCTGTGGCTGTTGTTGTTGCTGCTGCTGCTGTTGTTGTTGTTGTTGTAGCACGGGCTGCTGGCAAACGGTGTGGAACAGAACAGGTGGCGCTGGTGGTGCCTTTTGCGGTGGCGTTAGCGAATTAATATGCTCCATATCCAGATCAAAGTGCTTGCAAGGCACCAGTTGTGCCCCAGATGGCGGCAATGTTGCTTGCTGCTGCTGTTGCTGTTGCTCAAAGCCAGGCTGCAGATGAAATAGACGAGATTTGGCAATAAGGCCCTCCTGTTGCTGTGCGCTGAGCGTGGTCAGATCAATGCCACCTCCTCCGGCGCCACCCACCGCAGAGACATACTCCTCAGTGACAGATGCATCACTGTTGCCTGCAGCTGCTGAAGCCGCAGTAAGCTGAAGCTCACTGGCATCAAGAAATTCACCAGTGCCCAGAGCAACAATGTTGTTGGGGGAATTTCCATTGAATTGTTGCTGATGGAACATCTGCTGCTGCTGCTGCTGATTGGTGGCGCGTGCCGCATCAGACAATTCGTGTAGACCTGGAGGGGCATTCAACTGCTGGAGTTGATGCTGTAGCTGCTGTTGGAGTAACTTTTGCTGCTGTGTGGTAATCAGACGCATTTGATTGGCGGCCTGTGCATTCGCTGACTGCGCATTTGCGCCAGCAGCAAGTTCTGTGGGTGAAATGTGCGGATATCGAAAGAGCAGCTCCACGACGCGTGTATGGCCACCTTTCGAAGCCTCGATCAGCATCGTGCTGTTATCCTTGAGCTTGTGAAAGGGATCCGCGTTGTTCTTGAGCAACAACTCGACCACAGAATGATGGCCACCAGCGCAGGCCAACGAAAGCGGAGTGTGATCATTGCTGGTTGTCTGCTTGTTCACATTCGCGCCCTTCTGGATGAGGTACTTGACGGTGCACAAGTGACCGGCGCGACAGGCTTTCATCAGTGGCGTACGTCCACCTTCGGATTCGTGCTCGAGTTCAGCGCCATACGATACGAGTACACCAGCCGTCTCAGTATGCCCATTTTCACAGGCGTGCGTTAACGCTGTGTCCCCGGTCTGTGTCTCGGCATGGACATTCGCCTTGTTCTGCAATAGAAAGCGCACCAATTCGGTGTGACCCTCCTGTGAGGCTTCCATTAAAGGCGTGGATGCACCCAGCTCCAGATTGGCGCCACCATTGATCAGAAAGGCGGCCACATCGCTGAAACCGCCACAGCAGGCCAGTGTGAGTGCGGTTTCTTGGGTCTCCTCAGTGGTGGCATTGATGTTGGCGCCCTTGCTGAGAAGTAGGGCCACCATTTCCTCGTGTCCTTCGCGTGCTGCCTCCATGAGGGGCGTGTAGCCTTCATCATTGACCTCCTCAATATTGGCGCCACGCTCAATTAGCAATGTGGCCAGCTCGACGTGACCACCGCAGGCAGCCAAAGTGAGCGGTGATTCAAATGAATCAGTTGGCATATTGACTTGCGCTCCAGAGTCCAATAGCAAACGTGCCACTTCCACGTGACCATCCATCGAAGCCTCCATGAGTGCTGTGTGCATTTCATCAGTTTTATGCTCCTGATCAGCGCCAGCTTGTAGCAGGAAACGCACCATATCCAGATGGCCCTTGTAGCAGGCTAATGTCAATGCACTCTCCTTAAACTCATTCGAGTGGGTGTTGATTCCGGCTCCATGCTCTAGCAGCACCTGTAATGATTTATTAAACATTTGATTAGTAACAGGAAACGATTGAAAAAAGTTTAGAATAAAAGAGTAATTAATCACTTATACATCAGATAAGATCAAACTAAATCATTAGAGATGCATTTCAATTTAACGAAATCATTAACTCGATTCTCGTTATTGGTGCAACTACAATCAAATCTCGGATTCTAATCACTTGAAAGTGTTTTGTAATTGAAAGTTAATATAAAGTATCTAATATTATTTACCTTGGCTACTTCCACATGGCCAGCGGAGGCGGCCTCCATTAGGGGTGTATGTCCGTTCTCATTCTGCTCCTCAACATTGGCGCCGTGCTTGAGCAGCACCTTCACCACGTCCACCTGGCCGCCAGCGCAGGCAAACATTAAGGGGGTGTTGCCAGTGGCACACTGTGCATTCACATCGGCGTTATGGCTGAGTAGCAGTTTAACAATGTCCAAATGTCCAGCTGACGCAGCTTCCATTAATGGCGTCGAGTCCTTTTGTCCCTTGTCTTCCACCTGAGCGGCTGACATGGCCAACAGAACCTGTGCAAAACAAGAAACAAATGTTTTTCAATTAGTTGAAAATCCTTTACAACGAACATTTAAATCAATTCGAAAAGGAACTTTCTACTATTGTGCTAATTATCTAATCTGAATGGATAATTTCTCAATTTCTGCTAATTTATTGAAGCTCCCGACTATAGGATACCCGTTACATATTTAAATAAATTTAAAATATTTTTTATTGCATGCTTTTAGGCATTTACATTGCTTGAAACTTAAAAAAGCCATTACCACCTTTCTATTTGTCTGTGTGAAAAATTTGGTTGCTTCAGCTCTTATAGTCTCTGAGATCTAGGCTCTCACACGGACGGCGGAGGGACGGACGGACAGACGACTCGGCTGTTGATACTGATCAAGAATAAATATACTTTACAGGGTCGGAGGTGCTTCCTTCTGCCTGTTACATACATTGCAACGAATACAATATCCCACTTTACTTATTTTTTAAGTAACGGGTATAATAAATCGAATTATTGGACTTGGTTTTTGGCCAATACATACCTGTGCCAGCTCATAGTAGCCCGCGGAACAAGCCATTGACAGTAGGGACTCGCCCTCATCCGTTGAGGCAGCTGCATCATTCATGTTGCCCTTGCACAGCAATCGCTTCACCGTGTTGACATCATTGTCGGCGCAGGCGTGGGCAAGGCTGCGCGAGAAAGCACTACTGTGAATTGCAGGTTAATGTTATCAATATATCAATAGGCAGACCCACACACACACACACACACATGCATATCCCAAAGGGATCAATGCGATTAATCAATTCAAATATACTTACTTCTTATCTCGCGGACTGTTGGCACAACGCATTTTAGTTAGCGCCTGCTTGGTTTCATCGATTGCGTGGGTGGCATGTCGCAGTACGGGTGCTTTTTCATTGGCGGCAGCCTCCAACAAGGCGGTGAGATTACTCGAGCGCTTGTTGTTCGACTCAAGCAGAAAGTTCTTAACCTCTGGCGCATCTTCGTCGTCATCCTCATCGTCTATGTCCTCATCATCTGCATCATTATCCTGCAAAACGTCTGTGGACGAGATGATACAATGTGTTAGGAGTTTTTTGGGTTTCAGTGAGCGAGAAATTTAAATTTCTTACCTATTTCCTCGTCTTCTTCCTCGTCATCACCTTCAGATTCATCAGAGTCCTCGGAGTCCTCCTCGGTTTCGTCTTCATCTTCACGAACTTCCGCCTCCTCATGCGGACAGCTATCGGGATCAGACTCCTGTATATCATCCTGCAAAAACAAAGATATAGCTTGAATTAACACCAATTTTCACAGATGTTACTGTACAACTTTTGGAGAAACTCCAATATGGATAAAATTCGTGCTCGTCGGTTAAGATGTGAGTAAAGAAGGTTGCTAAAAATTATATTAATGATATAAAACTAATCAGAATCAGAATCAGTTGAGCAAGTAAAGAGCACATTCTTGTTGTCTAAGGCCAGCTATGTGATGTTTTGTGTGTTGTTATATAATCCAAGTGGTAGTAGAAGACTATTATTATTTGTATTATTATATTATTTATTAGACAATAACCCATTTTGTTTTGCTTTTGGGTTTATTAAAGTAACTTTAATCAAAGTGCATACAATAAAAACATGTAAAATAATTTTGGAAAAATTCCGAACAATTTGTTTATTTTAACCTGTGGAGCTTTTGGTTAAACTTTGTTGGTTTAGTTTGTTAAGAAGAGAGCTTATTGGAAATTTAGATAATCAATCAAAAATTGCAACTAATTTTTGTAGCGCTTCAATTAATTATTTTAGAGGCACTTAAAACGCGAAACTTACCAGGAGATCTGGCCTTAAACACAAGAATGCCAATAGGATCTACAAATAAAGAGAAACGTAAGAAACATACATAAATAATAAAAATAACTGAAGCTAAATAAAAGCTTAATTGCATGTACGTAAATAAAACTCTCAGATCAACATGATTGAATTGAGAGTTTGGTTCGATACTCAGAAAAACACATTTTAACATTACGTTAACAAACGACTGCAGCACAGAGTCCATTGTGGATATTACACGCCGTAAGAACAGTTGGATTGATGCACGCATAAAACTATCAATTAATGACGATTTACACATTATTTTGTTCATAAAAGTTGTTGTCAAATGCAATTAGAACAAGAATTTTCGAATATTTTTTTTTTTACAATTGTCAAAGTTATTCCGATAACATTTACACGGCGTACTATGTTGAGTCAAAATTTTCGATTACGATTGCTACTGACTTGACCTACACTACTATTGTTTTATAGGCCTAGGTGCTATAATCTATTGACATTGTAGTAGCATCAAGCAATTTCGCAGCGGATGAACAAAAATTGGAGTCGTCAGAAATTTAAGTAATTAATAATTACAAAATGCCTATTAATTTAAGAAATTTTAAATTGCTCAACGAACATTTTGAAAGTTTAGTATCGATTGTATTTAATTTTTGTGTCAAAACTATCGGAAAACTCAAATCAAAACAAAGCAATCAATCAATCAGCTGTTAAATTGTCAGTTTTGCCATTCATCTTCACTGGCGAGGTTGCCAGACCGCTTTCAAAATAACATTAAATTGATTATCTTAAATTTTAAAAACAACAAAAAGACATCAGGTTATTGTTACCTGTATGCTTTTAGCTTTCATTCATTACCCCAGCAAACATTTTTAATCGCCAGAGAGTCTCAGGCGAGTCGCCTAGAAGTTTGAGGCGACATCGCCTTTTCATCGCTTTTTGATCTCCTTTTGTTAGAGAGTGAGCCACTTCCGCGACACTTCGGAAAGACTCTTTTGTGAGTCTTCCAAACGACTCTTCCGCGACTCTCCTAGAAGAGTCGGGAAAATGGCTTACTTTCTAAAAAAGAAAAAGGTTGAGAAACGACCCTTTGACAATTTTTTTTTTTATTAATTTATTGTTATTTCTATGTCAAAGCAGATTATGTTACAGCGGGGAATCGAACCTCAACATTGAAAGTTCGGAGTATGACTGGTCGGCAACCTTAGCTAGTTAGCTACGGGACCAACACTTTGAAGTACTTGCAAATATCTGAATTGAATTGCTTTAGACGTGGAGCTTATTTTGGTGTTTTTGGTATCTCTAAACAATCGATTGACAGTTTTCTATCGCTAAACAATCGTCTGGGAAGATTCATCTTCTATTGATCTCCTGCTCGACTCGCAGAAGACTCTTTTCGGCGATGGACGATTGTACAATCGCCCAAATGTTTGCTGGGACCATTTCCATTTTAATTTTATTTCAATACCAACACACATACAATTTGCGGTCATGCACGCATGTACGCTTGTAAATACATATATGTATGTATGTATGCAAGCGCGTGTGTTGTTTGCTTGTCTGCTGGTTTTTTATTACAAATTCGCAAGTCAAAGAGGAAAACGAAACGGTTTCTTTGGAATTTTAAGAATCGCATGAGTCATGCCAACTTGGTTGTACAGTGATAGTGATTTAGATGTATGTATGCATACGTACATATGCATGTATGTATGTGTGTATCAATGTATTTCGAATTTAAATGTTTCACACGGTGGCAACACAACATTCGAACATGTCGAGTGTGTGCCTGCATGTGTGTGTGTGCTGTTGAAAAATTCGTGTACATTTTTTATGCGAATTATAAAGATGGGTCCAAATTCTGTCTGCCTAACCTTAGATGAATGAAAAGAGCAAAGCAGAGTAAAATTATAGATATGTGAGTACGTGTGCATATGTGTGTATGCACATACGATATGAACGTATCTGCGAGAGAAAAAAAAGAACGAAATTCAAACGAGTTCAATCGCCAGAACATGATTTTTCTGTTACTCGTGCGTGCGATTGTCTCTTTCGCTAGTAATTTTTCTCGTTACGGGCATTGCAAGTGTATCCACTGCATGCATATCTTTGTGTGAGCGAAATTATGAAAATCATAATAAATACATACGTATGTATGTATGCATTTTTAGCATAATACACCCAAAAATTGATAATCGACCTTTCTGTAGATTTTAAAAATAATCAAGTCCACAGAATTACCAGGTCATTACACTCCACTTATATATTTTACCATCAATATCTTTATTATTATTGTTATTTTTTGTTTGTATCTTTTTTTTTCGTTTGCTTTGTACTTTTGCGCATTTTCTCTTCACACACGATTTCACTCAACGGCAACAGTGAGGGCGTCTGGAGTTGCCAGACAGTTGTAATTCTGGTGTAAATTTAACCTGCAAGCAATGCGGCATTCTTAATAAAAAAAAATGCCACTAATCCAACGACAGACAACGTTGCTTTTTAATGTATGTAATTCCATTAATGAACCATGAAACTGACTCAGAGAGATTCATCCCGTTGGGGGTCAACATTTTGGTTAATTGAACGGATGATGGTGATGACGTTACGAATTTCTTGAATTTCTACACAAATGAAACGAAACGAAACGAAACAACGAAAGAATTGGCTAATGACCTTTGATTTGAGTAGACGGCATTTATAGGTACACATAAACATACATACATATGTATGTATGTATGTGCTACATCCACAAAAGGCCAGACAAAGAAATATTTACACACACACATAGACAAATAACCAACAGCTGCACAGCTGATTTATGTACATACAAATGTAATTCACATCATGCTAAGAAAAAAAGGCTTACTCACACACACACACACATTAAAACAGCGAATTGATACTCGAAACGGGTTTTAGTTTAAAAGCCATGCTCAATTCTCTCCGGAGAGCGGTGCATTCATGAAATTCATACGAAAAATCTATGAATAACGGGTATTTTTTTTTTTATTGATTCCAACTAATTTGCACACCTGTAACTCGGCCTACAAATGCAAAATTAATTCAACATTAAGAAATCCGAATGTATATACATTTCTACATGCATGCTAACTAAAAACGATTTATGGTGCAAGCACATGAAACACACACACACACACACATACGTTCTATAAATACGTACTTTGCATTTACACGTTACGTTGGTCTAGACCAAGCAGCTGTTTTTGTCTGATAACAGCGACGAGCGAGAGATTCGCATGCAAATGAATCGCTTAATTCTTATCTAAAATAAGAACCGAAATGACATTCAAGTCAGCAGAGGGCAGAGGCCAATGGGCAGGTGCTTCTATTGCTATACACGTTGCACTGTTTACTTTAATTTGTTGATTTATGAAATTTGAGCGCTTATCAATGTATAAATATAAAGATGTACATATGTGTTTTTAAAGAAATTTGGCATTCTGATTGTTTGCTTTTAAAGTCAATAGACGAAACGTGAATTGTATTTCTAGACTGGTCTAAACAAATCGATATTCACAGACACAGACAGCAAGCAATAATTGAATTGATACTCATAGAAATATTTAGATACATACAGTCTGAGTAATTATTTGTTTGACAAAAGTGAAAATAGATTCTTAATTATTATTTAGATTAGATCTCACCTCTAGTTTGCACTCCATTATTAATAAATCTATGCAATAGTCATAAAAACTTACCTCTGATACGGACTCCTCTTCAGATTCGGAAAGATCTGTGGTGACGGGTTGCGGATAGAATTCGGTATCCGTGTCGGTGTCCGTTGTAATGATGTTCTGCAACGCCGATGATATCGCATTCACAATTCCCACCGATGATGACAATGGTGATGAATTCGATGACGTTGATGATGAGGCTGAACGGTTTGCCACATGTGCAGCCGCAGCGGCCGCTTGCGAGATGGCGCCAACGTCCTTAAGCTTTTGCTTCAGTACAGCGACAGCTGTTGCCGCACTTGTGCTCGCTGCTGCTGCTGATGTACTGCTCGTCGATGCAGGCGGAGGCAGTCCTCCTCCAAGTCCAACAGCAGCGCCCGCGTTGCTATCGGCAGCAGCGGCAGCGGCGCCCATTAGCAAAGTTGTTGCGGCGAATTTTAAATGCGCTAAATCTTTGCCGACAACTGTTTTACCAGATGATGTTGCTGCAGTTGTTGTTGTTGGGGGCGTAACATTTTGCTGTTGTTGTTGCTGCTGTTGTTGTTGTTGCTGTTGTTGCAAAGCTACCTGACGCTTAAGGGCTGCGTATGCTCGAGTTTTCTTCGAGCTACTGGGCGTAGGCGCTGAAGCGACAGCCGCTCGAAATTTGGCAGCGGCACCGGCAGTTGTTGATGCGGCATTGGCGGCCGCTTTAGGTGCATTCATTGTTGTTGTTGTTGCTGCTGTTGTTGTGGCTGCTGCTGTTTCACTAGCTGCTGCTCCTGCTGTTGTTGTGGTTGCTGTGGTGGCGGGCATAGGCGTGGTTGTGGTTCCAGCTGTAACGAATGCTGATGCAGCCGCTTCGCTTTGGGCGCTTGTTTTACTGGCAGCCGTTTTAGACATTTTGGAGTTGTTGTTGTTGTTACTGGTAGTACTGTTAGTATTGGCAGTGGCTAACACGCTGTTGTTGTTGTTGCTGTTAACTTTTAACCTGACGCTAGTATTGTTGTTGTTGTTATTGTTGATGCTGGTTGTGCTCTTCTTCTTCAATTGGCTTAACTCAGCCACAATGGCAGCAGTCGTGTTGTTCTCGCGTTCGATTGCTGCTGCTGCTGCTGCAGTTGTTGTTGTTGTCAAATCCTTGGCATCAACAGCCGCCGCCTCATGCTTGGCAATCTTCTTCTTGCCGCCGCTGCTGCTGCTACTGCTGCTGTTGATGTTGTTGGTGTTCTTAATATTGTTCGCAATGAGCGCAGCCGCTATCGAGTTTCGAGCGACTGGAATACGCGGACCGGTGTAATTAACCTGCCTCACCGCGTTGTTGTTGTTGTTGGTATTATTGTTGTTGTTCTTTGCTGCTGCTGCTGCTGCAAGTCTTTGTGCAGTTGCTTGTGTTCTTGCGCTGATTGCTTCGATTTGTGTTATTGTTGCTGCTGCTACTGGTTTCGTAGATGTTGTTGTTGTCTTTGTTTTTTTGTTCAAATACGCAGAGCGCACGTTATTCAAATTCAAGTTCAAGTCATCGCCATCATGATTTTTCGCATCATTATTCATTTTAGTCTCGGTTAGGCTTCCTTTAATTCAATTCACGCGTGCTTTCGGTGTACAAATACGAATTTTAACGAAATATTTAATAAATTACTTCAAACAATTTGACATTTTGGTTTTTTTTTTTCTTTTACTCATCGACAAAAACGCCAAACACAATTTTGTATAATTTTTTTTCTGATTTTTTTTTCTTCATACAAAGTGTGCTGCGTTATTATCGATTTTGGTAAGGAATTGAATTAGATTATATATATATATATATATATATATATATATATATATGTACGCGTTTGTGAAAAGGCACACACAGGCGAGTCGCGACCGTATGGCAACGCTGTGCATTCTTTCACTTCTTCACCATTGCACACTCATTCGTTCGTCATTATACATATGTACGTACATACATACATATATACTCGTTTAAATTTTCCGTTCTCTCAATTCACGTTTTCGTAGTAACTTATTAATAAAAAAAAAGAATAGAAAGAAAAGTAAACCACAGATAAATGAGAAAGGAAAACAAATTTTATATTATGAACTTCGAGATTATAACATTTTGCATAGGCAATCGATGCGCAATTGGTAATTAACTTGATTGCACAGCGTGCTTTTCTGCTTTATATAATCGCGGCGATTGTACACAATGCAATTGTCAGATAATTGCTGCATTTTTTATGGTTAATAATTTTTGTATATATTAAATTGCAGCATTTTATTTATAAAACTTTTTCGAGCATTTTCGACTTCGCCCCAAACGAGCGCAGGCAAAAATCACTTTACACATTTTACAGCGAACGAAACCGAACGAACATCGCGTCAAAGCGAGATAACAATGACCAGCCAGTCCGTTAGCGGCACGACATTGCGTTTGAGCAAGCGAGAGGACGCTAACGAATCGAGCGAAACCACAATCACACGCACGCCAAAGTCGAAAAGCAGGCGGACGACGACGAAGGCAAATGAAGCAACTAAGGGAAAATTTTTCTTCGACACTATTCCGATGCAATTTTTCACCAATTTAACGCTGCGTTCAAGCTTAAAAACATACACAGTGTACACAGCCTATCTTATGCAATACTTTGTTAATAGTTTCGCGTATTACCGTTGCAAATTTCTGGCAAATAAATTAATTTTTCAGCAGCTTTAAATTCACTGTCAGAGTTTCGGATCGCCATTTATTCCCCGGAAATCGTGTGTGAAATCGAGAAATCGAGAATCGATTCATCGACTCGAAAGGTGGCAGCCCTGGTTCAGAGAAAACGAGCACCGATAGTTTTGAAACGGTGGCAACCACAAGAAAGTCCTTTTTTTTAAAATGGATCCTTTTTAGGAATACCCAAAAATATCTGTGGTAAGGATAAATTAACAAACTTCGAATCTCGCATGCTGGTCAATCACAACACATTTATTAAAATTACTTGCAAAATTTTTTATCTTATTTATAATGTATTTAATTTCATTAAAATATACTTTATTTAAAGTGCTTTCAGACGAGCATTTTTTCACCGACACTTTTTGTCAAAAAACTGTCGGTGTCGTGTGAACAGTCAGAATTGAAAAAGCGTCGGCTTTTCACCGGTGCTCACCGATAGAAATAGAACACGTCCTATTTCCATCGGTTTTTTGTGTCGGTCAAATGCCTACTAGATTGAGGCACTTTTGTGTGAAACTTTTCAGAGTGTGACCAGGTTCTGTGAGAAAAAAAACCGATGGTATTTTTGTTTGACAACCAATGTGAATTGTGTGAATGGCAAAATTTACCGACGGTGAAAAAGTGTCGGTGAAAACACGCTCGTCTGAAAGCACTTTAATAAAATTAATGGATCTAAAAAAATTTACACTTAAATTGCGAGCTGAAATTGGCCTTGTATCGAATTATTAAAAGGCTGTTCCCACGAGCCGTTTTCACCGACACTTTTTCATCGTCGGTGCCATTCACACTATTCGCATCGGTTGTCAAACAAAAATACCATCGGTTTTTGTTCTCACTGAACCAGTTTCATACAAAAGTGCCTCAATCTAGTAGGCATTTGACCGACACAAAAAACCGATGGAAATAGGACGTGTTCTATTTCCATCGGTGAGCACCGGTGAAAAGCCGACGCTTTTTAAATTCTGACTGTTTTTTGACAAAAAGTGTCGGTGAAAAAATGTTCGTCTGAAAGCACTTTTAAAATCGATTTTATGATTTACGAATCGAGTCCCAGCTCTAGTTAATTTCGATAACACATTGATTAAAAGCATTTATTTATTAGAGGTGTGTGTTTGTGTGTTGTCCCCGATGCTTTCGATGTTTGTTGAACATATAAAATATTTTGGACACGCCGTTTAAATCTGTAAATCGCATTTATAATAGGGATTGTATTGAACATATTTGTCATAATATTTTGAAATTCTTTTTTTTTTAATTTTTTTTGAGGGTCGTTATTATCAGGATTGTCATTCGATAGTGGCCTACCAATCACCGATGGTTTCGATGTTTTGCAAGCATCGATGACATCGATGCTTCACTCGATAACACTTTGCAAACTACGTGTCCACTTTTTTATTTAGTCTTAATTCGAGCGAATTTACCAAAATGCATACGGTTCTAACTAGAGGAAATGCCACTGTGGCATATTCCTTGAGCGTCCTGGCGTGCTTAACGTTCTGCTGCTTTATATCTACCGTTTTCTTGGACTACAGAACCGACGCCAACATAAATACGGTACGGGTGCTCGTGAAAAATGTTCCCGACTACGGAGCATCGAGGGAGAAACACGATCTCGGATTCCTCACCTTTGATTTGGAGACGAATCTCACGAATATATTCAACTGGAATGTTAAGCAACTTTTCATCTACTTGACGGCTGAATATAAATCACCATCGAATCAATTGAATCAGGTTGTGCTCTGGGACAAAATCATTTTGCGTGGCGAAAATGCCGTGCTGGATTTTAAAAATGCAAACACCAAATATTATTTCTGGGACGATGGCAACGGTCTGAGGGACAACAAAAATGTCACATTATACTTGTCATGGAACATCATTCCCAACGCCGGTCTGCTGCCATCAGTGCAATCAACCGGAAAACACGTATTTAAGTTTCCCTCAGAGTACGCATCATCAATTTAGAGAGAGACATTGAATTAATTTGTAGATGTACTTTAATGCGCTTGTACTGAAAATAAAATAAAATCCTTTTTATTAGATACATATACGTATAGTTATTATTGAATGTGTAATTTTTATAAATAACTTAAATGATTACAAAAAGTTTGAGAAACGCGACAAAAATGTACAAACAAGTTTGTAAATTTTACGGACACAAAGTTGTGGGGAACAAAACATAATAAAAGTTTTACATAAATTCATAGCCACCATCGTCAAAGTTGCGATTGCCAACCATTGGGCCGCCGGTGCCCATTTGATTCGGTTGTCCGCCCATTTGTGGCGGACGAAATTGATTGCCGGGCGTCTGTTGATGCTGCAGCAATTGTCGCAGTCCGGGATTGTTGTTGCCCAGCATGGGACGCACCATGCGTTGCTGTTGCTGCTGCATGGCTGCCACATTTGGTGGCACCTGTTGCTGCTGCTGCTGTAATTGCTGCTGTAGATTTGGATTTGGACCGGGCACGCCCAGTGGCATGCGTTGCTGCTGTTGTTGTTGTTGCATCATATTCATTTGCATTTGCGGCTGCATTGGCATCCCGCCTGCTCCTCCATTGCCGCCAGGACCTCCGCTCATTTGCATGTTCAGCTGGGCATATTGATTATAATGTGGCTGCTGCTGTTGTTGTTGCTGGGAATTGTCCTGTTGCATCTGTTGTTGTTGTTGTTGCTGCTGCTGCTGCAATTCCATTGGAGATTTACCCTGTTGCTGCTGCTGCTGCAACATTTGCTGCATCTGTTGCTGTTGCTGCTGTGGCAGCTGCTGTTGTTGCTGCTGCTGCTGTTGCATGTTGCCATGCGATTGCTTCTGTTGTATCACCTTGCGCAAACGCTCCACAAACATGGTCTGATTATTCGGTATAAAGCCAAGGAACGCATTTCGATCGGGCGTATACAATAAAATCAGCACTTTAATGTCGCACGCCGGCGTATTGGCCATGGCCGAGAAGTGCACGCAACCGGCGAAACCCGATGTCATCATTTTGGCCAGCGAATCGAGTGCTTCGCCAGGCGTTGGACGAAACACCACCATTTTGGAGTCCTTCAAAAACTGACCGCCAATGTTGCCAACCAAATGTTTGGGCATCAATTGCATCAGCAATTTGGGCGGCCAATTGTCCGCCTTGATTTCGGGCTCCCCGTCTTTAATATTGGTGCAGACAGTGCATTGTAGCGTATGTGGAATCTTCTGTTGATCGTTCTTGGCCTTCTCCGACCACTCTAGTACTCCGGTCCAGATCTTTTCTCTAAGCGAGGCTTGTTCCTGTGGTTGTTGCTGTTGCTGCTGCTGTTGTTGTTGCACCTGTTGCTGCTGTTGCTGGTTGGCTTGTTGTTGTTGCTGCTGTTGTGGTCCTGTCTGTTGCTGCAATGTTGGTACATTACCCGAACTGGATACGGCTGGCATCATGTTGGCATTAGCATTGGGATTAACCTGCTGCTGTTGTTGTTGTGGATGTTGCTGTTGTTGCTGCTGCTGTTGTTGTTGCTGCTGCTGCTGTTGTTGCTGTGCAAGCTGCTGTTGCAGCTGATTGAACTGTTGATGGTTTAACATTTGCAATCTTTGTTGCTGTTGTTGCTGCTGCAATTGCTGCTGTTGTTGTTGCTGCTGCTGCTGAATTGAATTGACTGTTTGATTGGGCGGCGCATTTATGCGTGAAATCAACGTTGAATTGGGATTCTGATTTTGTTGTATCTGCTGCATATTGTTGCCTCCTGGCTGCATAAATGCCGGACGCTGTCCAGGTTGATTCGGATACATCCAACGATTCTGGCCGGGCACAACATTCTGCGCAAAGTTTGCATTCTGCATTTGATTCGGTACAAACTGATTCTGTTGCTGTTGTTGCTGCTGCTGCTGCTGTTGTTGTTGCTGCTGCAACAACTGTTGCTGCTGTTGAGCATTCAAGAGACCCGCCTGCGTTCCGGCACCAGGTTGTTGTTGCTGTGCCTGCATTGTATTCATATTCATGACCTGTTGTTGTTGCTGCTGCTGCTGTGTAGGACCGCCTGGTTGTTGTTGTTGCTGCTGTGCTGCATTGGCTTCCATTGGAATGTTTTGTCCCGGCACCGCTTGTTGCTGTGCCGCTTGAGCTTGTGCCGCATTGGGCGGTGCCACCATTTGATGCTGTCCAGCCGCCGCATTGTTAGCCGCCATGCTGTTGGGACTTGGCGCCCGCTCCTTGAGACTATACCCCTTGAGCAGAACCAAATGTCGAATATTCTTTGCATAGTTCTTGGTCGTTATGGGCTGATCACCGTCGGCCTTCATGTACAGCTTGAACAGCACCGGAATTTTACGTGGCGCTATGATGGATAAATTAATTTTGCGCTCATTGAACAATGCCGCCAACTGTTCACAGGATTTGCCCTTGTATTTCCAGGACTCGTTCACAGCCATCTGATACGGCGGACTGTTGCATATGAGTATGCAATGACGCTGCAAATTCGCCTGTTCCATCACATGACGCTGCTCGTTCATCTCATCGAAGCACCCGTGAGCAGCTGCAAATCCCTCGGCCATGTGTCCATGCGATTCCATTCCCCCGCCCACTAAAGGCAATCGTTCAATTGTCTCAATCACTTTCTGGGGCTGCACAAATGGCCCGTATGTGGCACAAACGGGCTCCAACAGATTCGCAGCCGTGCGGTACGTGACAATGCCATAAAGCGTCGCATATCGTTCAGCAATGAGAAATTCGCGTTCATCAATCGAACCTTGCGTAAAGTGCTCCAAAGTGGGCAGAATGTAATTAGTTTTTAGCTCGTTTATGTACGCTCCATTGATTGCACTGCTTTCTATTACGAAGACCACATCGGCCAGCGTCAACTGATCCACCTCCATCTTGTGCACACACGTCCAATTAACGATTCTAGGAGAGATTAACTAGCGGCTGCACAGTAGATTTGGCTTTTTGGTTTTCCTCTCTTCTTCTTCTTTAATTTCGAATGAAAATAAATACAAGGGGCAGGGAACGTTCAGACGGTATGATGCAATCTTGGCAACGGTGGCAGCCATGACAATATTTAACTCCTTTCAGAATAGTTGTTAAACATGGTCGTTTTTTTAAATTAATTTTGAGCTAGAGTTTTAAAACTTTCACAGGAGTTTTGTAATATGCTTGTCAATTTTTTAATTTTTTTTTTAGAATTTCTTTACAACGCGAAGGGTGACGTGCCCCAAACTAATTTGAAAATTAACTTTATTAATTTAGAAAATTTATATTTTTCTTGGTTTATTGAATATTGTAGTTAGTTAAATAATAACAAATAAATATATTTTTAAAATATAATTAGAGAAGTGATATTGGGACTAATAAGTCCGTTTACATTACAAGCATGTTCGAAGAGCATGTTCGGCTCGTCTATATCTGTGATGCCACAGAAATCGATTTCGCTTGAACTTCACTTAAATTTCAAACAAATTCAAGCGAAAGCGATTTCTGTGGCACCCTGTATATGTCGACTAGTTAAAATGTTAAATTTTCAGCAAAGCGTTAACTCATCTGATTGTGTGTGTGCGAACTTCAATAGAGTCCCTTTGCCGTCCCATTAGCAATGAAATATGTAAACAAGCCGAACAAGCTTGGATATTTATCTAAAAGTAATTTTTTTACGAAGGATTTTTTATTGCATTTTTTCTTACTACCTAAAAATAAACTAACTGTTGCTTTTTTTTTTAAATCATAAAAAAACAAATCAAATGATTGTAAAATATCGTACATATTTTAATCGATATTGCCTATTGCTGCAATCGATAACATCGATAATAGTTTTGCTACTTTTCTGCTCATCTCTCTTTCGCGTTTGTCAAAACAAAAAAAAAATTAAAAATTACTTCAATTTTGTATAATTAGCACCTAATTATAGTATATTCCACAACATGCAATGTAAATAGAATGCCCCGTGTGCTTTTGTGTATGTGTGTCTTCATGTTATTGGGTATAAAGTAAACAAATGTGTCGTCTGAAAAAACTGTCCCTTGAGTGAGAAAAAAAAAATGGACATGCTCGTATTTAAGTTAAATGGATCTATGCACTTGTGTTGATTACTAACAAAAGGTCTCAAATCGAACATCCACTTGTTAATTAGATAGAGAGAGAGAGAGAGATAGCAACAATGTTGCAATATAAAAATGCCAGCGCAGCCGTTGCGAATGTTGTGAATAACAATAACAATGGGCAAGCGGGAACTGCGACGGTCGCCGCCCCCTCGCCCGCTAAGGGAGCACAGGCTGCAAATAGTGTAACTGGTGTTAACAATAACTCAGCTGCTGCTACGCCCGCCCCACAAATGCAGCAGATTATCAACATACATCAAATGCCCTCACAATTTATGCAGGCAGCGCAGCTGCAACAAGCTGGAGGCGCCACCACAATGGCTGGGATGCCCCAGAACATGTTTCAAATTGTGCAGCCCATGGCCATGCAAACTGTAAACATTGACGGACAGGAGGCCATCTTCATACCCAACATAAATGCCCAGCTGGCCACGGCTCAGCCAGTGAATATCAATGGCCAGCAGGCGTTCATCACACCCAATGGACAAATTGTGCGCGCGCCTCAATTGTCTTCAATTCAGGATCAGTCGCAGACGCAGCTATTTACCATTCCCGGCACAAATATACAAATACCGCTGGCAAACATTGTGCAGCAGCAGCCGCAACAGCAGCAGCAACAACAGCAGCAACAACAACAACAGCAGCAACAACAACAGCAGCAGCAACAGCAACACAATCAAACAACTGGCGCTTCAGGTGCTAATGGAGCAGGACAAACAATCACCATACCCGGCACCAATATACAAATACCCGCCTCTATGGCAGCAGCCAATGGTTTGCTGGGCAACCTAACAAATCTGCTAGGCGGAGCACCAACAACGATTAAGCTGGAAAATGGACAGACGCTGCAGAATATACAATTGCGTGCTGCGACCGGAGCAGGATCCGCACCACAATTGCTGCAATTCCCGCAGCAAGCGCAACCGGCGGCGCCAACGTTGCAACAGACGGTGGCCGTCCAGATTCCCGTGCAAACAGCCAACGGACAGACCATCTACCAGACCGTACATGTGCCCGTGCAAGCAGCTGCCCCTACGGCGCAAACAGGTCCGCCTGCGCTGTCCAATCTGACGCAGTCGATCCAGGCAATGCCGGCCTCCATGCAGCAGGCTGCGGCTCAGATGCAAATCATACCACAATTTGCTCAAATCGCACAGATTGTGACGCCCAACGGACAAATACAACAGGTAGAAGTTGTTATATGATGTTGATGTAAACATAACTAAATTAATTACTTTGTTTTTACAGGTGCAATTGGCTCCATTGAATGCACTCAATTATTCGCAGCTGCCGCCAAATGCGAATATTATTCACATACAGAATCCTCAGCAGCAGCAGCAGTTTGTGCAACAGCAGCAGCAAGTGCAACAACAACAGCAGCTCCAACAACAGGCGCAACAACAACAACAGCAGCAGCAACAACAGCAGCAGCAACAACAACAGCAGCAGCAACAGGCGGCAGCAGCTGCAGCGGCTGTACAGCAGCAACAACATCATCAACAACAGCAGCAACAACTTATCAATGCCATCAACGAGGCGGGGGGACAGTTGCCCGCAAATCAACCCATAACCATAACGAACGCCCAGGGGCAACAGTTGACGGTGATACCAGCACAGCAGCTGCAACAGTTGCAACAATTCCGTGCTAGCCAAAATGCAGCAGCAGCTGCTGCTGCACAACTGCAACTGCAATCCGCCAATCTGCAGGCATTGCCCATACAGAACATACCCGGATTGGGGCAGGTGCAGATCATACAGGCGAATCAATTGCCAGCGAATATGGCTGCCAATTTTCAACAGGTGCTCACCCAGCTGCCAATGCCCACGATGCAAACGGCGACAGCGACGAGCAACAATCAGCAACAATCAACACCGATGATGCCCAAACAGGAGCCACAGAGTCCGACGCAGTTGATAACGAATATCAAGCAGGAGCCGCCAGATACATGTGTGTCCAATGCATCGCCACTGAGCAACAACAACAACAGCAACAATCCACCGAATCCTGCGCCAATAACAATTCAACAGCCACAGCAGCAACAAATTAAGTTTATTGTGCCACAGTCGCCACAGCAACAACAGCAGCAACAACAACAACAGCAGCAGCAACAATTGCTTGGTGATGGCAACCATCTGCCGACAGTTACAATCCCAGCCTCCATACAGATAACCGCCTTGCCACCGCCGTCAGCTCCAACTACGGTTGCAGCACGGAGCACGCCCAAGCCGAATCTGTCCAGCGGTGGCACACAGATAACCATGAGCTCGGGCGGACAAGTCGTGTCGCTAACGACGCCAGCTCGCCAGCCCAAACAGGTGAAGCAATCGACGCAGCCTGCCCAGCCAGCAGCGACCAGCGTCAATGTGAACATCAATGTGGGCGGTGGTGGTGAGGGCGTGGCGTCTGTGCCGGAGATTAAGCCGCGTTTGAAGCGTGTCGCCTGCACCTGTCCCAATTGCACGGACGGGGAGAAGCATTCGGATCGCAAGCGACAGCACATTTGCCACATACCCGGCTGCCACAAGGTCTACGGCAAGACATCGCATCTTCGCGCCCATTTGCGATGGCACACGGGCGAACGTCCGTTTGTCTGCTCGTGGATGTTCTGTGGCAAGCGCTTCACGCGCTCCGATGAACTGCAGCGTCATCGACGCACGCACACGGGCGAGAAGCGATTCCAGTGCCGCGAGTGCAACAAGAAGTTCATGCGCAGCGATCACCTGTCCAAGCACATCAAGACGCACTTCAAGACGCGTTCCGGTGTCGAGCTGATTGAGCTGAACATTAAGCAGGAGCAAAAGATGAATGCACCCAAAAGCATCAGCACCATGAGTGGCATTGTGACCATTGAGATCCCATCGAGCGGTGCTGCGGCCAATGGCAGTGGCGCCTCCAGCGTGGCGGCAACAGTTGCGGGCTCAACTGTATCGGCAGCGCCAGGTGGTGCAACAATTGTCCAGCTGCCGACACTTGGCGGCGGTGATGACGTGGTTGGTGGTGGCGGCGCATCCACCGACAGTTTCGGCGAGGATGATGACATGGAGGATGAGGAGCTGACCGAAGAGGATGACGAGGAATTAACCGAGGACGATGACGAGGATGAGGAGGATAGCGGCGATGAGGAGAAAATGACCATCTCTGTCAGCGAGATTGGCGAAAACTCATCCAACTAGCATTCGGAATCCCTGTTCATGGAACAGTTCATCTTTGATCACTTTCCATAGCCATAGTACGTCCCGACAGCGGGCCTGTTAAATGACTTTCAATCTGTACAGATACCAATCCTTCCCCCTTGTCCCCCGTCTCCCAAAATGTTTATGTAAATGTTTGTATATAATTCAGATACTTAGTCATAAGTTATCCTTCGGCTCGCCGAAGCATCAAAGCCCCTTGCAGGATCTGACAAAAAGAAAAAATCAAGTGAGAATTTTAAATTTCAACCTTTTATTCATGTATTCCTAAGCTTGTACAAAGATAAACTTCTAAACTGGCTAAAGGAGTTGTTCATATTGATAGCAGTCTTTAGTTTAATGTAAATGTTAGTCCAGCTCGGACCCTAAAACTAATTGTGCATCCACTGCAAGGGTAACATAATTAATTATAAACATTTGTATGTATATTTCAGTAGCATAAGTTTTTACTATATAGTATATCATTTGGTAAACAAACGGATAACTAAAGCATACGCGATTTTATCTAGATTAGTAGCATGTAAGACGTTTTAAGGACATTTTTATATTAAGAGCGCACAGTAAATCGAATGTTATTGATTCGACAGCATGTTTAACATATTTGTAATTAAAATTCTTAATTAAATTCAATTCGCATTTTTCGATGATAAATATGTAGAGTTAAGTTATGGGGAATAGTTGGGTTTCCTGACTTTGTGTGGATGTGCATGGCACTTGGGTGCCGAACATAATGTACTCCTCGGGAACTTGTGGCAGCGGTTGACTTTCTGTTTGTGGCGTCTGTTGATGCTCATCGAAATTCTCATCAATGGACATTGACTCGGAATTGATGTCAACTACAAAATGAGCCCAGTCGGGAGTGTTTGGCACATTTGCATCTGCAGTTTCAGCATTATTAGCAATTGCAGGCTCAGCAGGATTAGCAACTGAAGGCTCAGCAGGATTAGGAACTGCAAGCTCAGCAGGATTAGGAACTGCAGGCTCAGCAGGATCAGAAACCTCTGCATCTTCGTCGCTCGTATCGACCCAAAGTAGAACCTCACTTGATGGCATTCTTATTGAAGAATCCTGCGCTTGTATACTATTCGATGCTGGATAAACGATAGCAACTGCAGATTCATTGTTGCTGTTATTACCCATGGATCTTATTGAAGAATCCTGCGCTTGTATACTATTCGATGCTGGATAAACGATAGCAACTGCAGATTCATTGTTGCTGTTATTACCCATGGATTCGTTGGGAATCTGTGCCATCATCAATGAGGATTCCTCCAAAACTGGCGAGTCTACGGATTCGCGACGCCAACGATCCAGTCGAAGATTGTTTTCCTTTTTCAATTGACATTGTCGGATGTGATTGCACCTGGCAATTTCTTCCGCCGAGTATGGAAATACCATTTTCCTTTGTACGGCCTTAATGTACATTTTGTTCACAAAGCGCTCCGACCGATTTGTCAGTCGTCCCTTGTTATCAAATCGCTTCTTGGCCTCCCACAGGCAATTGAAGAGGGTCATATCGACGCGGACTTTTGTCCGCAAGCACAGCTGCTTTACATCTGTTGAACTATACTCGCGACTCAAGTCATCTTGAGTTATTTTCTGTAAAATACATAAAACTAATCAAAATGGCGCCAATCTCACCTAGATTTTGATAGCACTTACGGTTGGTTCATACAGCTCTCGCACACGTTTTTTCTCATCTTCATCGAGACCCTCAGCTATTTTCAAGATTTCTTCTTCTTCATCACGCTGATATTTAAATAGAGTTTGGGATAAACATCGCGACATTGTTATTTATAATTGTCGGAATTTTTTGCAGCTTTGTTTGAGTTGTAGCAGTGTGCCCGTACACATCAAGGGAAATAATACCTAAAAATAATACCCGAACCAATTTGACGTTAGTTCAAAAGCAAGATCGGATTCGCTAAGGTAGCACCTAAAGAGCTTGGAATTTGACAATCTAATCAGCAGCTGTTATGAATTTAAAAACACATTATTATTTAAGTTATCACATCTCCAAGCAGCTATTATTACCATAGAACAAAAATTAATAAATGTTTTTATTTATACCATAGAACAAAAATTAATTAATGTACTTATTTTTCGAAACAATTAAAAAAAATGTACACAGAAATATTATTTATGAAAAATATTAACTTCTTAAAAAAGAGTGCGGCCATTTTCCAAGAATGCGCAGTTGTATTATAGTGCTGCCCCTATAATAGAGTGCGATTTTGAAATACATATGTATGCAAATACTGCAATTACGCGTTTTTGTGCACCATCGCTTTGGTCACACAGTGTAGAAGTGCGTGTGAAAGAAAAGTTTGCAAAAAAAGAAAAGCCACGAATAATTTTTGCAAAATACTTAGTTTAAAGCAAAATAAAAAGCAAATTAATTGATATTACCCTAAAGTAACTGACAAAGCAAACGTTGCGCAATTTCTTCGTGTTCGTATGTATGTGCATGTTTATATTTCGCCGTAATTATATGTGTGTGTGTGTGTCTTGAGTGTCTACGCGCTTGTTTTGTTTTGGTTAAACCACTTTGTTATAAATAACTTGTGTACTATTTAAGTAACAAGGATGAAATTGTTTGAAATATGAATCAATAGAATTCGAAAAATTATTAAATGTGAAGCATATTTATATCTAATTTCATTCTACTTCCAATCTTTATTCTCTGGACAATAAGTGGCAACTCCAAGCCAACATGTATACAAAAACAAGAAACGACTATGAAAACGAATCGCGCAATAAATAAATGGAAGGAAGACGCGCAAAAAAGAAAAAGCGACCCAAAACGAGAAAGAGAATAAGTATTTTCGTCGCTTTGGTACAAAATTTCTAGTTACGCGCATTTCTTTTCAAGCAACAACAATTGTATAAATACTCTCTATAAACAATTGAGATAACATAATTTAGCATTCAAAATTGTTTGGTAATTTAATGAGAACGCGAGAACGTGAAGAGGCGGCAAGAAATTAACTCAATCAACAGAACTTTGCAAGTCCAGAACCAAAATACATACAAAGTACATTAATATTACAAATAATATATAGGTAAAGCGTGCCGGGGACATATTACATACAGCTCCACTTCCAGCAGCAGCAGCTGGTCAATACAGATTAAAACTGTGGTAAAAACTCGACTCGACTTTGCTACAGTTTTGCATTATATTCGTATCTATCTATTCGCCGATCCCTCACACCACAAGTGTTTGCCAATGTCATTCTAATTGTTTCCTTTGCACCCCCATAAGTATGACATATCTGCTTACACACATACATATGTAAATGCAGTTAACGTATTGTAAGTATGTATACTTACTATGTATTTTTGTAAGCACATATGTACATGCTTATATGAATTTTTGCGCGCGCTAGCAAAATTTCTTTTAAAAAAAATAATTATTATTTGCGTATTTGAAATTTTTGTGTATGTTTGTCTATCTTTTTGTGTTTACTAATACAAATAATAATTCAATCACTTTGTTAATATTTTGCAGAGACGCTTAAAAATCATCAGGCGGTTATTATGAAAGGTTATGATTTGTTTCAACAACTCCCCCCAATCCACCTTCCCCACATCCATCATAAAAATAAAAATAATAACAAATCAAATAACAATGTACAGATGCATACATACATTTGTACATATGTATGTATGTAAAAGTACATTATTGTCGTTGCCGTTGCAGTTGCCTAAGCCAGGTTTTGTCTCCTAACATGAGCCCTAACTAAGCTAAACCAAAAAACCACAACAGCCATTCCCCCCTCCTCCATCCCCAGCCCACTATATATAGAATATATGTAACTAATAGTATTTATCTGTTATATGATGCACACAGGAAACTACTATAAAATGTCTCGTAACAAAGACAAATATGACAGTACGAACAGAAGGCAGCAGATATTTCTATCTGCCGAGGACATTGCCGCCGGCAAGAAGACCAACTGGAGCGGCCTGGAGATAACGGGTAACGGTGTAATCCCAACTTTAAATATGATATAATGATCTTAACAAGCATTTTTTTGTAACATTGCAGGCTGTGTGAGGAACATTAGTCCCTCGTTGTGGGAGTTTGAGCATCTGACCGCTCTCTATTTGAATGACAACCAGCTGTTGAGGCTACCAGCGGATGTGGGAATGTTGTCCAGCTTGCGAACACTCGATTTGTCCAGCAACAAGCTGCGCAGTCTGCCGGCTGAAATCGGGGAGCTCATACAGCTGAGGTGGGTGGATCTGACATCGCATATTTAAACTCTCGTTCATCGTCGGTTCATCTCTAATTTACAGGGAGCTGCTGTTGAACAATAACTTTCTGCGCGTACTACCGTATGAAATTGGGAAGCTCTTTCATCTGGTCATACTTGGTCTGATGGGCAATCCGCTGCAAAAGGAGTTTATGAACATTTACAATGAGCCAAACGGGACCCCGAAACTGCTCACCTACATGCTGGACAACTTGTCATGTGAGTAATGGATTGTCACTCTATTTCTATGTGTGTGTGTGTGTTTGTGTACGTGTGTGAGAGAGCTCCTGTTTGTGTGCAAGAGTGTGGGCACAAAAAGGAAAGCTCAAAACAGGCGCATGAAAAGAGAAAGTTCTCTGTTGTTTTTGTTTGTCTGTGTTTGATTCGTTTTCGATCTGAATTACGATCAACGTTGGTCAGGATTCCTAACGCTTAACCGGTTTATTGAACACACCACGAATTGGGCAATTAAAGTTCAAACTCATGGTTTTTCATTAATGCCAATATCAAAACATAATGCAAGCATCAATTATAATTTAATTGACTGCAAGCGCCAAAATTGTACACACATAAATCCAAGTATATTTACATGCATATACATACAGACTGATTATAACAACAACAACAACAACACGGCTCGACCTCGACATGCAAAGCTGCTGGACGTTGGCCCGTTGCAGCAGCTTTAAAGAGAGCGAGCTTAATTGAGAGCGAGCAGATGCGAAAAAGAGAGGCAGAGCGCGAGAGCGAGGGCGAGAGAGTGTGATCGCTGGCATAACGGCTTCGGCTTCAACTGCGTTTACTGTTACTGTTAGTTGTCTGCAGCCGGCAAAGCTTGTGCGCGAATGAAATTGAATTTTGTGCCATCAGTCTGCCACAAGCTTGGCTCGCGAGCGGACGCTTTTATTTAGCAGCTGCGAGCTTAAGACAAGTCGAAACAAGTTTCTCTTCGGCTTCGTGACGCGCCATCTCGTCTCGTCTTGTCTCGTATCGGGTCGTGTCGTGTCGTCTCGTGTGACTGCGACTGCGCAAAGTGTTTCGTAATTTCGGCAAACGGCAGCAACAACAACAACAACCAATAGTTGTGCCAGTTTCTTTTGCGGAGTTCGCTTTTCAGACGCTTTTCATTTCATACGAATTTCGTAGCTGTTGTATGCATGTGGTGTGCATGTGTATGTGTGTTGTGTCTGGCAAGTGGGAAATGTTTTGAAATGTTTTGGCCACATGCATCATCATGCATTAAGTGTTGAAATTGCGAAAGCGGCCAAGTGATGTGGCCAGAAGAAAAGACGCTGCAATCACTGGAGATTAGACTTAGACCAAGGCGTCGCCTCGAGCATCAGGATTATGAGATCGCATGTGGCCGTTTATCGTGCGCCCGACAACGCAAACGGTTGCCAATTCGCTAGATATGCGATTCATGCGCCTTCTCTCTCGCAACAACAACAACAACAACAACATCAACAACCACCACAACAACTACAACACCAACAACAACAGCAATTGCCACCACAACAATCACATGCTGTTTGGAATAACGCTTGCTACAATCTTCAAGCGCATTTGCATCATGGCATCTACCATACAACAGGTGGCGCTGCAGGGCCACAGCTGCTTGTCAATCAGCAGCGCATCAATGAATGCGCCGGAATACCGCTTATATCGAATGCCTGCAGCCACTTGACGCCCGCCCAGCGTCAGCGTCTGTTGCGCAAATCCGCCAAGAACTGGCCATCATCATCACCATCAGCTGGCGCCCACTCCTCCATGTCCCAGTTGGCGGCACATGCGCAGGGACAACCATTGCTGCAGAACAACAAGCAACATCAACATGCGCCTCATCTGCAGCAGCAGCAACACCAACAACTGCACTTGCAGCACACGCCACAGTCCTGGCCAGCGCATGCCACCAGCTATCATCCCATGCGCATCAACAGCTTTCAACAGCTGACGGATAAATCGCGAGTGCTTCGCTACCAGAATTCAGCGCCGGCGGCTCTAAGCACCGAGGAGCAACAAAAATCACTGAGCAACAACAACAACAACCATAACAACAACAACACCAGTGCTGGTCAGGAGGCAACACCTTCAGTGGCAGAAAGCTGCCTGCCACGCATCATAAAGCCAAGGAAGCGTCGCAAAAAGGATCGCAAGCCGGCAAACGGAGTGCTGCTCAAAATGGATGTGGAGCAACAGCAACAGCAACAACAACAACCGGCAACAGTCAATACCACAGGCTACACACAATTGTTGCCCATTGTTGCCAGCAACAACAACAACAACAACAACATGCAGCATGATCACAGCCATGGCGTTTGCTTTTGTCGTGACTGCGATCCGTTGCGTTCACTGTGGGATTATCCCACAGTGCGTCGCTCGCACTCGGATGCCTCCTCCGCCGCCTCCAATGGTGGACAGGGCAGGAGCAGTTGCTCCACATCCTCCTCCTCGGATAATTCATGCGCCAGCTCGATTTGTTCACAGCAAGTTGTGAGCAACACATTTGACGAGACGACGTCGGAGCATTTTGCGCCCATCACCGGTGACAGCAGTCGAGCCGAAATTGTGGGCGTTATTGGCTCTCAGCGCAGTCACGCCCAATCCCACGCCCATGGCCACGCCCACTCGACAACAACAACAGCTGCCACATTGTATCTAAGCGACTCGAGCGACTCTGGTTATGGCGACATCCTGAGCGGCATGAATATTGCCAACGATTTGTTTGCCAGCTGTTTTGGCCAGGTTGCAACCAACGCATCCAATTGCAATTCCAATTCGCATGCAACGAGCGCCGAGACGCTCCTTAATGAAAGCATCAACGAGATTTCACGCAAACTAATCGAAACGTGCGCTGTCAACGAACCAAACGACAACGAAGGCTGTGGCAGCAACAGCAGCAGCAGTGGCAGCAGCGGGAGGGGAAGCAGCGAGAGGGGAAGCAACAGCAGCAACAGCGGGGACAGTGACAGTTGCTCGGCATCCGCCAGCGATAGTGGCTTAGACAGTGCTGGCAGCTATAACTCGGAGGCGCTTGTCTTCAACTTTGAGCATTTAAATCTGACGGATACGACGCCCACAGCAATGGATTTTCTAGTTGACTGCAACAACAACAACAACAACAACATTAACAACAGCAGCTGCAACAACAACAACAACAATAAAGCGCAACGCAAGGCAACAGCAGAGCAACAATTTTATAACAATTGCTTTGACTTGGTGTGGCACAGCAACAACAACAACCGCAACAACTGCAACAACAACGACAGCAACCAAGTGACAGCTGGCAAAGGCGGCGATAGCAATGCCACACCCACAACTTTAATATTGGGCACCGTTGGAAAATTGAAGCCAGCATTTTCCACCATCTCGTGACGACAAAATAAAACTAGCAACAACAACAACAATAACAACGACGATAAACTAATCACATAGAGACGAAATCCAAAACCCAAAATTGGAGCTGTGCCCCCTTTTTTCCCTATTAAAGAGAGAGAGAGAGGGGCAAGGAAAGTTTTCAACTTTACGACTCGAGTGGAAATTGGAGCTAATTGCTGAGACACATATATATATGTATGTGGGTCCGTCTGTGCGTGGGCGTTAACATAAACGTGGGCGTGTCAACGCGTGTGCGTTGCATAACCAAAACCGTTAACCCACTAATAAAGCGAATCAGCTGGAGAAGAGAAATTGAAATTGAATGGAACAGCAGACGAAACAAAAGACATTGAAATTAAAGCCTCATGGGCTCAACAACAGCAACAGCAACAGCAACAACCACAGCAGCAATATGACTAAAGTCGACGAGTTCGCTTGAAAACCTTGCATATGTCTATATATATACATAAAGTATATGTACATATATACATATCTGCTACAACTTTCACTTTCACTGCGGCAGAGTCTCTTTGTTTTTGCCCAGACAACCGACAACCACAAAGAGGCAACAACAAAAGCCACAACAACAACAACAACAACGACGACGACGACGACCAAAACTCTTATGCAGATTTTTTTAAGCAAAAGTAATAGAAATCGTGTACAGACGAAAAAAAAAGATACAAATGCAGATATAGATACACACAGCTGTAGATACTTAAATTTAAACTTTTAAGAATTCTTGGAACAATGTTTGTTATTTGTGCATAAACAGTGTGCGTTTCTAGGTTTAAAACATGGACAAACAAATAATTTATCTAAAATGAGCTGAAGAAAATAACAAAGTTAATCTAATTTCTTGATTCACTTTTTTTTCCTAGAATTTTTATTAATTTTATGTTTGTTTTTTTTGCTTTTGTTTTGAACTCAATTATTTGTCTGTCCGAGCTAATAATTTGTTTAGAATTAAGCCACGTTCCTAATTAACATTTGATTAATTATTATTAATTTGGGCTTTTAGTTTTTTTCGGTTGGTAATAGGTAACAATTAGTCTTAAAAGCGCTACAAAGTGAACTTATTTAAACATTTAAGCTATAATTTATGATTATATTTTAAGGTTTGTTCAGAACAAATAATATATTCCGCAAATACGCAACGATCTCTTGAATGAATTATTCAGATCATAACTGTATAATAATCAATTCATTCCATTATGAGATCATACAGTAGATACTCATTTTAAATGTATTCATCTGTCTGCATTCATTTGAAACAAAGTTTCATTAGACTTTATTCAATTTCAATTTGGTGGCGTTCTTAAATCGTTCTTCATTTATCCTGCATACATATATTCATTAACTTAACTTGATAAGAACTTCCATTAAACATTTTGTTTATTAATTCATTTCATTTATACATTAGAGAATTTCATTTCATTTTAATTCATTTTAATAATATTCAGTTTATTCATTTGCTTCTGGTGTCGTTTTTTCTTCATAAATTTGGATTTCTACATCTGTTGCAAATGGATTTCTTTTTATATTTATTCACTCGACTGAATCTGCATTCATTTCATTCATTTGCCTTGATTGATTCGGCTCAGTTTTTGACTGAGATTCGCAGTTGTCTTCTTGGCCGAAGGTTAAGGTCTCCGCTTATCAATTGAGCCGCGTTTCTAATTTGTAAGACAATTTTATTTGTTAATTATGCCAAGCTCTGATGATCACTGAGCATTAAATCTAAGACAACAACAACAACAGCATCAGCAGCCCTAGTTACCTGCTTATTTAGTAGTTGGCGCCGAGTAAAAGTTTTCGCCTTTTTTAATTAAAAGAAACTCACGAGCGGCCACTGAAAATTGCATTGCTTGTCTCAAGTTTTCTATGGCGTTGGAAATGCTGCTGCTGTTGTTGTTGCTGTTGTTGTAGTTGTTGCTGCTGGCATGTTGGAAAATGTCACAGTTTTCCACGATCACGTCGAGTTCCGGGCATGGCAGGCAGACAGGCAAGCAGGCAGTTTAGTTAGCCCGGTACGGAGCCGGCGGCTTTTGTTACCATTCCCCACATAGAAATTATTGCGCTTGGCAACTAATTTATTTAATTAAGATTTTCACTAGCTCTAATTGTAATTGTAATTGTTCTGTGTATGTGTATATGTATTTGTATTGTCTAGTTAAGCAGCGTTTTTGCACAAATAACAAATTGAAGGCGTTCTTTAATAAGTAGTTTTTATATTTCCTTAACACACATATTTCTACTCATTCCATTTAGCTCTAAGTACTACTATTAAGTTGTATTCTTGTTAGTGTTGTGCTCGCACAATACGGCAATTATTATTTATTTTGATTAAGCATGAACGAGAGCTCAATAAATGTATAAATACAAACAAAAACACAAGTAAAAAATATCGAAAAATAATAAAAAACTGATTGTAAGAAAAACTGATTACTATTTTGATAGCCCCGAAAGGTTTGTTTCCCTCGACTGCGAGTCGTAGAGATTTCTAATGGGGCACGTTCGAGTTGTTGTCTCGACTGTTTAAAAATAAACAAACTGAAAAAAAGTAAACGAACAAACAGACAGACAGACAGACAAATAAACATACTCTATTATACTCTCTTCTACTCTGGAACAGACGATCTTGGGACCGCACTTGAGAATGAACTTTCCAAACATTAGCTAGCCCGACTTTTTACAGCCACCCAACTTTGAATTGCTGCGCAAACTTTGAACCAGCTAACCAATTGTTAATACTGTTGTTGCCGCTACCTTTCACCTGCTGTCGCTTCTTCTTTAAATTGAATGAGCCACAAGTTGCTATTGAAAATGTTCGCAGAGATGTGTCTGCCAAACCGCTGTAATAACCGTAACTGGCAAATTAATTTCTTCTTTTTTTTTTGTTTTTTTGTTGTTTCTGTGGGCCACAAATTGCTGGTCATTTTGCTAATTAATGTCTCTATTTTAGGGTCTCATCTCTACTATTCATTTTGCACTCAGGCAGGCAGGCCCCGTTGACTTCTGACCGGCGCTTTAAAGAGCCCGCTTATATTCTAAGTTGGCTCTTTCAACATCTTGGCATCTTTTTTTCTTTTTCTTTCACAAGACAACTATGAGTTTAAACCCACACAGGCAACAACAGCAACAACAGGCGGCAATCGTTCAACCGTTTGGGACGCGCGTTGAGTGGGTCAGTGGATAATTGGGTCATTTGCAACACTGTTTGCGCCATCACGCCGGCTATAGCCAGAGTCGACAACAACAAGAACTACAACAACAACAGCAGCTAGTAGTGGCCAGTGGCTAATGTGTTTGGCTACGTCAATAAGTGCGTCGTCTTTGTCCACGTTGAGTTCTCGCCGCCGCTGCCGGCAAACGGAGAATTTCATCGTTAACGTCTTGCTTTTTCTTCACATTGCAATTAATTGTTTCGCCTGGCCCTTTCCAAAGGTTATGGAACATTGCTATCAATTTTATGTTTATATAGAAGTCTATTAAAACGCTTCCTATCAACTTTTCTGCTGTTGTAAACTAGCCTTTTAGAAGATTTACATCTAAAGTCGTCGGATAAAGTTAAATCTGTACATAATTTGAACTTACTTTATGTAAAGTTTGGCATCAGAAAAATTTTATATGAAAATTCGGAAAAAGTGCCGATTTTAGCTATTTTAAAAATATAAATATTATCAGACATTTTTAAAAAACCTGTTTGCAGTCCCTATTAGAATTGTTAAGAAAAACTTTTTGAATCAAAACATATTTTGTTTGACACCGAGGAAAAAAGTCTACTTAATGGGTTAAGGAAACTTTTGTATGATTCAAACGGAATTTAAATGACCTTTCCATTGCTGCCAATCTTTACATAAAGTAAGTTCAAAATGTGAATAGATTTAACTTTAGGTTTGTCAAAAGACTATCATGAAATTTTAAATTTCAAGCTCAAACTTCTTATGCCATAATTAGTATTAGAAAACTTGATTTTGAGAGGTTTCAATTTTTTTGTAAAAAATCATGCCAAAATGAACAAAAATATTGACTTGTACAGTTCAGTGTTGTCAGGTGAGATTCTGAGTAAAAATAAGCTAAAATAAGCTAAAAATAAAAGAAAATAACCCGAAAAACAAGCTATATCCAAATGCAAGAAGACATACAAAATAATTAGGTTTTTATTAAAATTAAATTAGTTAGCAAATCATCGATTTCATCATTTTCTTTCTCACTTTAATATTTATCTATTTTTGAATAAGGCTAACATATTTTTGTGACAAGTTGTAGGTATAAAATTAAAAAAGAATTGAATTCAAAAAGAAATAATTAAAAAAAAACCTTTTGCTTCATATTTAATTTAAAGTTTTTAAGTGCATTTTGTTGCACAATTTTGTTTTAACAACATTAATCTGACTGAAAACGCGTTCCTCTTCCGCATTTGAATGGCAAATAAAGCAAGGGACTCAAATGGATTATTATTCCCTGTATTCTTTGCGTCTTTGCGAGCACCTCTTACCAAAATCTGACAGTGCCATTAATCTGTTTCCATTTAATAAGATGAATTTGATCAATTATTGATTTTAAGTCATCAATGAAATCATCGTGAACCATTTAAAAATTATAAAATATTTATTTATTGCTTGAATATGCTATATGAACTTTAAAATATGCTAGATTTATGGCTATAAGCTATTTGCAAATTTTATAAGCTATTCGACTTTCAAATATGCTAGATCTAGCCTGAAATAAGCTGATCTGGCAACACTGGTACAGTTACAGTTGCCCTTTGACTTCATTATGCATTTAAATTTAATTAATTCCATTAAAATAATATTTTGCCTCAGCATTTCGCTTTTTAAAGGGGCACCCTAAAGTTTTATTACTAAATTAACTCCTTTCATAATTTTTTTGGAATGTTAATGTTATCATTGTTTTTAACACTTTTCTGTATTCCCAATAATTCTATGAAATATTATTAGCTTTCTTTTCTCCGTATTTTATACTAATTAAATATGAGTGTAGTTAACAAGTACTATATAAGTACATAAATATTCAATGGTGTTGTTAGGGCATTAACACTTTGCAGAGAGATTTTCTCTCTTTTTTTCTGCTTACATTTATTTTTTCTCTATCTTTTGCCATTTGTCTTTGCCATTTTTTTTCCCTTGCAATGCGATTTTCATTGGGATTTTCATCAGACAATTGTACATTTTCAATTTGTTGCTTCATTTGATTGACACACAAACATTTTTCCATTGAAATTGAAAGTTTTTGCCCAGTTTCACGTTCAGTGGGCCAGGCCAATAAATGGCACAGTCGCAGTCCCACTTCCAGACGGAGTCCCAGTCCCAGTGTTTCAATTCCTAAAAACTAACCGAACTCTTGACAAACCAAATAAAAAGCAGCAAACAAAAAAAAAAAAGGCCAAATGTCTACGAAAAAGGTTACGCAAAATGTCAAACAGTTAAGAATCTAACGGCCACAAATGTCATTATTACATTTATTTTCCACTTTTAATGTCGTCTGCTCCAACGCTGCTCTGCAGGTTCGTCTTGTTGTTGTTGCTGTTGCTGTTGTTGTTGTCTTTACCTATTCTCCAGTTGCTTTGTAGATTTTCACAGACAATTTCTGTTGCAGCTCCAAGTCTCATCGCCCTCGTCTTCCCCGTCGTCTCCATCTCCAACGCCATCGTCGAGCGCTGAGTAACAATACCCATAAAGTGCTACTTGGAAGTAGTCGGTACTTCACTTAGTTATAAGAGCTTGTGTGTCTCCGTCTGTCCGTCTGTCCCTCTGTCGATCTGTCTGTCTTTGTAGTGTTGCTTGGCTTTAATTTTGCTTCAAATCACAGTGCACAGTGTCAGGTTGTAATGTGGGTCGTATATGAACATAATATACAGTCGTTCTTCTCTATAACAAACTCAAAAAGCATTTAGATTTATTTTCCATAAGACAAAACATTTTGTGTTAAACGAGAAGTATTGAAGAACTAATAGTTGCAATTTTATGAAGCGATATCGATTCGTTATGGGAATAGAGAATTTTGTTACAGATGTTTTAATAGAGCAATTTTTAAATAAAAGTTTTCTTTATATTAATTGTGTAAAATTTCTTTATAAGAAAGTTTTTAGGTATAGAACAGTTCTTTATAAAGATTGTTGTAAAGAATTTCTTTAAAGATTACTTTTGTGCGGAAGATATTCAGGGGTGTCACAGAAATCGCTTTCACTTGAATATCACTTTAATTTGTATGAAATTGAAGTGAAATTCAAGTGAAAGCGATTTCTGTGGCACCCCTGAATATCTTCCGCACAAAAGTAATCATTAAAGAAATTCTCTACAACTGATTTTTAAAGAATTTATTTAATGAAAATTGCATTTTTTTTGAGAAGTTTTTAGAAATTGTTCTTATAGAACACGTTAGTACAGGGCAGTTCGTTATACAGAATATCGACTGTAGCCGAAGAGTGTGGGCTCATTGGTTGTGAAATCTAAAACGAAAATGCTGAAAACTCTTTGATGAAGACCAGATAAATTTGAGAAGCATTTGAATAAAATTAATTAAATGATTTTATCATGAATAACAATTTCATGCCAATTACTTTTAAATATATGAAAACACTCAATATTATTTATAAGCTGGGAAAATAAAGTTAAGCGTGTTATTTGTAATTCATTCTGCAAGCTTGCGACCTATATACTAAATGAAGTGGAAAGATGGATAAAGAGCTGAGAAGACAAACCAATAGAAATATGAAGAAGATGGGGAAGGGGAAGAGAAACATGCTCAGTTCTGATCTAGAGATTAGGCATTAGCTCAATATGTTTTTTCACTAAGAAAACATAAAGTACGTTTTACGATTCATCTTTGGCAATTTGCAGATCAATTAAGGTTAATCCCTACGCTTCAGATATAACTAAAATAGTTAAATACTTTAAGTAAATAAATAGGGAAAAATGCAGGTAATCAGCGCTAAGATTTGTGACTATTCATGCAAATTCTCAACAACGTTGGCCATTAGCTTGATGGAATGATTCGGATTCATGGCTCTTGGCTCTAATGTCGTTGTCTAACTGACGTAAGCTCAGCATGCAAGTTATGAAAGCGGCAGCAACTCTTTTTTCTAAGGGCCACGTTTAAACGATGAGGTGAATCTGTGGGCTCAGTTCGTTCCCTTTGGCAGAGATGGTGTTAAGATTTATATTTATAACTCTTTATGTCAGTGTTGTTGCTGTTGTTGTTGCTGCTGCTGCTGCTCACGAAATGAGCACAACATGAATTAATTTTTAACGTTTTTCTACTTCTTTAAAATTTAATGTTGGCTTGAACAAATTTTGTTGCTTTATGTAGGTTTATTGCCAGACACTTTGTTGTTGTTGTTGTTGTTGCTGTTGCCGATGACAGCAGTAGTTGTTGTTGTCGTTTGTTGTTATAACTGTTACCTAATCGTTTAATTGGCTTAAGCCAGTTTCTGCTTTTATATTTAATTTAATTTTGATGACAATTTATGCTTTGTCATCAATTCCAAGTACTTGCATCTTTTGTTGTTGTTGCTGATGATGATTTAGTGGAGCACATGGCGCGGAACCGGTATTTATAACTGCAACAGCATACAATAATAGTGCCAAAAAATATATAACAGCAATGACAATAATAAGTAATAAAACAGCTGTTAACTGAGTCATTAATTGGGAACAGACGTGATCAGAGCACAGTATTTTCCTCTTTCTTTTCCTGGCTTCTTAACTGTGTTTTTATTTTTATTATTATTGTTATTTCTTTTCGGTTACGAAATGCGTCTACAATTTGTTTTTTGTCCAGTCATTGTTCAGATTTTTTAAGTTTTCGACTCGTTTCCGTTTCGCATAATTGGCCCACATTTCTTATGAATATGCAACAAGATCGGAAATGTTTTACTTTTTTTTTTTTTCATTCATTTTGTATTTCATTATTATTATTACTATATTAGTAGTAGTATTACTTTGTGTGTGTGTGTTGTTGTTGTTGTTGTTTGCCTTTTGTGAGGTGCGGAAGTGGCGCATAGCCCGTTTTCGTTTTCATTTTCAGTTTTCAGTTTTCTGCTGCCTTTTAATTTTAGTTTCTGCTCTTTTTTTTCAATACCCGTATGCTTTGCTCAGGCTTATCAAGGTTGTTGTTGCGTAAAAGGAAGTGCAAATGATTAGAAAGTTGCCGCTAGGGTAATGAACACAATTTTACAATTGTACAATGTACAGTCGTCGGATAAAGTATTTTGACAAAACTAAAGTTAAATCTACTCGCTATTTGAACTCACTCTATGCTAAGGTTGGTATCAATGGAAAGGTCATTTAAATATCGTTTGAATGATACAAAACTTTCCTTAACCCATTAAGTACCCTTTGAAATTTTTGAATTCTTGTAAAAGTCTACTGTTTTGAATTTTTCCTAGGGCTCCAACAACAAATTTTTGGATGCAAAAAAATTCTTCAAACTTAAAAAAAAAATTTCCAAAAATCTCTTCGCTAGTATTTTTTATGATTTTTTAAAAATTGCAAAAAATGCCAATTTTAACCCATTTTTCCTCCTTTTCATACAAAAAGTAGCTTAAGGAACAATATTCAAAAAATCATAAAAATTACTAGCGAAGAGATTTTTAAAATATTTTTTTTGCAGACACAATTAAAATAGTTTGAAGAATTTTTTTGCATCCAAACATATTTAACTTTAGTTTTGTCAAAATACTTTATCCGACGACTGTATGTACATGAGCTGCATACGAGGGCAAGTTTATAAGTTTTGTTGCTTTGAATAAAAGACTGATCACTAGGCTAGTGATGTAAATTCAAAATATAAGTAGATCGAGTCTTATATCGATATACCATAACTCGAACTTCTATAAGTCGAATTTCTCTCTAACTCGAGCTAAATGAGTGGCAGTAAAATTAATAAACTTAAGAAAAAGAACTCTATAAGTCGAATAGCTCCATAACTTGAATCTTTTCTTTGAATAATGGTGATTCGAGTAAAGGTAGTTTTGACCCTTGACCATATGAGCAAGTTTAAGGGCTGCCCTCGCGTCAATTGTGCGCTTGCTGCAAGTCCGAGGCTGCGACTGCGACTGCGGCAGGCTAAATCTCGGCGCTGTGTCAATGTCAGGTCTCAGTCGCAGTCGCAGTCGCAGTCGCAGTCCCAGTCGCAATCTCGGCTTGCTTTCCAAATGGGGGAGAAAGTACGCGCAAAAGAGCTGAAAGTGGATCAGCAACAGAAGAAGAAGCAGCACCAGCAGCAGCAGCAGCAAAAATAAAAAAAATAAATAAAAATAATAAACGTAACCAAACCGCGTGGCAGCATCGCGTGTTGCTCCCAGACGCAGATGCAGCCACCGCAACAACAGCAACAACAGCAGCAGCAACAACAACAACAGTAGTGATGACTCCTACAAAGCTGCTGATGCTGTCGAAAGAAGAAAGCCCACGCCAATGCGTCGTCCGGCTGACTTGCACCACTGTGCAGCACCACCAACTGACAACAACGACAACGACAACAGTGCACCACACTGTGTTCGTGTCTGTGTCTGTGTCTGCATAATCATGGTGCGCACTCTGGCGCACATTTCAATTGATTTTCCATGTGACGCAGCACAATTTGCAGTTTTAGTTTGAGTTTGAGTTTGATTTGTCCGCTTAGTGTTAGACTTTGAATATGGCGCTCACGATCGTTGATCGTTGATCGTCACTCTGAAGCTGAGCTGAGCTGAGCAGATCTTCGAGAGAGTCGACCAAGTCAGTAAGTCAACGGCCAGTTGTCATTACGAGGTGTGCTCATTGAGTAAATCTTCCAATTAACTAATATGCCAATGTGAATTGTTAATGATCATCATATACGCTCAACATACATATATTAATGGAAGTAATAAATTGGAGTGGCTAAAACTATTGCAATTTTATTATTAAATAATTGTAGAAATTTAATTTAATAATAATTTAAATTCAAAATAAACTTACAAATATGTTTTGTCTAACAAAGGTGAATTATAAATTAATATAAAATGTACATATGGGCATTTCCAGAAAAAGGTCCACCTTGCCAAAAAACGTAAAATTGATTAAAAACTCACATCTTGTGAAATTTTCTTCCAAAAATTTATTCAAGTTATTTATTTTAGCAATATACGCTAGAAGAAATTCAATAGGATGAAAATATAGATTCTACATTGGAATAAATTAACTTTTTCCATATTTTTGCCTATTTTCTTAAAAATTGATTTTCAAAATGGACCGTTTGTATTTTAACGATTACACTAAGTCAGGGAGTAAGATTGTAACATAAACCATTTTAATATATAGAAATATATTGAAAGCTTAATTTAAAACAAGTTCTAAGAGCTATATATCGGAATATAGAATAAAATTTGATGAACAAACTCTTGGAAAAACTAGGTGGAAATCTTGTCACGTTCGCGATGTCACGTTACAAATTACTAATAAAACTTGTAAAATATATAAAACGGTAGTTACATTTCGAAATTATTTCTAAAATGGAAAACTACATTATTTTATTATGGTTTAAGAGTATTTTCTTCCAAATTACTCGCCACATTTCGCAGACTTTCGCATTTGTCAAGATGAAGTCAAAAATGACTTCCATTTTTCGTCGCGTTCGCGATGCATTTTTTTCTATAAATAATTAAAAAACGACAAGTCTTCAAAGCTTGTCTTTTATCATAGCAATAGTGTTGATAAATTGCATTAAACACGTGAGAAAAAATTTTTGAAAATGTCAATTTTTGCAATTTTTTTTTTATTTAAAGTCGTACAAATGTCGCGTTCGCGATCCTGGAAATACCCATATATTAAAAAGTAGCACGCAAATCAGCTCTAAAACAGATTAATTTCATTTGGATAAAAAAAATAGAAATCTATAAGTTTTATCAAAACATAAATTAAATGTTTGGGCTATAAAGATTTGTATCTAAAAAATAAATGCCATATAATATGGGTGTTATTTAATTGATTTCGTAAAAATAGATCAATATCTAAAAAGTATATTTAAAACAAATTAAAATAAATCCACTGAATTTCTTTTTTCAATAAAACAAAGTCATTTGTTTTGACTTGAATGAAGATGATTTATCTCTCAATATAAATTGGTTAATATCGAATCTAAGATCAAGTTCTGCATTTGCTTATAAAAATTAATAAATAAAATAAGTAATATAAACTAAAAATTTTGGGAACTTTGAAATTAAATGTTGATAGATTGATAAATAGGAATGTGTGATGAATTTGCTGATGACTCTATGGTTATATTATTAATTATTAAATAAATTGAACAAATTTAAGAATGATTTATGAATTGTACAATAATTGATTTGACAAAACGACCCTCGTGTGTGCTTTAGTCTTAGTTGGAGCTGTCTGTGGCCACTTAGCACTCGACAGTGGAGTCTCCTTGATGCAGTTGCAGTTGCTTTTATATTTGTGCATGAAAAATGCTGTTGAACTGGTTTGCAACATGTGTGTGTGTGTGTGTGTGTGTGTGTGTATGGAATAAAGTAAAGTGTAGTGAAGTAGATGGTGGCATGGTGTGGAGTGCACCTTAAATTCAGTTTCATTATTATGATTTCAATGCAAGATTGTTTTAGTTGTGGCATCGACAAACGACAACGACAACAGCAAAGTTGTTGCTGCCGATTGCCGATTGCAGCGACAACATTGCTAAAGACGACGATGATCAACTGGAGTGCGGCCAACGCCATTGAACATTGGCAGTCATTTATTGTTGTTGTTGTTGCTGCTGCCACAAAAAGTGGTGCAAATGAAACGGGTTATCTAATTGCAGCTCAAAGTGTGGCAAGTGGCAAGTTGACTTTTGTTTTCTATTCAGAGCAAGCCTTCTCCTCATTGGCCACTTTGTCGTCATCGCATGTTGTGCATACAAAATGTTGTCTAAGCCAACAACAACAACAACAACAAAGCTCTTGATTTACTTGTTGTTGGCCAAGGGGGCAGCTCTCAGTGACTTGGTGTTGTTAGTGTTGTTAATCGCACCAAATTTCAATTTGAATTTCACTTTCTTTTTCGATACGCTCACTTGGGTTTTTGCCTTTCGAACTTTTGTTTTTTTTTTCGCTTTATTTTGCTTTGTTGTTTCTTTCTCTCTCTCTCCCTCTCTTGTTTTCTTTTGTTTCGGCAGGCAGCGACCATGAAAAATTTTATAGAAAGGGCCTTAAAACAAAATCTGATATCAACAAAATATGTATAAAACTCTATGCAGCACATTTATCCACCGAGAGTTTATAATACTTATAAAGATTAAAGATAATTATTGTTTTAATTAGTTTTTCACTCTCTAATCTTCGAATGTTATATCACAGGCTGTGCAACATTTCAATGACTTTGTATATGGGCATTTCCATAGAAGGTTCACCTAGCTCAAAAACGTAAAATTGCTCAAAAACTCACATATTGTGAAATTTTCTTCCAAAAATTTATTCAAGTTTTTTTTTAAGCAATATACGCTAGAAGAAATTCAATAGGATGAACATATAGATTCTACATTGGAACAAATTCACTTTTTCTATATTTTTGCCCATTTTCTTAAAAGTTGACTTTCAAAGTGGACCGTTTGTATTTTAACGATAACACTAAGTAAGATATAGTATGATTGTAACATGAACCATTTTAATACATAGAAATATGTATATTAAATGTTTTCGATATATCGAATAAAATTTGATGAAAAAATTCTTGGCACAAATTAGGTTGAAATTTTGACACGTTCAAAAATTACTAATAAAACTTGTAAAATAAATAAAATAATAGTAATACAGTCGAACTTCCCTAACTCGAATCACCATTATCCAAGAAAAATGTTCGAGTTAGGGAGACTTCGAGTTAGGGAAGTCTTTTTGTTTGGTTTAGTATACGCTATTGCCACTCAATTTAGTTCGAGTTAGAGAGAATTCGAGTTAGAGAAGTTCGAGTTAGGGAAGTTCGACTGTATATCAATCAAGGGTGCCACAGAAATCGCTTTCGCTTGAATTTCACTGGAATTTGTATGAAATTTCAGTGAAATTCAAGCGAAAGCGATTTCTGTGGCACCCCCTTAATATATTTCCTCTAAAGGGAAAACATTATTTGATTGTGGTTTAAGAGTATTTTCTTCCAAATTACTCGCCACCTTTTACTGAGTTTCGCATCTTTCAAGATGAAGTCAAAAACAACTTCAATTGTTTGTCGCGTTCGCGATGCATTGTCTTCTATAAATAATTCCAAAACAACAAGTCCTCAAATCTTGCCTTTTTATAATAAGAATAGTGTTGATAAAATTCACTAAATACGTAATAAAAACATTTTTCAAAATGTTATTTTTTGCCATTTTTTTTTTCATTTAATCCTGGATTCATTTAATTGAATTCTACTCAAAATTGCGTTTATCCAAGTTTAAGCTATGGATTTAAATTAAAGTATGCGCTAAATAAAATTTTCAATAAAATTAATTGATAATACAATAATTTCCCACACAATCAGCATACTTGTTTTAGTTACTAATTAAAGATATTTCTCGTTAATATTAAATAAATATTGGACTTTTGTATCGCAAGCCATTTTCTACTTAAACAGTGACAGAAAATTAAATAATAATAATATTAATTAAAAGATAATTTTACGTATTTTCTAAACAAAACTGTTTACAGATAAAAAATAGAAATTGTTTAACGTGGTTAAAGATTACTATTTTACTGCATCATAGGCGAGTTTCCTAATTTCCTGCATGTCTCTAAATTTGTGTGTACTTTGTACTGAAGTTTCTCTGTTATGTGGTTAACACTTTGTAACCAAAATTGTTGCCACTTCGCATCGTTGGCTTAGCTAATTTGTTCCCCAAATTTTGCAGCTCTTTTTTTTTTTTTAGCTATTTTCATATTCTTTTTTTGTTATAATAATTACTCATAATATGTGGGGATGTGTGGGCGCAAGTAAAAGTTTTTGTGGGCCCCCTTGAATAACAAACGATAGTTGGCATTGAGTTCGTTGCCTAAGTCATTTGACAAATCGTAATAATTTTGTTGTCATTTTTTTTTTGTCTTTAGCTTCGTTTCAATTTACATTTACACTTTAAGCTTTCAAAGCTAGCCAAAAAAAAAAAAACTTAGTTAACATTTTTTTGTTTGTTATTTATTATTAAATAATTTGTTGCACTCTGTGAGGCAATAAAAGAAAAAAGACGAAGAGTTGTACAATTACAATGCAATGAAACTTTGGTTAATGTGCTCATTAACGGCACAAAACAAACAACAACAATAACAACGACGACAACAACAACAATAACAACAACAATACGAGCTAAGCTAAAACAAATCACAGTCGCCCATCAGCACTACAACAACAGCAACAACAACAATAACAAAATTATGAAAAATCACAAAATTTATTAAAAAATAGTGAAAGTTTTTCATAGTTGTTCGTCCGACGTTTGCACAAAATTAACAGAAAAGCGAGAGACACGAAAAACGCAAAACAATCGTTGTGTCTTCCCAAAACAAAACAAGAAACACACAAGGGGACAAACAGAGAGAGAGAGAAGGAGAGACAACAACAATTGTGTATGGTTCATGACAAGTTAAATGTGTGCGCGATCAGCTGCTGAGGAGACAACAACAACAACAACGCAAGCAACAAGATCCTCGAGAGGGAACAGCAAACAACGAAAGCAGCAACAACATCAACAACAACGACAACGGCTAATCACAGCATTGCCGGCGGACGGGTGGCACGCGTTGTCGTCGCCCACCCGCATCCCCATTCCCATTCCCATTCGCACCCATCCTGCTGCAGCTCTAAAAGGCTGGCAACTGAGCACTCTCAGGCGCAGATCGTCAAGAGTTGGAGAAACCCAGGTAGTAGATAAGCCCCTTGCTTCATTCAAATCAAAAAAAAAGACAAATGAAATAAAATTAAACTAAACAACAAGATAGCGACGTCACCTGCCTTTTGCTAAGAAAAAAACCAAAGGCGGAAGCTATTTTGATTGCTTTTGCATGTCACTTTCACCGTTTGCAAACACGATCATAACCACAACAACAACGACAACAACAACAACAACAGCGATGAGACAGTTCGCACTGTGCCAGTAGAGTGTGTGTGTGTGTGTGTGTGTGTGTGTGTGTGTGTGTGTGCGGGTGTTAATTTGTTTAAGCTCCCTTTCATTGCTTATTAACATACTAATTGTTGCTCTCTTTTCACTTTTCATCTCTTTCTTAACAGTCACCGTCAATCCACCGCCTCAAAGGCCATGGCTGCCCCTCGCCAAGCCCAACAAAACGCGACCAGCCTGTAAGTAACTGTACAAAAATGCAAAGTTTATTAATTATTTCAAATACAGTTGAACTTCCATAACTCGAACTTCTATAACTCGAATTTCTCTCTAACTCGAGCTAAATAAATGGCAGTAAAATTAATAAACTTAAGAAAAAGAACACGATTATTTCCATAACTCGAACCTTTTCTTTGGATAATGGTGATTCGAGTTAGGGAAGCTAGACTGTATACTAGGGTGTCCCTTATTTGGTCAAAGTCAATATTTTTAAACGCATACGGGCTAGTTTTGTTCATTAGGTCCTAAAGGACTCAGAAATAAATTTTCACCTCAATCGGAGTATGATAACCCGTGCCGACTTGGATCGGAAAATTTAAAAATTATATAGGAAAAAAAATTTTTTTTTTTAATTTTTTTAATTTTTTATTTTTTTATTTTGTTCATTTGGACCTAAAGAACTCAAAACCAAGTTTTCACCTTAATCGGAGTACGATAACCCATTCAAATTTGCATCGAAACATGAAAAATCATCGAAAAATGTATAATCAGTGTTAAAACTCAGTTTTTCATGTTTCAATGCAAATTTGAATGGGTTATCGTACTCCGATTAAGGTAAAAACTTGGTTTTGAGTTCTTTAGGGCCAAATGAACAAAATAAAAAAATAAAAAATAAAAAAAAATAAAATTTTTTATTTTTTTTCCTATATAATTTTTAAATTTTCCGATCCAAGTCGGCACGGGTTATCATACTCCGATTGAGGTGAAAATTTATTTCTGAGTCCTTTAGGACCTAATGAACAAAACTAGCCCGTATGCGTTTAAAAATATTGAGTTTGACCAAATAAGGGACACCCTACTGTATACTCATAAAATATAAAAAAATTAAATTAAATATCTAAAAATTAATTTAAATTTAATATTTAAAGTAGTATTTTAATAAAATATTCATCTGGCAGTGAGTTTGAATTAAGAGATAATATATTATAAGTTTGTAAACTTTTTTCTAGACTCGTAGACGTTCTTTAGAACTTACTTCCAATAGAAAACAATTTTTATATTTTTCTTAGTTATTCTCTAGATATTTATTGAATTACTTAACCCTTTATATGACCGCAATGCAATTTTGCAATATATCGATTAAACTCATGTCTCGGCATTCAGAATAAAATTTAGCAATGTCTTGATTTAATGTGTATCTGTCACAGACATATTATTTAATTTTTTGACTTGGTGTCTCATATTCATATGTTTTCCAATGCTCTATAATCGCTTTTTTCTGAATATTTTGTGAACTATTAAACGATTTTTAATTATCAAAAGATTATTATCTCATGAGGTCATTTAAATACTTTGTATTTTTAATAATTGATATGATAACACTAAAATCTAATCTGATCCAGAAATGATCAAGCCCTTTTTCTAACAAAAATATGATATAATTTAGCAAGAAGAGTTATTCTGTGAGTTTTGTTAGGATATCTCATACAACAACAGAGTGTTTGATTCTAAAGGACAATTTGCATTCGATTGTGCCTATGACAGCTATATGATATAGTGATCCGATTTTGACCAAATTTGGTCAGAATGTAAGAGACAGTCGCAAACAATCTGTGAGTTTGGTTGAGATATCTTAAGAAACAAAAAAGTTGTTCATACTAAAGGTTAACTTGCAACCGATTGTTCCTATGGCAGCTATATGATATAGTAATCCAAATTGGACCAAATTTGGATATCTTAAACAAAAAAGTTTCATTCTAAGCAATTTGGCCTAGACGTTGATTCTCAGTCAGTCAGGACAAAGAGTTTTTTATATATAGACACGTAATTTAAAAAACAAAAGGTTTTTTTTTACAATTTTCTATATAAAAGAGGTCTTGTAAATAGTGGCAAATTCGTAAAAATAGAGAAAGAAAGTACATATTTTACAGCAGCACATTTAAATATTTATTTCAATAACTATAAACTTGCCTTTTTGTGTAAAGAGAAACATAATTATGACTAAAGAATTGTATCTCGATTGAATTCGCAGGCATTTTCACGGTCATGTGTTATAATGTGCTGTGCGACAAGTACGCGACGCGGCAGATGTACGGATACTGTCCGGGCTGGGCACTGGGCTGGGATTATCGGAAGAAGTCCATTATTGATGAGATACGGCATTATGCGGCGGACATAATCAGCTTGCAGGAGATTGAGACGGAACAGTTTTATCACTTCTTTCTGCCCGAACTAAAGAATGATGGCTACGAGGGCATCTTCTCACCCAAATCCCGTGCCAAGACAATGTCCGAGCTGGAGCGCAAATATGTCGATGGCTGTGCGATTTTCTTTCGAACATCCAAGTAAGTATTAAAAATAATTAAAATTCTTTTTGTATCTGATTAATTGAATTAACTTTGTTTTCAGATTCACGCTGATCAAGGAGCATCTAATTGAATTCAATCAGTTGGCAATGGCAAATGCAGAGGGCTCGGACAACATGCTGAATCGTGTGATGCCCAAGGATAACATTGGGCTGGCCGCTCTGCTCAAGGTGAAGGAGACCGCCTGGGAGCCAATGTCGGAGGTGACACAGATCTCACAGCCGCTGCTTGTGTGCACCGCCCACATACATTGGGATCCGGAATTCTGTGACGTCAAACTCATACAGACAATGATGCTGAGCAACGAACTGAAGACGATCATTGATGAGGCCAGTCACAGTTTTCGTCCTGGTCACAAGAATGACTCGAACAGTGTGCAGCTGTTGCTATGCGGCGATTTCAATTCGTTGCCAGACTCGGGCGTTGTTGAGTTTCTGGGCAAGGGACGAGTTGCAATGGATCATTTGGACTTCAAGGATATGGGCTACAAGATGTGCTTGCAGCGACTGCTGTCCAATGATACAAACGAGTTTACGCATTCCTTTAAGCTGGCATCTGCCTATAGTGAGGATATAATGCCACATACCAACTATACGTTCGATTTTAAGGGCATCATCGACTATATATTCTATACAAAGACGGGCATGGTGCCACTTGGTCTGCTTGGACCGGTTTCCAATGATTGGCTGCGTGAGAACAAAGTGGTTGGCTGCCCCCATCCGCATATACCCTCCGATCATTTTCCACTGCTGGTCGAACTGGAGCTGATGCATACGGCCAGCCAGCAGGCGCCACCCAATGGGCTGATCAATCGACGGTAGCATTAGACAAGACGCGGAAGGCCGGCGACAATGTTGACGACGACAACAACAACAACAACGACCTCTCGGACAGCAGCAGCCACTGGCATTGGATCGTTGCACCACAGCAACTATAGGGGATGCAGCAGCAGCAGCAGCAGCAGAAATAGAAACAGCAACAATAACACCAATCAAAACAACAGCAGCACCAGAAGCAACAGCAGCAATAGCCTCCGCCTAGCCTCCTCCTCCCAACATGGATCATTACGCAAACCACAAAAATCCCCATCAAATGATTGAGCCCAATTTAAGCACAACACCACCCCCCAAAATAGTTGAGTTTTTAGTTTAGTTCTGATAATGGCAAATGATTGCAATCCTTTCTAAGTTCTAAGATGACGAAGTTGTAGATGAACCGCTACTTTGTGCGATTTAATGGATAACAACAACAACGAAGTCGCAATCCAAATCCAAATCCAATTATTGTTGGTCAACAATAACAAACACATTGCAGCGGAGAATCTTACACACACACAACACACACACAATTTAATTGCTGCTCTTACACGCCGCGTTTCTCGTTTTATTTTATCATTTTTTAATTTCAGTTTTAGCATCGAATAAACTATATAAATACACATAATCAATTTAGGTTTTTGTATACCACACAACATAACATTTCATTACATTACAGATTCAGACACGTTTAGAATATATTTCATAACACAACAACAACAACAACAAAGAAAAAACAAAGCTATTTTTAAGTGAAAAAATGCAAAAGATACAAAAAAAAAACAACAAATTGTGTAAAAATTAAGCAAAAATCTACAAAGAAGAAAAACAGTTTGATAAAATACAATTGATTGATGATTTTCGAAAATTGCCTTAATTCGCAAACAATAACTGGGCCACATACATATAAAATACATGAACATAAATAAAACAGAATACATAAACATAGATCGTAATGTAGTTGTTGATGAGCATGTTGTACATTCAAACATAATTACTATGAACTAAATATCATTCTATCTAAATATAAATATATGTATATCGATGGATCTGGTGCCACTCGGATGTTAATACAGTCTGCAATTTTGAAACAAACAATTACAATAAGAATCTATGTATATAGATGACAGATATGTATAATACAGAGAGCAGCAATTAATTCTAAATATTGTTAATGCAAGTATAAATACTATCGTATAATCAAAGACAAAAACCAAACCGAGAAATCAACAAACAAACAACAATTTTAACAAATACGATATTCAAGTAGTAATGACAACAACAAAGTGCATTATGATTAAACGGTTTGAGAGCAGCAACTTGTTCAACAACTTCAGTGTACAATTCTCGACAACAAAAACATCATTGTCGGTCGGCAAACTTTAATTAACAAACGCATCCAAAACCAAGCGCAATTAGATTAAAAAGCAAAAATTTAAAAACCAAAAAAAAATTAAACAATTTCTTTTTATTCATAAAAATTCATAAATTGTAACAATTTTGTCTGCGACAACTTTGGAATTAAGTATTTGACTTCAACACAAAATTAATTTTAAGAAGTTTGCTTTCCGTCCAGTGGGAATGCGTCACCAATAGCATTTTCCGCCTGCAGCTTGCCATGAATGGCACCCCAAAGTTCAGGATTGCCACGCTGTAGCGTCTCCATGTTGCCAATCATGTAAAGTCCCCAGCGAGCACGCGACAAGGCCACACAAACTCGATTCGGCAGACGTAGAAAACCAATCTTGCCAGTTGGATTACTGCGAACAAGTGACAATAGCACAATGTTGGACTCCAGTCCCTGGTAACTGTCGACAGTTGCTACCAAGAGTGCTTCGCGTTGCTTTTTAGTGAGCAGACTCTTGATGCAATTAACTTGCGCATTATATGGCGTTAGAATCACAATATCGCTCATTTTATATTTTAATTTGAGAGCCAGCTCGACCAACGTTTTAGCCTCAAACATGTTAACAAAAGACATGTCCGTCTGCAAGCAGAATGATAATTAGTAAAATGTTACAGGGGACTAATTCTAATTGGCTTACCAGTTGGTTTTCGGGCTGTTTGTGATCGACAAAGTACATGTTGGCTGATATACCTTTAACATTTTTGTAGGTTGTCACCGACGCGTCGTCGATCAATTCATCATAGAAAGTGGGCACCAGCAGCTTGGCAATGCAAGGACGCATGCGATACTGTTGATTGAGGACTGTGACTGGGAATTTATTGTTAATTAGACGCTCAAAGAGCGAGATCTGTAATCCCTGATGCGTATAATTGCCCATGTATGGCTGCAATTGTTTGTGATCACCAATGAGTATGACGTGCTCCGTGTAGGGTGTCAAACAAGCCAACACATGCGTTTCAGCCGTCTCGGCGGCCTCCTCAAAGATAAAGCATTTGCTTTGCAACAGTCGAAACAGATAATTAAGCCGTGCCCCACACGAGGTAGTCATGGCCAACAATGCTTTATCGCGCACCACATAGTACTGAAATATGTTCCGTAGCGTGTCTCTCTTTTCAGTCACTAGTTGCAAATCCTCCTGAGCCTTTTGTATTTTTCGATAGTCCTCCTCGGTGCCATCAAAGTTGGCATGTAAGGCTTGCAATTGCTCAAATTGTTCCTTATATTCACACTTGATCAGCCACCAAAGCCGCTTAAGGCGTGGTGGCACCAGCGCCTCATCGACCATGGCGCGCACATTGAATTGGGCTATTTCCGGCAATCGTGATTGACTTCCAAAGCGAATAATGCTGTCAGTGTGCTTGGCGGCCTTGAGCAGAAACTTGTCTAGCGAGTCATTTGTGTAGGTCAGCACAACAATTGGTCCTGTCTTTAAGGCAGCGCATTTCTCTAACAGTCCATTGAGCAGCTCCACGGATAAATGCGTCTTGCCGGTACCTGGCGGTCCCTGTATGAGACAGAAGTCATTGGAGATGGCTTCGCTGAAAGCTTTTTGCTGCAACTCATTAAGGTGCTTCGGAGGATCAAGATTGGAGTCGCCTATGTAGGCGGGCCTTGAAGTATTTAGCTGCAAAAGATACTTATATGCTTAAATTTCTTGAATTTATAAACTTGTGTTATTTGTTACTCTTACACAGCCATCGATAATGTAGCGGCGCATGGGAAAATGGTCGGCGCTGCAGGTGCTCAGATAGTTGTGGACGCGCAAATAGGGCTCGAAGAAAACCGGCGTCTCGAACATGATCAACGGTTTTCCATAAATATTTCCAATATTGTATTGCTTGGCAATCTCCACACTTAACTAAACGATAGAATACAATGTATTAGAAATTATAGACAAGCTGTATGTACTGTATAAATCTTACATAGCCCTCCTTTAATTTGTCAATATTATTGTGTCCAACGGTGGCCAGTATAAGATTATCAAAATCATAGCTAGTGGTAAAGCACAACAAGGCGCCCGTTTTAAGGTTCGTGAGATATTTATTTTGTAAACGCAAATCCGGCCTTGATAGTTGAATTTGCTCCTTGCGTTCTGTTGGCCGCAAATCCATGAAAATCAGACTGTGTCGCTCGGCTTCACCAAATTCTGGATTCAGTATAAGCTGTGTGTGCGGCCAAAGAAGCTGTTGTTCCACCAGAGCATCCACCTGGCTCTTGTCACGCAGACTCGCCACGAATTTTCGTAATGGTTGCGCAAAGTCCTCGCAAAGAAGCTGCCGATGCCAATTTATGTAGCCCGCTGCGTCGCCGGTAACAACAGTCGCAGTCGCAGGGTCTGATTCGACGGATTTCAGTCGCTGTAATTCATCCAGCTTGGGATAGATCTCATTTTTCAAATCCGTTACGGTTGGCAGCACTGCCAGCTCCTGGGAGAATTCAACGCACAACGGATGCATCAATAGTTGTGGCAATTGACACCGGGCGAGCAGCATTTTAAAGTGCTCCATCAGCTCGTATCCCAGTTCTCCCAGCACACCGAGTTTGTGTGCGCGCAAAAGCAACCATTTAATGCTTCGCAGCATCAGCTCCGAATCTTCATCCAGGTTACCTTTGGATAAAGGCGCAAACAGCTTTTCGGCAAAGATCTTTACATGCTTCAGCAGAACTGATTGTTTAGCAAATCCGGACAACAGTTGCACTTCGAAGCCACCCAGTTCCATTTGGCACAGAATCGTCAGTACTTGCACATATAGCAAAATACGCTTCTGCGAATCAGTGACAGACAATTGATCCGTAAAGAGATCCCGCTGCTGCGACATAAAGTAGAGGAACATGTCCAGTGGCGTCATTTTCAGCGCTGTTGACAACTCGCCGGTGGTGAAGCGTTCTGTAGTTTTTGCCCCACTGTTGATATCGCCAGCGATGGCTTCGAAATGGTCTTCTGAAGTGAACTTATGCAATGCTTTGATTACTGCACATTTATTTATAGTTTACTTGCACTTACCAGCTTTGCTTTTTGCGAACTCGATTCGCTCCTCGTGTGCCTCATTTTCCACTTTGCTCACCTGTTGCTGCAGGCCTTGTGCCAGCTCATCTTCGTCCTTGTTGAACCAATCGTCATCTGAGTCAGACATGGTGAAATTAACTGCTTGGTTGTCCGATGCGTTCTGCCAATTTAATGGGAATACCCGCTTTTATATGTGGTCTTGCATTGTGTGTCGTTTTGCTGTGACGTTTTGTTCTGAGAAAGCTTGAATGAAAGGGTCATTAAGATTAACGATAAAAGATAAGATAAAACGTGCGCATCTTCTAATCATAATAAGAGATAATCCGGAATCTAGTTGGCATTTGTCGTCTATTTAAAATAAAAACTTAAAACACATTTCACGTTCCACTAAAAAGAAACAGTTGTACTATTCCACATCCGTTTATCATTCATAAGCAAGCAACTGATCAGAATGACCTTTTTTTTCTTCGTTCAATTTGCGTAAAGTTTACGCCGTAAACATTTTGCAGAAAAAGGGCGACAACACCTTTACTATTTGCCCCTCCGCGTCCCAGATCTCCACGACATTCGTGACTTTGTGTTGAAATTATTCCAGCACTTACTAGGACGAGATTTGTTTCTTGAAACATTGGTCTTGACCAAGACCAATTTCACAATATTTAAGCAAATTTTGTATGTTATTTTAAGCAATAAAAACACGTTTGTTTTGGAAAACGGTACAAATTGGTCACTTGTACGTGCTGGCTCAACGAGATTTGTTTCAAGACTGGCAGAAATTCCTTTTCGTTCTTGTTCCTCCTCTTTGTTTTCGTTTCCCTTACAAAGCGACGCACAATCGTTTCTTCTTGTTTCTTTCAAGTTTTCGTCCTTCTCTTTCGATGCAGGCGGAGCTTGTTTCTGCTTTTTCTTATTTCTTTCCCTCCTCTCGTTCAGAACAAAACAAACAGCACACACACATGTAAGGCGGCGGCCATTAAAATTCACACGTACGCTCCGAGAATGACAACCGAAGAAAAACAGCTGTTTTGTGCAGGCGCGCCGCCAACTTTCTGCTTAATTCTGTTCGCCTGGTGAAAGAGCTCAAAATTTGAGCTCCTTTCACGGAGCGGGCTACCTAAAAGTGGCGCATTCGAAATTTTCAAGCTAGAATTTTGAAAATTTTACCAGAATTTTTGTTGGAATTTTCTCAATATTTTAAGATTTTTTTCAGAACATTTTTCCTAACTTCGCAACGCGTGGGCCAAATTGCACCAAACCAATTTCAGAATAAAGTTTATTATTTTAGCTAATTTTGGATTTTGTTGCTTTTTTGATTTTTGTTTTTTAAATATTTTAAATTGATTTTTGAAAATTCTAGAGATTTGACATGGGACCAAAATTTGTATCGATGTTTGTTGCGAGCGAGAAAGAAAACAAAACAAAGAAAAAAAGAGCGAGAAAACGGACTAACAGAACATACGGAGGACTAACATACATTTAACAGAACATATGGAGGTGATGTTAAATTTAATACTGAAATGTTAAATGTTGGCAGTGCTGCCAGAACAAGGTGGCTATCCAAATCCAAATGGCAACAACTGACCAAATGACCAACTGAACTAAATGACTGAAAAATGAACTTGGTCAGCAAATTGAACTAAAAAGCCCAACTCTAGTGCGTACTGCCAATTTAATGGGAATACCCGCTTTTATATGTGGTCTTGCATTGTGTGTCGTTTCGTTCTGAAAAAGCTTGAATGAACGGGTCATTAAGATTAAAGCCTAGTACTGACGTCAGATAAAGTTTTAGCGGCGTAAAGTGCTCATTCTTTCGCTGTCGACGAGCGTATGGACAGTGTTGTCAACGCAACACGAAAAAATAACAATAAGTTGAATGGTAACTCTATGCGTCAACAGCGGTTGATTTTAAATATGAACATGCAGAACTGATTTGGATAAAAGAGGAGAGAATAGGCATTGAAAAATGCAAATTAAAGTTAATAGAGGAGAAATATGCGATGGCACGCAAGCACAGCGGGTATTGGGTGAACCCATCGCTTTTGAACTTTTTACGTGGATTCTCACTCTATATTAATGAAAAAATGCAAAGTCTTTGGTTTATATCTATAAAAACAATTTTAGTTTTCGCTCTTGCTTATAATTCATTAATATTGTAGTCGTTATTGACAATGTCGCTGTTTTTTGTCAAAGTTGCGGCCATTTTTATGAATTTATGTGAGTGAGCGAGAAAGGTATATCAGCGAAACTCTAAACAGTTCGTTGTTACGCCAGGCCAGTCAGCTTTTTCAAGCAGTGCTGGATAACGCCCGTTCCTTATCTGGCAACTCTGTTTTTAGTTTCAGTTTAGTTGACGTCCGGACCGACAAGCGGAGATAAATGTCGTCTTCTTCTTATTCACCTTACGCCAGCGTTTTTTTTATATGGAGTTTGACCTTACGCTAGGCCCTTTTTCTGACGTCAGTACTAGGCTTAACGATAAAAGATAAGATAAAACGTGCGCATCTAAATTTAAGGCAACTGATCTGCCAGTGCCAAATTAAGTTCAAAATAATAAATATTTATTACGGATAAAATGTATAAATTTTTTTTTTATATATAAAAAAAATCTGAATTATGTTTTTGGTAGAAAATATTTTCCAACAATACTATCGATATTACCCTCTCAAAATATCGATAGTTGGCCAGCTCTGAGTAATCTAAGCAATTCTTTGGAATTTGAGTATCGCGCGCAAAATGTATCGCAACAAGTATTTTAACTGCATTCAAAGCTGGTCACACTTATCGCGAGGTTGTTAGATTGCGCATTAAAATTATTATTAGAAACAAACAATAAATGAATGTATGTTATATATATAAGTCGTATTTGTTAGTCGAGTTATAGTAGAAAAGCGCAGGTAAGTTTTCGGACTCTCGGCTGCCTAGTGTTGTACCATAGATACCAATAGACGCATTTGGTTCAGACAAGACAAATTGAACCGCGCATTTTTTTGCATAGTCAACAGAGTTTGTTTTTTACAGACATTCCAAAGATGGGTCGTGGTCGAATTCGAAAGAAACAAATGTCTTCGGACTCGGATAGTGAGGGTTCGTCCTTGCCCCCAAAAAATAAAAAGTCCAAGCAGAGCATTCCGTCCGACGAAGATGATGAGGAAATGGTTGTGGAGGCATCAACGTCTGCTGCGTCCCGGAAGCGCGCCAACAAAAATTCAACGTCAAATTTTTACCGCAAGACATGTGAAAATCCCTCGGTAAGAATCAGTATTATATTTTTGTAATTTATTTAATCAATTGATTTCATTTGCTTTTAGATTGAACTTACTGTTCAAAGCTCATTCAGCCGCTGTGGTAAAATAATCTCAATACGTTTGAGAAACTTTATGTGCCATTCTAATTTATACATCGAGTTCGGGCCAAATATAAACTTTCTCGTTGGCAGCAATGGAAGCGGCAAAAGTGCGGTAATCACAGCACTTGCCTTAGGTCTGGCTGGTAGCGCACGGGCCACAAGTCGCGCCAGCAGCATACAGAGTAAGTTAACTAAATTATTCAATTGATCATCTCAGGACTAATGATTCTTTCTGTTTAGAACTAATCAAAAATGGCGAGACAAATGCGACCATTGAGCTAACCCTATGCAATACGGGACTGCGACCATTTAAGCCAGAGATATTCGGTCCTCAAATTACTGTGGTACGCCACATCCGACAGTCGTCGTCGACCTATGAGATGAAGGACGCGCACAAAAGGAGCGTATATAGGAAGCTGGAAGAAATTCGTCGTATGTTGCTATACTTTGGCATTAGCGTTGAGAATCCTATTTTTGTCCTCAATCAAGAAGCTTCACGTGAATTCCTTAAAGAGTGAGTGTACTTTTTATATGAGTCGTTCAAAATTAATTGCAAACCTAATGTAATCTCAATAGCCTCGAGCCGGCTTCGAACTATAAACTGCTGATGAAGGCAACGCAGCTGGATCTATGCGCGATCAGCTTAACCCAATGTCACGAGCAACGCGAACGCTATAGCTATGATCTGGACATGCTTAAGATGGTAAGACGTTCTATTAACTACACGTCTCTTCTAATTAACAGCAATTTTAACTTGACAGAAAAAAGATAGGTTGAAACATTTGTGCAACGAAGAAGAGGATAAGTTGAAGATCTTAAAAAATAAAGAGACTATTAAGGTAATCATATTTTATTGTTGTATACAGAACAGAAATAATTGTATTTCACATCAATTTTAAATAGATTCAATTGAAAGAGGCTAACACCATGCTGGCCTGGTTAAAAGTAACCAGAATTCAGGCTGATCTAACCAAAATGGAGCATACACTTCAAATTATTGAGAAGAAAAATGCTGACTTATCACAGAAAACAACGCAGAAGAACGTGACACAAGATACATTCTCTCAACAATTGCAGTATGTAAGCAAATAATTGAATATTACATGTAATTCAATACTCCCTCCCGCTTTATAGGAAATGTGAGGAAACGAAGCAACAAATCCAGGAAAAATATCAAACTCAAGATGCAAAGCTCAGGGCCGCCAAGCGAAGCGTTCAAGAATGCCTTTACCAATTCAGTTCAATCAGGGCGGGCATCAAGAATGTTGAGAAACGCCTGAAGGAGGAGCAAACAACATTTGACGGCTGTCAGAAGCATATGAAAAACTATCATGCTGACTATTCGGAAGTTAAACGGCTCAGAGAGCTTAACAACGCCACACTAGCGACTCTCAAAGCAAAGGTAGAGGAGAGTAATAACCTTATTTCACGGCTGAGGAATGAACAGAACGACATTAAGAACCGAATACCGGCTACCAAAGAACGCGTTGAGTCTGTGAAAAATGAGATAAGCAAACTACAAAATACTGAGCGTATGTATAACTATTTATCTTTGGAGAATCGAATGAATATACATATATACCAATAATTTCAGAGAATTTACGATGGGAAATGGACTCACTGCTACGCAACAAATCGAATAAAATGTCTGTTTATGGCGAGAACGCTATGAAAGTTGCCATTGCGCTTAAAGCCCAGTATTCGGGCAGTAATGCTCATCACATGCCCCGTGGACCAATTGGCATGTACATCACTGTACCTAATTCCAAGTATCGCGATCTCATTGAGAATCAACTTGCTCATTGTTTGCGCTCATATATTGTTAGCACCGACAAGGATCGTCTATCATTAAGAGCTCTCCTTCAAAAATCCTACTCAAGTGGTATGCCTACCATTGTCACAAGTGCCTTTACCAGCCGCGTCTACGATGTATCCAAGTACAGAGTTCAAGCTAGGGCACCAAATACGATGGTTCTGATGGATTTGATAAGGTAGGCTTTACATTAACTTTAAGCGGAGAATTTTCATATAAATACCTGGCTATTATTTATAGATGTGATGATCCTGTAGTAATGAACTATCTCATTGATACTATGCGCATTGAGACGGTGTTGGTTACCGATTCCAAAGAGACAGCCGAGCTTCTAACTTCGAATACAGAAAATGTGCCACACAATTTGACCAAAGTACTTGTGCCTAACTTGAAACTGGAGTATTGTCCATCGCCCAACTATGCTGTCTACTCATTTCACATTGCCGCAGCTCGTTTCATTCAGGTCAACGTGGATGATCGTATTCAGCAATTAAAGGCCGAGCAAAGTAGTCTTCAGGAGCGTGCTGCAATGATGCAACCACAGTATGTTGAGGCTAAACGAATGCTAGACATTGATCTTCAGGAGATAAACAAGAAAAAGGAGTTAATTAATACCCATCACTCCGATAATACAAGAGCAATGCAAAAAATTATGGATATTGAAAATTTCGAATACCGCGAGTTGCCCGCACTAGATGTGCTTGTAAGTTGGCTCTAAACTGTTAACCGTTTAATAGACTAATCTCCGGGTATTTTATATTTTTGCTTTAGGAAACTCATTTAACTAGCAGCCGTGAAAAAATGGAGAAATGTAAGCAGGAGCGTGAACAATTTGAAGAACAACTTCGGGAAATCAACGAGCGTAAAACTAAAGCTGAAGAGGAAGTTACAATTGAGCAAAGTGCCCTCGACACTTTAAATAAAAAAGCATCGAGTGTTGAGACAGAAGCTCAGGAATTACAAAATAAAATGCGTGATTTGGATCGGCATTATGAGGAAAATCAACGTCGTTATAAGCAAACCAATGAGCTAATGCAGTCGATGTTAAAAAACAAAAGAGAATTGCAGGATGATTTGGAAAAGGCGCGAAAAGATGCACAAAAAGTTGGTGACTTCATTGAAACGAATAAAACCGAAGAGAGAATACTCGACAAAATAAGCCATTATAAAGCAAAGATGAAGCATTTCGAATCAATGAACATAATCAGCGAGGAGGTAGAACGCAAGCTGGCTTCATTGCGGGACAATCTTAAGACACATTCCGATAATTTGGGACATATCTTGAATATTGTGGAGAAATTGCGCATCGCATATCATACACGGGCTCAACGATTTCAGCGTTCACGTTTTCATTTCTTCACCATGGTGCAGTTTCAGTTTAAGGTAAAACTCCCTCTCAACTGTGCTTTTATAAAATACTTAAATTCATTTAATTTTGCATTTCAGCAAGCTCTCGTTTGCCGACAATTTGAAGGTGATTTGGAACCTAATCATAGAGAAAAGACATTGGATATAAGTGTTTATCCACCAAGTGGAAATAAGACATCAAATACGAGAAGTTTGTCCGGTGGTGAAAGATCATTCACTACCGTATCTCTACTGAAAGGCCTTTGGAGCACCTCGGATCATCCATTTTATTTCTTAGACGAATATGACGTTTTCACAGTGAGTTTAATGAACCTTTTAATTGTGCTCTTTATGCATTAAATTATTCAATTTCTACAATGCAGGATGAAGTTAACAGGACATTTATTACAAAACTACTCATTCAAGAGGGCTTGGATTATCAAAACCGACAGTATTGTTTTCTTACTCCACAAGATACTAAAGTTGATGCAAACCATCTTATAACAGTTCATAAGTACGTGTAACTTAATCATTTTCTTTAGTTTATCCCCTATAATTGGCATTTGAATATCTAATTTTTCAGATTGGAAGCTCCAGAACACTAAAATGAATACTTGGTTCTCTAAAGTTGCTAGACAACGACACATCCTTCCAAAAAAAAATTTTACGGTTTATTAAATTACATAGTTTTAATGTTGTTTACCTTTATAATGTTCAGTTTAAGAATTACTGATTAAAAATTAAGTTTAAAAAAAACTGCCTTTTTTTGTCATATGGCAACTCTGAGCCGATACAATATGTGGCAACGCCAAAGTATTGTGCATGATACGTTCAAATGGTATGACAAGCACATGTTGCTTGAAAGCCGGAAAGATGTCATATTTGGTAACTTTGCTATCTGTAAAAGTGTAAAGTCTGGTCACATTATTTACAAAAACCGACACAAATTTAGAGAGAATTTATTATGTTTAGAGAGCTCGTATATTTTTCACATTCAAACAAATTTCTGAGTTGTGGCATCATACCGTCTGAACGTACCTTGGGAAACCCAACAAACAAATAACCTCAAAGCGATACCGGAGAGAGAAACGGCATCGTTGACATTTTTGTTATTATTATTTGTAATTTAATTAATAAAATACAGCAATGAGTCGAAACTACAAAGAAGATCAGAGCAATGAAGTAGAAGCGCTCGATTCCATATACTGTGGAGAAATGGAAGGTAATTAATAATCGCATTCCCACAACATACACAAGATTTGCAATACAAATACAAAAAATGAACCTTTTAGTTATCCAGACAGAGCCTTTTCACAAATTTCAAATTCCCATTGCCACGGAAGAGTACTATGCCGAAACAAACGAGGACAGCGAACAAGGTTTGGCGTGCAAGCTGGTGTTTACGTATACTGCAAAATATCCCGATGAAGCGCCTGTGGTAGAAATTGAGGAGGCTGAAAATTTTGAGGATAACTTTGAAGGGCAACTGCTGGAACACTTGCGTCAGACAATTGACGAAAATATTGGCATGGAGATGATATTCTCGCTGGTAAGCAGTGCACAGGAATGGCTTAACGTACAATGGGATGAGCACAAGAAGCATCAGGATGATGAACGGGCGCGCAAGGTGCAAGAGGTCGAGGAAGCGGAAAGGAAAAAGTTTGAGGGCACGCGTGTCAGTGTCGAGACTTTTATGAAATGGAAGCTGGACTTCGAGGAGAGCACGGGCATTGCTGCGAAGCGGGAGAAAAATAATGATTGCAAGAAGCTGACGGGTCGAGAGTTGTTCATGTGTGATAACACACTGAACGATTCCGATATCAAGTTTCTATTGGAGGCCGGAGATAGCATTGAGAATGTTAAAATTGATGAAGCATTATTCCAAGATATTGGCGAACTGGATTTGGATGATGATGAAGACGATGAGGATTGGGTTCCCGGCGCCGATGACGACGATGATTGAACCTGTGCTGCGATATTAAAATAACTCTTATCTAAGGCATACTCGTGTATTGTAAACAAAGAAAAAGCTCAACATTAAAGTTTGGCAAATAAAATGCTAGCGTGTTATTAATCCAATCCGTTTGGACTCTGCAAACTCATCTCGGATAATCTAAGTCCATGGCTTTGAACAGATTGGATATCATCCAGGTCAAAGAACTCCTCATCACTCTCATCGGTGGTTGTTGGTTTGGCTTGGGTTGAGCTTTTCTTGGCAGCTGGAAGGACTTCGCGCGGAAAATTAAGTTTTGGCCATGAACCTGGTTCTAGCTTTGGCATGGTTATCTCCACCTTGGTGCCATACATTTGCACCGATGCTTTTTCAACATTTATAATCTGTGTGGGGGGAGGAAATGTTGATAGTTAGAAATTAAGTATATTTAAGATATAATTACAAATTTGCATTCTTACACCACGCAGTTCGAGGTCCAAGTTAAACGTAGCATTTTCCTGCTCTGGGAACACCAGCTTTACGTGCAGCCGAATGGGATTGACTTCAATGACACTTTGAGCATAGTGATATTTTTTGGCATAAATTGCAACAACAACATTCGTAGCCGTCTGATGCCAATCATATCGGCATTGCACTACCATCTTGTCTGCGTCCTGCGAATAGCAACAAAACAATCGTGATTTTCAAAATGACCTTCCGACTGATTGATTCTTACATCTTTAATCCATTTGTGCTGACCATAGACACATCCCTTTTGTGCCATGAACTGAGCAAAATCGGAGGTACGCTTCTGGCAGCACGACCAGAATTTCATGCCTTCATGAAATATAGGAACTCCAGGATGATGAGTGCATTCGCTATAGTCGCTGCTTGTGTTTGTATAAGAGTAAGTGCATCCGTTGTTCTTGCAACTAGTGCCAATAGCGATGCCACTAAAATTAAAAGGGAAAGTCGTTCAGAATGGAATACAAATTGGCAGCGTTATTCAGTTACCCATCATCAGTTGCAGCTTCAGTTGGCGCAGCGACAGTGCTGATTTTCAACGAGTCAATGGTCTCTTTCAATGCTGGGGCCACTGTCGGCTGCAAGGCAGTCAATGGCGTATCGATAGCGGGCCTGGGAAGCGATTCCCTTATGGGAGCACGCACTTCAATTTCAACTTCTTTGTCGGCCGCCTCATTATCTTTGGCCGGTTTTTCCGGCTCGGGAGGCTTAACATTCGAATGTTGGGCCAATGTACATCCTTTGATATTGAGGAACTCTGTAAAGTCAACCGACTTTTTGCTGCAGCACGACCATCCTTTATAAGCATCATGGAAGAATGGCTCACCTGGATGATGCCGGCAAGAGTCTGCGCAAAATAAAATGTGTTGTGAGCGTCTTATGTTACGCTGTAAATGTGTTCTACAAACCATCCGAGTTGGTGGTTGGATCAAAGAGTTGGCCGCAACCTCTGTTATAGCACTGCTGCATGTTTTCTTTTAATATATTTTTAATAATTATTTTTGTCGTTTTTTTTTAGGTCTAGAAAATTCGCCAATAAGAGAAGTGTGGAGGTCGGGCGATTTTAGTGCTGCCAACTTAATTTCAGCTGGAGAAATAAAATGATTTGTGTAGGTAAAAAAATTATTATCGATAGATAAGTGCATATGCTTATCGTTGTAACGCCTTTTTGATTTTTATTAGAATTTCTTAACATTTTTGCAATAATTTAGCAATAAAGTACAACTAAAATAATCCAAAAAAATTAGAAATTAGATAAAATAATGGAGTTCATTTTAAAGAATGTTTGGTGCATGAACATAAACGATGTAACGCCTTTTTGATTATTTCGTTCGTACTGGATCCGCTTAGAACACACACATTAAAAAAAAACCTGTACTGTGGTGTGATTGCTTAGAAAGGTAACCAGCAGTACGAGAACAATTAAAAGAGATAGTCAATGCAAATTATGTTAATTATGGGGGCTCATTTCGGGAGGGTCTTTAAACTTCTCGGTATGTGGCGAACAGTCGCAAACCGGAATTGAAATACAAATCAATCAATGCAAATCTACTGAAGGTCAACTCGGGCTTGGTGGTCTACGTGATCTATTCTATAAGGATTTGCCAGACAAAGGGGTGTATGTGTGAAAATAAATTGTGAGTCATGTGTTAGCCAAGTTAATTAAAAACGGGCATGGTAACTAACACCAATCCGAATGTCGAAAAGTTATACTAAGAATACCAATATTTGGATACAACAATTAGGAAAATAAAATTAGGAAGCATTTTTTTTTTTAAATAAAAATTTACAATCCAAAAGAAGGAATTAAAATTAATAACAAACAAATTTAGAAGACAAAAATTAGGGTAAGTCAAATTAAAAATATTTTTGTAAAAATCGCGTGACTTACTGTTTAATATTATTTTTCCCAGTTTTTGCACCCACAATATATTTCTTAGTTGAATTTTCCAATGTATGATTTTTTTCATCCTTACTTTGGCTTTGTTTTGTTTTTGTTATTCCTAAAAAAATATTCGGAATTCGTATGAAAAGGACTATTTAGAGGATCAGTCTATATCTCAATCATGATTGTTCGTTTGTCGCCATAAATATGCATTATATATACATTATACATACATACATACATTATATATATACACATACGTGGAAAATGATTATGGTTTCGTTAGGTGCCTGCGGCGACAAGACATAAATTTAACTAGCGTTCAGCAAAATGTCATTTCATTGAAAATTCTTGTGGTCAACAAGGTTATCAACGCCGATTGGCAATTGGCACTTTATGACCATTCGGTTATTTTTTTGGTGGCAATTTAATGTTGTTGGTGGTGGTGGTGGTTGTTACTGGTGTGAATCATGCCACCACCACCAACATCATTGCCGCTGCTAATGATCCGCAATGACTTGTTGCTGTTCTTGTGGTTGTTGTTGCTTTGCATTGTTGTGCAATTGTTCGAGAATTGTAGATATTTTTTTTTCATATTTCAACGCCGCTCTGCCAACTTCTGACAACTGCAACTGCAACTGCAACACACTTAAAATAAATAAAGAAATATAAAAATTGGAACTGCATTTACAGTTTTGCCGCTGTGTCCCAGTGTCAATGGAAATTAACACCGCCGGCACCGGCTTGGCCTATACTAGGCGTATACGTAATTTAACATACAATGGCAACAGACAGTAACAAAAACAAAAACAACAACAACAACAACAAAGTCAGCATGCAATTGTGTGTTGCAGCGTGTCATGCTGTTGTAAAATGCAAAGGCACAGATTTCTTGCAATTCGCCTAGCGAGCAACAACAACAACAATAAGATACAAATAAACATTCCAAACCCAAACCCAAAAGCGAAGCCAAATGACGATGACGATGACGCGTATTCAGTTCACACTTTGCTGGCAGTTCCAGCCTCAGTTTCTGTTGCTGCTACTGTTTTTGTTTTTTTTTTGGTGTTGGCGTCGGCGTTGGCGTTTTCACTGAATCGATAAGCATCAAACTGATTCAATTGTTGTGCATATATAAAAATATAAATGTACATGTAATTACGCAATTTACAACAACAATAACAACAATAACAACAACGACAACAAGTCGCGGCAGCAATGATAAGAAAGCTGATTTGTTAGCTTAACGCTTGCGCGCTTTCAAGTTCGTTTCCTGAGTCTTTGGTTTTTTGGGTGCATGCATTAACAATTGCAACAGACTGTTGCACAGTCAGTCAGTCAGTCAGTCAGTCAGTAGACAGTTAGTCAACTGCATGACAACATGTACAACACATAATGTAAGTTAAAACAACAAATTGCATATATTTTACACATTTATTTACAAGAGAGTTAGATATATGGTATTTTGCCTAGGCGCCTCATTATCTGACTACTTACACATGACTCGACTCTGGACTCTCGACTCTTGGCTCTCGACTCTGTTCGCTTTGGATTTGAAAAACTCACTTTGCCTCAGAAGTAAGTGTATCGCGTATGGGTATATGGACTGCTATAAAAATTATATGTTGCATATGATGTATCGGGCGTTTGAAATGTGGTGCTGAAATACGTTGGATCCACACCGCCAGCCGCTGCTGCCACCGCTGCCACAGCTGCAAAAGTTGAACAAAACATAAAAGAAAAGGACAAGAAACAAAAAGCAAAATATGTCAATTCATTTTGGCGGTCATTTGGTCACTTGGCGTTATTACGAATTACAATTACAATTACAATTACAATTAATATTGTTAAGCTTGGGCGGGTGCACTTGGGATTAGTGGAATTTGCTTAGCTGCCAGTGTGCCAAGTGGTTGTGGTGGTGTTGTTGTAATGGTGGTAACAAATTCCAAGTGTAGGCGTTAACACTGACCAGCTCACACTCAATATTGTGTGCATGAAGGTTACGTGCGGCGTCAATCACGTCGTCAACATTCTTGTCAAGTGTGCGGCCAGTTGTTGTTGTTGTGGTGGTTGTGATTGTGGTGTTACTGTTGCTGTTGTTGTTGCCGGGGCGTTGGCATTACGAATTAGAATGCCCGCTCAAATTCGATCGCTGGTTGTCGCCTGCTTTCCATATACTCAAAACTGGGTGGGTGGTTGTTGCAACTTGTTGCCACATTCATCTACTGCCGCATTGAGCCACAGTTGGAGCCACAACCACAGGCAGTCCTCATCAGGAAGCATAACTCGGCTGCGTAATGTTTTTGTTCGTTTTTGTTCAGAGAACTTTGGGCTTGCAAAATTAATTACACAATAGCCATTTGGCAGTGCTATTGGCTGGCAGTATTGGCCATGTTTTGCTACCAAAACGGCAATCGTGCATAAATTGTCAAATTGTAAAAATTATCTCAACTTAACGTCGCGTCGCGTCGTTCGTTGGCTTTGTTCGATCGTTTGTTGTGTCCATTGTGAAATGTCTTTCGATTCATTTGTGTACTAAGTGAGTCGACCAAGTCCTCGGGCTGCTGTTGGACAACTGGACTATTGGCCTGCTGGCGGCTTAACCTACTGCTTATTGGCTGCAACAAAAAAAGTTGCTCCATTTCGTTTTACTTTTTTTTTTCCTTGCTTTTTCATGCGATATGCAAAAAGCAAAACAGCAAAAAACAGTTGAAAAAAAAATTGTAAACAACAAAAAACTGCAAACATATTTTCAAATGCATTAGACCCGCATATCATTGAGTGTTGTCCCAAAGTCCCCATATGCAAATGTGTATGTGTGCGCTCATTGACTCTATAGACACATACATATATATATATGTATATATACTTTGCCATATGCGACTCAAGTCTTGATTGCTGCTGTATAGCACTTGCTGATCACACATTTAAGGTTCATTCAAAACTTTTCACATTTTGCTGCATTTAAGTTTTCCTATGTTTTTCAGTGAGTATTATAGAAAGAATATTGAAATTTTTGGAGCAGTGAATGTGCAAATAAAATAAAAGTGACTAAAAACTGTTGTAGGCCACTTTTTAAATTTTCATCCTAACATCATTAAACTCATTTTTCAAAACCTATGATGTTTAATTTGTACAAAAAATTGACAAAATGGAAAAATGTGAAAGTTTATTATATATGGATATTTCCAGGATCGAGAACGCGACATTTGTACGTCTTTAAATGAAAAAAAAAGTGGTAAAAGCTGACATTTTCAAAACTGTTTTCTCACGTGTTTAATGCATTTTCTCAACACTTTTTTTATGATAAAAGACAAGCTTTGAAGACTTTTCGTTTTTTATAGAAAACAGTGCATCGCGAACGCGACGAAAAATGGAAGTCATGTTTGACTTCATCTTGACAAATGCGAAAGTCTACGAAATGTGGCGTCTAATTTGGAAGAAAATACTCTCAAAATATAGTAAAATAATGTAGTTTTCGATTTTAGAAATAATTTTGATATGTTACTATCATTTTATTTATTTTTCACGTTTTATTAGTAATTTTTGAAGCGACATCGCGAACGTGACAAGATTTACACCAAGTTTTTCCAAGAGTTTGTTCATCAAATTTCATTCTATATATCGAAAACAGCTTTTAAAACTTGTTTTAAATTAAACTTTCAATATATTTCTTTGAATTAAAATGGTTCATGTTACAATCTTACTGTCCTACTAAGTGTAATCGTTAAAATACAAACGGTCCATTTTGGAAGTCAATTTTTAGGAAAATGGGCAAATATATGGAAAAAGTGAATTTATTCCAATGTAGAATCTATATGTTCATCCTATTGAATTTCTTCTAGAGTATATAGCTTAAATAAATAACTTGAATACATTTTTGGAAGAAAATTTCACAAGATGTGAGTTTTTATAAATTTTACGTTTTTCGTCGTGGTGGACCTTTTTCTGGAAATGCCCATATCTGATCGAAGTTTAAATTTTATCAATGATCTAAGTATATTGAAAGCTTAACAATTTTACGGGATTTTAGAAAATATACAAGGTAAAAATATATACAGAATTATCTAAATTTTCATTGGGAATTAATAAATAAAATCTGCTCGTTTAAAAAAACCCACCTTAACAGTTGAAAAAAATGTTTCAGACTTGAATTATATTTCTTATATTTTCTTGACTTTAAATTTGCATTACTTTGTCAACAGTAAATCAACTTACATACCGTCCACAAGTGGAAATTGGGTACAAATCTATAATTTCCATATTTGTATTTCCTTGACTTTGAATTTGCATAACTTTCTCAAAATTAAATCGATTTTCATTCGGAATGTCTTTGTATAATTCAATGAAGTTTTCGCTTAAACATTACTTAACTTTGGGAATACCAAGTGTTGTCTCTGTCAATCCTAATCATAATACGCTTTTCAAGCGGCATAAATAGAGAGACTACAAAGTTGTGTCTTTCTGGTGCCCACTCAAATGTGAAGCTGCTGTAGTGAAGAGTGTAGCCCACGTCGATTTTGTTTTTATTTTTAGACCCCGTACTTTAATAAAGTAAAGGGGTATATTAACTTTGTCACAAAAAAAAATGTGCGTAACAGGCAGAAGGAGGCGTGGCAGACCCCATAAAGTATATATATTCTTGATCAGCATCTACAGCCGAGTCGATATAGCCATGTCCGTCTGTCCGTCTGTCCGTCCGTCCGTCTGTCCGTCTGTATTGACGCCTAGATCTCAGAGACTATAAGAGCTAGAGACTCCAAACTTGGTATGTAGGTTCGTCTATATTGCAAGCAGATGGAGTTTGTTTTAGATTTTGGATCGGACCACTATATCATATAGCTCCCATAGGAACAATCAGTTGAAAATCAAGTCTTAGTATGGAAAACTTTTTTGCTGTTTGAGATATTTCAACCAAACTGACAGAATATGCATAAAAGATGGTCCAATACATACTGACCAAATTTGATTGAAATCGGATTACTATATCATATAGCTGCCATAGGAACGATCAGTCCAAATAAAGTCTTAGTATGAAAATCTTTTTGTTGTTTGAGATATCTTTATAATAAGTACGGGGTCTCCGACAGTCGAGTACCGCTCGACTGTAGCACCGCCGACTAGTTGTTTATAAATTTACCATCGTATTTCCCCCTGCCACAAAGCCCTGCCGACGAATAAAGTACGAGGCCGTCACAGTTCGATTTGTGTCGCTGCACTTCAAAGCTGGCGCTGTTAATTAGACGCTTGTTTTGTGTGCACTTACAATAATTGCTACAAGAAATCATAATCATACCAAAAACTATCAAAAAGCCAAAGTGGTGCATTTGAATGTAAAAATCAAAAATAAAACAAACAAAAATATACAAAAATATATTCATTGTCGAACTAAATAAAAGGAAAAGAAAATGCAAACATAAAAATACGTTGTATGTGTGTTTTTTTGTTTATACGTAATTTGTTTATTTATAATTTAGTTTAAAAATAATTTTCGGGTTACAAAAATAATATGAAATCAAAATCAAAAATCATAAATACAATTAAAAAACTGGCAAATTAAAAAGACAACATAAAAGTTCATAAAAGCAAAGAATAAAAAAAGTGTAATTGGTGTTTTTTGCAAATAGATAACAATAATTAAATTAAATAATACCTAATAAACAACTAATATATTGATTATTATTATTATAATTATTTTTTGTAATGTTAGCATGTGCGTGTGTAGGTGGGGGAGGGGGTGGGGTGTGTATTGTGGTGTGTTGGGATAGGATATGGGATTGCGGGTAGCGGATTGCGGATTGTGGTTGGATCGAGTGCTGCAAGCGCTCAAATTGCAATTAACTGTGACGCGCATTTCCGTTTCCGGTGCAGCAGTGGCATTGTGATGTGTGGGTGGGCAAAGGTGCAAACTGTGTGAGTGTGTGTGTGCTTGTGTGTATATGTGTGTGTGTGCGCTTGTGTGTGCATTTAACCAAAGATTGTGCCTGTGAATTGGACATGGTGTGAAGGGTACATTAAATAAAGACAATTATAAAACAATTAAAACAACAATTGCATTAACTAAAAGACTGCGCATATTTAAACACTACTTCAATTGCACTAATAAAGCTTTTCGTCTGTATGTGTATGTGTGTGTGTGTGTGTATGTATGATTGTATATATGACTGTTTTGTGTGGGTGATTTTGGCATTGGCCTAGGTTCTACATTAATAAATTGCTTAGACCGAGCGTCTGAAAGTATTACTTTGTTGCGGTGGCACAAAACCGAAACCAGAGGCGCCAACAACAACACCGCTCGACTCCTCAATTGCATCTGGCGGCGAGGGGGGGAACACAACGGGGCCTGCAATGCACGAAATTTAATTTATTTTGTCACAACGAACTTTGTGGGTAAACTTTTCACATTTCAGTTTAATCTTTAAGTAATTTATTTAATTTATTTTTTAAGTATACTTTGATACTTGTATTCTATATTTATTTATTTATAATTATTATTATTTGTATTTTTTTTCCATTTTTTATATTTCATTTTTTTTTTGTTTTTTGATTTTATTAATTTGTATATTTTATGTATCTTTCAAAAGGAGTACGGAAAAAGGCAGTGATTAATTGTGTACAAAGTACATATTGTGACTTTAACTTTACCTCGGTTCTGTCGCGGATCGCGAACCTGAGACGCCGAGGGGGGTTGCGCCAGAGCAAGAGGATCATAGGCGAAGCGGGAACGGCCGGGGAATTGTCCTAGAAAGTATTGCTGGCCGGCAGCAAAGGCCAGGCACAAACACAGAGCAGCAATGGTGACTAACTGTAAGCAGAAAATAGAGAGAGACAAATTGATATGATTAACCATATTGTTTGGTAAACAAATGAGAGTACGGTCAAAGCGATTAAACAATTGAAATGTATGCCAATGCCAAAACCAGAGCCAGAGCCAGAGCATGTATAAAAAACAATTAAACAGCCTGTCACACACACAGAATGCCAACTCGTGTACTTGACTCAATCCACGAGTCAATAGAAAAAAAACAGACCAAGTTAACCCAGCCACGAGCCAGTTCTTGGCTTAGTCAGTCACTCAGTCAGTTTCTCAGTCTAACTCATTGTCCATTTTTCATATGCAGAGCAAATACGTATAATTAGCAACGATTGCACACACAGACAAAATTATACAAAACAAATTTATGACAATTGCAACAGTTTTTACAGTTTCAGTTTCAGTTTACGTTTCAATTTTATATTTACTATCATTTTCACTTTTAGTCGAGCTCTCTCAAATTGTGTGTTGAATCGCCTGACCCAATTCCTGGTTGCTGCAGCGCCAAAGTTAGTGATGTAAATCCAAATTATGGATCGAGTTTTAAATCGAAAAGTTAAAATAGTTTATCCAAAGACCAAGTTGTCGATATATCGCTAAAAAATATCTAGTTAAAGTACTAGAAAATCGCATCCGTTGTATCTTTACATTACTTATGTAAATGTTTTACATGTGTTTAACGTTTATATAAATGTTAAGCTTCTTCAAAAACTTATTTTTTACTATATGGGTACTTTACAGATCTGATTCCGATTAATCGAAATGTAAATCGTCAAAAAATTTTGGGAAAATCGCATCCGTTACATTTTTACATCACTTATGTTAATGATTTAAGGCCTGTCTCCAGCACCGCGAAATTTTTATGCTAGGAATTTGCCATTTATTTCGTCTGTGTGGAACATAAATGAAACAGTGTGCCCATGTACATAAAACGAGTGACGATGTAACCAAAACGTACATGGTCACTCTGTCGAATCAGCTCTGATTTGTAAACAGCGCCAAATTTGAAAGTTCAACTTATTAAAAAAAAAGGAAAAAATTAACTCAGACGATGAAGTAATTGTGTTGGTGGCGGCATATATTGTTGCAAAAACAGTTTCATCTCACTTTTTGGTTTTGCACACAGTTTTTTTTTCAATATTTTCAATCGACACTCGCGAAATAATTGTCGACGATATATTCCTGAGCTGTGCATCAGCTGTTCTCTCAGTCCACACAAGCTGTCGATAGGCCTATTATCGATATTTATTTGTGGATTTCGTTCAAGTTGCTGGATACTCAAGCAACGAAATCGAAAACGAAAAGTTTCTGCCTCAGTTTTTTTTATATGAAGTTTGGCCGAAATTTTTATTTTCCGCGGTGGTGGATACCCGGCTTTACATGTGTATAACATTTATATAAATGTTAAGCTTCTTCAAAAACTTATTTTGTACCTTTAATCGAAATGCTAACATCGGTAAAACAAAGACCGAGTTAAAATCGCATCCGTTGTATCTTTACATCACTTATGTTAATGTTTTACATGTGTTTAACGTTTTTATTTATGTTAAGCTTCTTCAAAAACTTCCTTTTTACTATATGGGTACTCTACAGATCTAATCCCGATTAATCGAAATGTAAATCGTCAAAAAATATCGAGAAAATCGCATCCATTACATTTTTACATCACTTATGTTAATGACGTACATGTGTATAACATTAATATAAATGTTAAGCTTCTTCAAAAACTTATTTTTTACTATATGGCTACTCTACAGATCTAATCCCGATTAATCGAAATGTAAATCGTCGAGAAAATCACATCCGTTACATTTTTAACATCACTTATGTTAATGATTTACATGTGTATAACATTTATATAAATGTTAAGCTTCTTCAAAAACATATTTTTTACAGATCTAATGCCGATTAATCGAAATGCTAAAATCGGTAAAACAAAGATCGAGTTGTCGATATATCACCAAAAAGTATCGAGTTAATTTTCCGACGTATTTTTACATCGCTAGCCAAAATGCATCCAATCAAATGTAGCGATAAGCGTGCAGCTTTGAGCTCGTTAAGCAGCAGAGATCTGACCACAAGAAGTCAGCTGGAAGCTGTGGCGGCGTTCATCAATGGCCTGCCACATGCTGCATGCTGCATGCTGTGCAAATTGGCTTTGTGGTTGCGAGTACAGAAAAAAAATGCATTTTTAAAAGAGTGCAAGCTGTCGGCGAGGCGCCTAAATTTATTGATTTCCCATTGAAAAGCTCAGCAGGCCAAACGGAATCTCTTGCTGCAACAAACCAAATTGCAGCCGGGTGTTGCGTCCAATGTCTTACTGTTTTTTTGTTTTGTTTAAAAGCCGTCTTGCAATTGACGCAGTCTGGACACTAATCATAGGGCCGCATGAACTTAATAGAACGGGTTTACAGCAACAGCTGTCGATTATGCATATAAGTATGTAAGTCCAAGCTAAATCGCACCTGTGCCCACCTTTATTCGCATTCATCCACATATTACCTACCAAGTAATTGGTAGTTGCTTTTGCCTTTGCTTTGGTTTCTACTTGTACTTATTTCTCTTCTATGTATTTGCTTCATTAATTGCCTAATGGGCCGCGCCTGCAATCAATGCAATGAATGCGCCACAGGGCGTATGCGCAATATTTGGTCAGTCAAATAGCAACAAAAATGCTAATCTGCTCAACAAGCTGCTGTTATTGATTTAATATGCTATGCCAAGTGTTTACGAGTACCCTACAAATTAATCAGCAGAAATACATCACAACAAAAAAAAAAAAGGAACATTTGAAAAAAAAAATATGTAAAATAAAACAATAACAAAATGGACAACAAGCTGCGGTAACAAGAACCAGCAACAACAATGCTAATTGCTGTTCGCAAAAATATGCATAACAACAAAAGCAACAACAACAACAGAAGCAGAAAACTGAATTTAAACTAAATAATCAAAAAATATGCAAACAAGGCGAACAGTTGCCAACAAGAGACTGAGACTGAGACTGAGACTGAGACTGAGACTGAGACTGAGACTGAGACTGAGATTTCGACTTCTTGTCTAGACTTTAAAGTCTCGCCAACTTGTGAAAATGCTTTTAATTAATGCATGCTAGTTGTTGTTGTTGTTCTCTTTAAGCCAGACTCTGCGTCTATTACCACATCTGAGCGCTACTGTGGCAGCTTCTTAGTACCAGAAGAGCAGGTTTCTCTTCAGTGAGAGAGAGAGAGAGAGAGTTGTAAGCCAAAGCAATAATTAAGACAACCAACTGTTTAATTAAAGCTTAAAGTGTGGGAGTATTGATTAAGCCATCAACAGACAACTTGGCTAACAAATTGTTTCACCTCTTCGTACTCTGTGCGCAGATTATAATAGTCTGTACCGTACGATTAGTTTCGAGTGTTCTCCGCTCACTATTAAAGCCTCTATATTATTTTGTTTAACTTGTCTAACCAACTATTTATTAATATTATTTTGGTCTGATTGGGTTTTTCTGGGTTTTCCCCAATCCTAGCAACAAATGTTGGGCCAATCATTTTCTTTTTCATTTTAGATTCATCAGAGTTTTTAATTTAATTTTAATTTATTTTGTAATTTAAATATATATATACTTTTTTTTAAAATAATGTTATATTTATAGTCTGACAATAAATAAATAAATGTTTAAAAAAAGACAATTACTAAATTAATAAATTTTTAATAAAAATATTATTTAATGATAGCATGGATTTAAAAAAAATTAAAAAAAAGATTAAAAAACTATAAAATAAATGTAAAATTAAAAAACAAATAAAAAAAATAATAATAAGAATTATAAATAAGGCTCATACTTATTGAATTGAACTGAAGTAATCTTTCCTTTATTTCATATATATATAACTATTGGCACCTTAATTTATATGCTTTAACAATAATAAAGTCCTAAAGGCAACTCTCTGCTCTGCTCTTTACTCAGAGTCTGAGCATTTGTGGCTGTGGTTGTTGTTGTTGTTGCTGTTGCAAGTTTGCACTGTGTGGCATGCAACACATGTTAAGCGTCTAAATGTCGTCAGCCATTTGGCCGTTGGCTGCGTTTGCCACATTTCCACACTGCACTTTGCACACTTTGCACATTTGCACATTTGCATCGTTGAATTCTTCGCATAGTTTCGGACAACTTCTCAGTTGTCTTTTAGCTCGAACTCGAACTCCAATTCAAACTTCAACACTGTGTCTGCGATTGTGTCTGTGATTGTCGGACGTGACAGGCGATTTGAAAGTTATCGTTTAAACTAATTAAATAAATTAAGCGCAGCACTTGGTTAATTCTTATTTTTTCTGATTTTTTTTTGTGGCTTGCCGCAAGGAATCCACACGAAGTCGACGAAACCGTGCAGCATGCTAATGTGTGTTAATTTGTTTGACTCGCAGAACAGCGAGTAAAACACAAATTAGAAAAAAACAAAATCAAAATCAGTTTGTATTAAAATTGCTGTCATTCCTCATATGCTGTGCTACACCCCGTCCACCTTATCGAAGCCATAACAAATTAGTTGAACAAATGACCTTAGATATGATTTCGTAATTGGGCGGCGCTTGCTGCTGCTGTTGGTAGCAACAACTTGGCTTGAATTGTTGGCCAACGGCGGCTCATGCGAAATCCCACCCACCCACAACAACCAGAACAACAACAACAATGATTAAGTGTAGCAAGCAACATGTGAGCGTGCCACAGCCCGACAAGCTGCATAAAAACCTAAATCAAAATCACAACAACCACAACAACAACAACTGGACAACAAAGACAACTACATTGGCTTGTTAGCAACAGCTTGACATACCCTGCGGCATGCAGACATTAAGGGTTTACTAGTTGTCTCACCAAATATGCAACAAAGTCAGCAAACTTTTTAGTTAATGACAATTTTCATCTAATATCAATTTTAATAATTTTAAAAAGTCATATACTGATAAGTTACCTCAGTTACTTGCAGGGTATTTTATTGTTGTTCACACCTCCATTGTACCAATTTTTTTTTTAGTGGTTTTTCAATCAGATTTTTCATTTATACTCTGGCATTTATTGGCGTTTAGATTTTGATTGGCTCAAATGTGCACTAAAAATAAATGATTTTTTATTATTTTACAAGCCAAAACACCCAATAAAAAAAAAAAAGAACCAATAAAAAATGCATAAATAAGAGAAAAAAAAACATATTAAATAAATAAAATTGTAAGAAAATGAGAATTCCAACAGGTCGAAATGAACTTTCAATATGATATTCCTGGCAAAGAGTCTGTGGCCAATTTGCATGGGCCAATAAAAGTGACTCATAAGGCTGGAAAACTGCAATGGAAAATGAACTGAAACAGCAACAGCAACAGCTGGAGTGTTAATTAATCTTATTTAAGTAAATGGATTGTCATTTGGCCGAGCAGGCATTACAAATTTTGATGTGAACAATTTGCCAAAGCGCAAAAAAAAGTGAATGTTGAAACAATTGAAGTGCGCTCAAGTTTACGCGACTAACCGAAAAAAAACAACAACAAGAAACTGTGAAAAAATGTTGATTATTGTTATCTTTTGTTAATGATTATAACGCCCACGGCAAAGTTGGCAGGCTAACAGATGCTAATGCTCGAACTGTTGCTCCAGGTTAATGCTCGATTGAGCAACTGTTCATTGACTTTCAACGCGGAAGTCCAGAGTTGAGAGAGATAGATAAAAAGAGAGAGAGAGAGACTGTGCCTCTGTTGTACTTGGTGCAACAAGACCAAACCAACAACAACAACTAACAACAATAACAAATAATAACTTGGCCGACTTGGTCGATTCAAATTACGTTGAATTGTGTTTAATAGCTGGAAATGATGCCAGGCTAGACATGGTCAGTTGGCTAGTTCCATTGCTTAAGCAATTATCAAAGATCAATTTAAGTCAGCCAGTTAGTTAGGAAGTGCAAATTGCCGTGTGGCAGCGTGAGAATCAAGACACTTTTCCTTTTTCCTGCCTAAATGGCTGACCCATTAAATCAAATCAATTTGAAACGAGTTCAAGTTCAAATTGTGCTGTGAGCGGAGCAAATTTGTAGCGTTTAGAGAGACTGACAAAATGGCAAAGACAACACACACACACACACATGTGTGTGTCCCCCATCCCCTTATAAATATGGTAATCGCCTGTCTTGGACCTCGTCCCGTGTCTCCCAAATCTAAACGATAAATCTAACATAACTATTTTGCAAGCCAAAAACGTTGTCATGTGGGCAGCTCCACGCTCTCCAACTGGAGCTATGTGGCTATATGTGTGTATAACTTTAGTGAACATGTGTATGCCAGGCACTTGCCATGCACCATGACTGACTGACTGACTGACAGACTTGGTCTTGGACTCTGTCTTGGATTTGGATTTGGACACGAAGTCCCAGACACGGCTCCAGCTTTGATTGCGACAGATGCGCGCTAATCGCGTCGCACTAAACGAATTGTAATAACAAATGCGAGAGAAAGAAAGGTTAAATTCGGCACGCCAAATATTTGATACCCTTGCTAAGCACTGTATTTAATAATCCACTTATCGATTGCATAACAACTTAAAAATATAATCCGCGATTCCGGGATAAAATCATTCACAAAACAGTGTCAAAAGTTCGGCCAAACCGGATTTTCTTAAACAAAAATGATTTTAATTTATTTTCAGCAAATATTTTGATTAAGATTTTTATTCAGTGAAATCATATGTTGTAGATTTTTTGTGATTATTTTAATGCTGAGTTTTTGTCATTTTATCCGCATATTGTGTTAATTTAACAATATAATCCTGAATTCATATATAATAAAATCAATGATACAATGAAGCATTTTTAACATGATTTCGAGAATGATTTTATTTTCTGAGTACTTTATACATATGATATAGTAGTCGGAACTTAACTAAATCAGGTCAGTAAGTAGAGTACCATGTTAAATACATGATCTGTGAGATTGAATGAGATATATCAAGCAATAACCAATATTTCAGTTGATTTTAGTAGCTGGATTATTATTATTATTAATTGATAAACCTATTCTAATATTCTAATAAATAATTTTTAATTAAATTAATAATTTTCATTTTGAATTTTAATTGGTTTTCTTAGGCGACAAATATATAAAAATAACCATATACGAGTATGGTTGAAATGCGAAATAATTTGAGATAATTCAATAAACTAAATTCTCACTAAAGTTTTAAAGTCGATCGAAGCATGACAAAATAAGAATATCCTCTCCAAGGGTATAAAAATAACCGATGCCACTCCTGATATCAACACAACATGGACATGGTCACAGCATGTAGCGCCAAGGAACAAACAAATCTGAAGAAACCATCGCAGACCCGCTTTGTTATTAAAGATTTAAGCCTGGTCTAGACTTGAACACATATGTATTTGACAATTGCACGAGCAGCTCGAGTTGCAGTTGGGCAAGCGGCATCTTCATTGGCTGCTAGCACAAGGCATAGGCCAGGTTAGCAGACCAAGTCAAACCAAGTCAAACCAAGTCAAGTCAAGCCAAGCGCAACGCAAGGCAACAACAACAACAACAACGAAAAATTTATGGCAATTAATTTGAATTTCTACACGCAAAGCGTGTAAAATGCAACAACATGACGACGAGGACAAGTTGATGGCGATTGTGATGGCGATGGTGATGGCGATGTGATGGCAGCAGCGATTAACCAATGAATTAAAGCGATTGTCGAGCAATTAATAAATCTTATTTTGCTGTGCAACATGGCACGCATTTAAGCCTCAATCGCTAATCGAGAGCGATTTGCCAGTCGTTGCCTGATTGCAGTTCCCAGGGTGCCTCGACATGAACTGCAACTGCAACTGGGACTGGGATGAAACGACAATTGCCAGCTGCCGACAGTTTGCGGCCTGCAGTTGCATAACATTTTTGTTGCTCTAATGAATTGAGTTGACTTGCCTGATTTTTTCATTTTATTTTACTTTTTTAATTTATGGCCGTCACACACGAGGCACGCATGCTGTTGTTGTTGCCACAGCGACACGCAGACGGACACGCAATGGCCGAGAAGTTGGTCAGCGCCAGTTTGGTCACTTGACTGTGACTCTGACTGAGACTGAGACAGAGACGGAGACTGCAAAAATCTGGCTTTTGCTTTTGGTCAATTGGCGCGTGTGTATCGCACTTTTCAATTAAGTTACAAAACGCATGCCCAAGCACGTTTTTTCAGTTTTCAGTTTTCAGTTTTATGTTGTTGCTGTTATTGCCTGATCTGTTAACAAGTGTCTGTTGCCTGTCTGGCATGGTCGCGGCCTTCAACATGAACTTGAACTTCTTTATACATTTTTTGTTATTATTTATTTTTGCGTAGCTGTGCGTTTAGCGTGTAATTGTAGGCCGCTCTGCAGAATTGTGGTTAATACAATAAATACACACTTGTATTTAATTTTGTGAGTGGCGGAAACTGTTGGGGAAAATGCGTTTTAGACTGCATAATCATATTGTTGTGCATGCCAAATCGTATACAATTTGTAGCCTGGATGCTGCTTTGGCTGTGACACGCCCAACGTCCATTGTCTGCGGCTAAACAGCTTAATAGTCAGTTAGACACATACATATGCATATGCATATTAAGATATAAAAAGATATATGTTTATTTGTACATATGCTTGCGGCGGCTTTGTCAAGTCTTTAATGCCGACAAAATGCTCGCTGCGAAAAAAATTGACACACACGACAACTGGCAACAGGCGACAGACGGACGGACTGACAGTCGGACTGGCCATAAATTCAAGTGCCCAATAAAAGTATTCTGAATACCACACAATAGTTGAAAAAACAGTTGACTCAATTTGTGGCAAGAGTGTGTGCATTGAAAGTTATGGGAAATAGTCGTATTAAGTATAATGCTCACTTGGCTTGGCATTGGCAACAATTCGAATTCAGTTTGACACATACACATACACAAACAAAAGACTTAGGCAACGAACTTGCGCATACGCAAAATACTCGTACCTTATACTTCAAATAATAATAATAAAAAAATTGCAATTTTTTGTATTTGTGTATGTGTTTGCATTAATTGCAGTACTTACGAATTTCATGTTGATTGGAGTTGGGTTTTTTTTTTTGTATTTATAGTTGTTGTTATTTTATATTATGCGTTGGCTGAGCTGCAATTAGTTAACAAATATTTCAAATATTAATTCGCTTTTACTGATTTATTAAGCACTGCACTGTATTTTTATTTATCTTTCTCTTTCTTTCACGAACACAATTGTTTAATTTTAATTTTCTTTGATTTAAGTTTTTGATTCTTATTTTTTTTTCGTAAAATTATTGATGCAATTGTCGTCAACGCGTGAACGCGAGTCAAACGAAACTAAAAGCCAAATTCAAACGCGTTAACAATGAGCCCGACAGCTGGAAGCTGGGAACTTTTAAGCTGGAACAATTGGGCTTACACGACGCTAGTGTTGTTGTTGTTGTTGCTGTTAGCCTGGTAGCGGTAACTCGGGCTCGGACTTGCCGGATCGTCGTCGTGTCTACGTCGAGCTGTGCGGTAAAACGTTTAATGAATTCCAACAGAAATGCTCAGTTGATTTTATATAAAGCATGGCAAGCGTGCGACGTCGCCGTCGCCGTTGACGTCGCAGTCGACGTGGCCGTTGTTGTTGCTTTGTTTGTTGCGTTTCGAGTGAGTTTTTAGTTGGCGCTACCTGAGTGCGAGTGTGAGAGTTTTATGAGTGCAATTGTTGCTGGCGTTGGCCTACGTGCAGCACGTGATGGTCGTTGTTCTTGGACAGATCATGGCAAACAAATTTGCAAAAATTATCAATAAAAAGACAACTTTCTAGTGATTGACTTGCTTTCGTGCAACCAGTTTTAGTTTCAGTTTCAGTTTCATTTTCAGTTGCTGTTGCACTTCAAGCGGGTCAATCGTCAGCTTATGCAAATCTAATGCAAATGTTGTAGGAAAGCTGGTAACACCTTGGCTTGATTGCAGGTGGAAAAAAGCAACAACAGCAAAAGTAATAGTAACAACAACATCAATAGCAACAACACAACAACAACAGTACTGCCTGTGTTGGCAGCTTAAGCTTTGGCAATTTCTTCCGCCTCTATCGTTTTTGACCGTGAAATTTAGTGTGATTGTTGGCCTCTTGTTCGGTTTGTTCGGTTTGTTATGTTTTTTTTTTGTATTTTTCATTTGTTGTTGTTGTTGCTGCTGCTGGTTTTTCTGGCCGCTTTTAGTAAGACGAGAGTGCCTGTTGCTGCTGGCTTGATTTAAATGACAATTTACATTATGTTCGTTTGTTGTATGATTAATAAAAATAGCAATATGCATATCATAATCATAACGCACGAACTGTCTGCCGGAAGCACTAAGCACTAAACAGCCGGCTTAGTTCACAAGCCTCTGAGCTATTTCTGAACTGAATGTATGTACATATGCGTGTATGTATAGTATATATGTATGTATGTTCATACATACATACATGTTTGAAATGTAATAGTTTTTTATAATGTGCAACATAAAATGCATGACATTTACGGCCCTTTAACTAAAAAAATCAGTAGAGCAAAAAACGCCAGCGAGGGTCACTCCAAAAGTAATTACTTTATATGCTGGAATTAATTAATTTATAATTTATAATTATTTTGTTATTGTTTCTGTAAAATAAAAACATTTAAAATGGAAATGTAAAATATTTATGTATTTAAAGTAAGTAAAGTAAAGCACAGCAAACAGAAATAAAAATATGTCTGATTATAATATATCGAGTAATGCCCATTTAAATATAAACTAAATTGACGAAAAAATAAAATTAAGTAAACTAATTGAGATCTTAACTAGACAATGCCTAGTACACATGAAATTTCGGCCTGAGAGAATAAGAAAATTTCGGAATCTTACCCGAAATCTTTAATAAAGGTAATAATGATACAAATTGTAATAATAGTAATAATAACATTTATATGAATAATAATAATAGTAATGATAAAAATTGTAATTGTAATTATATTAAGATTCATTTTTGTTTTCCAACTAGATAAGCAATACATTAGATACATTTTTAATTATAATTCTGAGATATATTTATATAAGATTTTCAGTGTGACTTGTGCTAGGAAATAGTCAATAAATAAATGAAAAATTCATAACATAGCGAATTGTAGTATTGCTTAAAGCAATTACTCAATGAACTGCCCTCGCAATTAATGCCATTAATTAAATACGAATTGCACACTTGTCGCAGCAATGCTAACAATGCGTTTGATAGTTTTTATTCCGCCAGTCAATGCAGTTAATCAGCCATGCAACAGAGCGAAGGCTATAAGGAGAGAAAGAGAGGACAGAGAGCGTGCGAGAAAGAGAGAGAGAGAGGGAGTGCCATGACGATAGCTGGCTAATACAAATACAAATACCAAGTTCAAGTTCAACTGTCAGGTGTCAGGCAACAAGTGGCCACAAAAGCGCCTTCGTTTTGTTGATGCCACAGGGAGCAGAAAACCGCAAAACTTTTAATTGCATTTTGCGATTTAACGATTTGTTATTATTTATTATACTTATTATTAAGTATTATAAACTTGTAGTTGGTTCTCGTAATCGGACTTGTATTGTCTTCAGTTGGCGTTGGGGTCAAGTTCAGTTGGCCAACCAATTGTTGTAAACTGTTCAATAATTAGCCCGTTCAATTGTCGATTGCCATTGATTTATGTCTGATCAATTAACAAATTGCCTTGCTCGTACTTTGCTTTGCTTTTGTTTCTTTTGCTTTCTTTAGTTTGCTATTTTGCCGTTTGCTTTTGATTTGCGTTTTCTGACTGTTTAATTGAAATAGTTGAGCGTCGGACAATAGTTATCAATCATTTGAGCCAAAGTTTTTGGCCTCAGCTTGACTTGGCCGGGCCAGCCTCAGGTTATTGCCACTTTGAGGAATTGAAAAAGAGCGTTGAGCTGAGAGTCGTCGAGCCAAAAAGCCAAAAATAAGTGTTTTGGGCTTTAACTTGTCTGCACATGACAGACGGATCCGCCACTAATTAATGACTTTTTAAATGCGCTAAAAATAGTCGCTGATATTATAGTCCAACTATTCTCCGTATGCCAATCAGTTAGTTAGTTTTGGCTTATCCTGAGAATTACAAGCCCATTAATCATCGATAGCTACACGCGCAAGTAATTATCAGGTTCAGTCATAAACATTACACTCGAAATGTAACATATACTTACATATATACATTTGCATGTAAATTGTATTAAATTTTATTCAAATTCAACTTTTCACAATTTACAATTTGTTAAGGAAGTCAAAAGTGAATGAAATTCTGAGCTCAATAAGAACAAAAGCTCAACAGGAAACTCAAATGTGAGACTCGTTATTTTATTCGCAAAGTTAACCACATTTTGTGGTGAAATGTTTATACACAAATTGCATACATGTTTATAAATTTGAATTCCCTTGCGGCTAAAATACTTATTATATTCTCATGACGATTACATTCAAATGGCTTCCATTCACTTTGCATTTGAGCTCGAAATTCATTTCCTCTCATATTTGATATTTTTGGATTTAAAATTTAACAAAGCTTTCTTTTGATATACTATAAACTGCATCCAGTCATTTTAAAAGTATGTTTTATCAAACTTAAATTTAATAAAAATGATTTGAAATCATTGAAATGTTGAACTTCCCTTCCCGACTTAATAAAATAAATAAGTATTGTCATCCTGATCATGAATTTTTATTTTAATATACAGGTTACAAACACTTTCACTCGATATATTACAATCAATACAGTTAATTAAATCGCTGCCTTTTTAATTATTAATTAGGATTATATGCTATAACTTGTGATTTAAAATTATTTGCTAAAAAATCAATATCTTGAGGTAAGAAATTATTTGACAATCTGATTAGTTTTGGCAATTATTTGAATGTTGCTGGATGTTGCTCTGACTTTTGTAGTGCTTAGTTTTATTTCTTCATTTCTTTACAATTAGGGTGTTCACTTTACCCTAGCAGCCTTGCAGGTTGAAAACGTTGCAAGCTTGCTGCAAGAACAGCGCTTTATGTGGAAAGCGTTGGAAATAATCACAGTGGGCTGTTTTTTGTTTATATTTTGTTAAATATGTTCAACGTGTTGCACGTGAAGCGCTGTTCTTGAAGCAAGCTTGCAACGTTTTCAACCTGCAAGGCTGCTAGGGTAAAGTGAACACCCTAAATAATAACTATTTATAACAAATTTCGTGATGAATTTTGTAGACTCTCTGCCAGTGTATAAAATGTATTTTTAGCTTCTCCGATGGGATTATCGTTGATTGTACTCCATTATCATATCAATTTGTCATAACTTTTGTTTTCAATATATTCATGTTGTTTTTTTGTTTACTTTTGTTTTTATTATTTTGTCTCTTTTTTTGCTGTTCTCTCAAAGTAATCGATGAGTTTCAATGACCTTCGTGATGCCGTTAATAATTAATTAGGCACTTGATGATGACTGTATTGCACTTAGACTCTGATATAATTAAGTTTGTTATATGCCAATTAGCGACGTGTCGAGGAAGCGATTGGCTAAAACATCTGATGCTGCCTTAGACGGTTGACAATATTTGTATTTTACAGTTACAGTTATTGCAACTGCAGTTGCCAATTGCCAATTAGCTAATTGTGCCCAAATGTGCATAGCGAATTATGAAAAGCGAGGGCAAGTTCAAATGTTTAGCATTCCAAAGTTCCGGTCCAATTCCAATTCAATTTGCATTATACATAAAACGATTACATACATTGTACATGAAGCGTTTAACGTTTTATTCTCACGACAACGACCTTGACGATGCCCCCAGTCTGTGTCTGTAAATATGTATGAGTAACGCATGCTCTCGCGTGGCTGGCGAGGAAGAAAACTCTTGAAGCTGGAACTGAAACTGGTTTTCTGATTTGATTTTCCATTAGGCGTTATTTGAAGGCGTGAATGTGCGTATGCAATGAGCCACCGTTACTTTGACAAACTGACACCCAAACTGCATTCATAAAATTAAAATAAAACTGGTTGTCACCAATGTTATGCATATGCGTGGTTAACTACTTTCGATAGGGAAGAGTTTTACCGTTTTACTGTTTACTGTTTACATGTCAAGCGCAGCAATTTGCATGTCTATAACACACAAATTGTTGTTTTGCTTGACTTTGTGGTGTTCACATATGTATATTTTGCGTCAGCAACTTAAATTAAGCACAGGCAAAATGCGTTTAAATTGCAACGGACTTTAGTGCTGTAAAACGTGCAAGTATATCACTTTCAAACTGTTTAACTTGTAATTTCTCGAAGGAATACTTATCGACCGATCGCAACGAAAGACGGAACTTGGTTCATGAGTCGGAGCCAGTTATGAACTTTCTCATTTTTAAACGTTTTTCGACCTTTAAGCTTGGTACTGACGTCAGAAAAAAGGCCTAGCGTAAGGTCAAACTCCATATAAAAAAAACGCTGGCGTAAGGTGAATAAGAAGAAGACGACATTTATCTCCGCTTGTCGGTCCGGACGTCAACTAAACTGAAACTAAAAACGGAGTTGCCAGATAAGGAACGGGCGTTATCCAGCACTGTTTGAAAAAGCTGACTGGCCTGGCGAAACATCGAACTGTTTAGAGTTTCGCTGGGTATATCTATCTCGCTCACTCACATAAATTAAAAAAAATGGCTGGAACTTCGACGAAAAACAGCGACGTTGACAATAACGACGACAATATTAATGAATTATAAGCAAGAACGAAAACTTAAATTGTTTTCTTAGACATAAACCAAACACTTTGCATTTTTTCATTAATATAGAGGGAGAATCCACGTAATAAGTTCAAAAGCGATGGGTGCACCCAATACCCGCTGTGCTTGCGTGCCATCGCATATTTCTACTCTATTTACTTTAATTTGCATTTTTCAATGCCTATTCTCTCCTCTTTTAACCAAATCAGTTCTGCATGTTTAAATTTAAAATAAACCGCCGCTGACGCGTAGAGTTACCACTCAACTTTTGATTATTTGTCCGTGTTGCATTGGCAACACTGAGCTTACGCTCGTCGACAGCGAAAGATTGAGCACTTTACGCCGCTAAAAATTTATCTGACGTCAGTACTAGGCTTTAATCAATAAAGTAATGATACAGAAAAGAAGAAAATTAATTAATCTATAGCTTAAAGCAACGTTTTGGCCATTTTAGCTTTTAAAATGGCTGAAACAAGTGAATAAAGAAAGTGAAAAAGAGAACATTTTCACCATTTCTTAAAAAGCTAAGCACAGGTAATGGTACAATTAATGGTACAATTAAAAAAAATAAGAGATACTTTTTTGAGATATTTGGAAAGGAGCAAAGCTATCACCAATTCTAAAACCAACTAAATTTTAAATTATTAATTAATTTTGGGTGCAAACTTTTAAATTTAATTAAATTCTGAACAAAAATTACTATCGTTCTTTGTTTGTGGTCTTAAGGCTGCCACACATTAAAACTATCGGTGACTCTTATCTGAGAACCAACGTTGCCACATGATTTTTTTTTTACCGTCAGGCAACTTCCTTATAAAAAAGCAAAGCAACCACTAGAACTGGGAAAATATCGATAGTGGAGATAGAGGTGGAGAACTATCGCTAGTCGGCACCATCGATAGTCAGCGATATTATTTTTCAAGCCATCGATAGCTATCGATGGTTTTCGATAGTGTGTTAAATTATACATTTTTATATAAAATTCCAACAAATATTTGAAATTGGTACTAATTTAGGTATTATAAAACTAAAAATAAATAAAATTCGTTATCAACAATAATGTTTCGCTATTAGCTATTGTAATAGCCAAAGCTCCGTGATCTAAAATCGGGTACACATAAATAAATAATAAAACAATAAAATTTGTGTTAGGTTCTGTAAGTAAGGAACTTATCCATATCGTAAAAATATATAATTATGATACACAAAAGTTAACTGTTTCTTAAACATAGAAATGTTAAGAAACATAGAAAGAAGAAATAAACACATAATAAAGGAAACAAACAAGCAAGCAAAACAACATGCACGATTTGTTGTTTCTAAAGGCGTCATGTGAATAAAGAAGAAATTGAATCCAATCGCATAACTCATGTAAAAAATTCTATTGTATTTCTCTAAGAAATTTAAGATATTTTTAAAGAATTTTCTGAATGTGCGTCAAGATAGCAACGGTTCTTATGTGCGTCAAGATAGCAACGGTTCTTTAGCAACGAAAAACGGAACTTGGTTCATGAGTCGGAACCAGTTATGAACTTTCTAATTTTTAAGCGTTATTAGACCTTTAATCAATAAAGTAATGATGCAGAACTGTAGAAAATTGATTTATCTATAGTTTAAAGCAATGTTTTTTCACTTAAAGCTTTTCAAATGGGTGTAACAAGTGAATAAAGAAAGTGAAAAGGTGAACATTTTCACCATTTCTTAAATAGGTAAGCACAGGAGGAATGGCTTCGAAAACCGCTTATGCACGATGAAAGCCTACAATTTCACCTTTCTAATGGTACAATAAAATAAGACAAAAAATCGATACGTTTTTGAGATATTTGGAAATGAGCGAAGCAACCTCGGTGAAAGTCCCATACAAAATGACCGCCAAAATACATACCTTGTTCTCAAACCATTATAGCTTATCTGAGGTCGAACGGCGGAAAACGCGGCATATAGAAAATTAAAGGTACAAGTTTGGAGAAGCTATTGCAGTAAAATTTAGAGAATGTTAATGTACAGTTTTTTAGAAAATTAATTAATTGTAAATCAACCCCCAAATAGTTCACGAGCAAGACCTATCGAACTGGTAGCTCCAACCTGAACTGAACTACAGAAACTGAACTGAACCAACGTGAATTGAACAACAGAAAGGTGGCACCCTCCACAATTTCGTTGCTAACTAAAAACTGAAATGGCGTAAAATGCACGGTATATGAGAGCATTGGCGTTAATTTTACGAGCATTTTTTCGTTCGAATCATCAAAATCAAAAGTTAAATGGCTGAGAAATTAGCATTTTTGTTTTTTATCCACCTTAAGAAACATGCATGTGGGCTGCCAACCTGATATACAGAAGCGCAAAAATGCGTCGGAATATAATCATAAAAAAAATACAAAAATGCTAATATCTCAGCCATTTCTGACTCGATTTAGATGATTGGCATATGAGAATGGTCGTAAAATTAACACCAATACTCCCACATACCGTGCATTTGATAAAAAAATACTAATCTTCAGTAAAAAGTTAGCAACGGTTTTCTGTTTACCAATGTTGCCACGCAGTTTTATGCATGTTTATTTTGTGTGCGGCAGCGTGGAGATCACAACACTTGAGAATCTCTACGAGTGCAACGATTACTTGGCAGCTTTGCCTTGCTATGCTGTTCCCGTGTTGCTACGCAGTGTTCCCAATCGCTACATGTGCCCCAATCTGCTAGAGATGATGTACGAACTGGACCACGATTATACATTTGTCCTTAAGTACTCCGAGCGGGAGTTTGACTTTCAGCGCGGCATGCAGCGTGGAATCCTCATTGAGAGTGATTTGAATCGCAGCTTAAATCGCTTAATTAAAACGATTCTGACACCGATACAGCCTTCAATATCGAAAGATTGTTTTACAGAGGATGTGAGTAAATCGAATGCACCCATCTGCATGTCTATATCTTTGTTTTGTCTTATAGTATCTGCAGCACGTTCCTTTGCCCGCTGGCAAGAACTTGGATTTGGTCGTTATGGATAACACATTCCTCAAATATGGTATCATTCACTGCACCATTTTGGATTTGGCATACGAGATCACTCGGATGCAACGCGACATTCAGCACTATGCTGAATCCATCTCTAAACTCTTTTTATTAAAAAAAATATCTTGTGCATTGCCAAATACCAGGACAAGTGGTGCCGAGGACTGTGCATAGAACTGGTGGGCGATGGCCATCCCAGTGTACTGTTTATAGACTACGGCAACATTGTCCCAACTCACGTTAAGCACATACGCCCATATCCACCACAGTTTACATTCCGTATATTGACTACTGAATACGAGTTGATTGACTTGCCAGCTGATCCAAGTGACGAGTTGTTGGCCCGACTGGAGAAGCAACTGGCCGTTGGTGCTGTTGTCAACTTCGACGAGGTCATTTACAACAAGCAGGATAACAATTATTCACTGCGCATAAGCTCCTTGATGGAGTAAAATCTCTAAATATGCCTATGAAAAGCGCAGACCAAATATAATTATAATTAAACATTAAAACATTTTGTTTGACATAATCATTATATTTCGGATCCTGCAACAACAACTTTCTGCTTGCTAAAGACTAAGTTTAAGCCTGGCAACTCATCACATAGAAAGGCCTCCTGGACTGCATCTTTTTATACCTTTAAAAATGCTTTACTAAACGGTGGCTCCCATTGGCTCCAGCTCGACAGTGTCTACAAAATATGCACATTAACTTCAGTCTAATTATAAATATAAATTATACCCACATTGTGTCGAACTCCGAGCAAGTCCCGGGTGGAATTCATCTTCATATTTAATAAATCCATTAAAGAATCGCTGCCTTCGACTAATCCCAAGTGCTGTTGAAACAGTCGCTCCTCCAAGCAGCCAGCAGTGACTAGGGTATATATTTGTGTGTCACCATCTACTGCTAAAAGCCGAGTCGCTGCTGATCGCGTGCTATAATTATAGAGTATCATGTATTTGCAGCCCCTCAAGGGGATTGGCGGCAACTTGCCTGCCATAAGAAGAGCAACCATTGGCGGCTTCGCGTCCTCCTCGCTGGGAGTATTTAAAGATTGAGCTTGAACGCAGTCCTCTATTTGAATGAATGACACTTCCCAGCACTGACAGTATCCCCTGATTATGTCCAGGCACATCTGACTGCTTGCCACAATGGCACATTTCTCGCCGCGAGCTACAACCAAGATGTCCAGCATGAGATGTACAAACTCAAACTTGGCGGAGTCTTAGAGACCCATTTCTTGCCAGGGCGGCAAATGCGGAAGTAATACATCCGACACTATTGGTTGGTTCTCCATGTGCTTGAGCAGCAGAGGATGATCACAGATTCTTTGAGCTATGCCAACAATGTCCGGAGATTCACAGATTGATTGCTAAAAAGACAACTCATGAAGTCATTAAATACATTGAATGTTTCATGGATATGTTACTCGGTCTAATCCCAGACAATGATCCGCAAGCAGTTGAAACGTCAGATGTTGAGGTTCCGCTGTTGTCAACATGCAAATATATTCGTTAATTTTGACGCGATGAACAGATTCTTGGTTGGCACAATTGGAGAAATCATGAATGGATTCGTTTGTCGTGGCCCGATGAACAGATTCTTGGTTGGCACAAATAGAAGAACCTTGAAGGGATTTGGGCTCTTATATTTTTTATATATTTATATATATATTTATATTTTATAGGGCTGCCAGCTAGTTAATATCAGGTTGGCAGCCCACATGCATGTTTCTTAAGGTGGATAAAAAACAAAAATGCTAATTTCTCAGCCATTTAACTTTTGATTTTGATGATTCGAACGAAAAAATGCTCGTAAAATTAACGCCAATGCTCTCATATACCGTGCATTTTACGCCTTTTCAGTTTTTAGTTAGCAACGAAATTGTGGAGGGTGCCACCTTTCTGTTGTTCAATTCACGTTGGTTCAGTTCAGTTTCTGTAGTTCAGTTCAGGTTGGAGCTACCAGTTCGATAGGTCTTGCTCGTGAACTATTTGGGGGTTGATTTACAATTAATTAATTTTCTAAAAAACTGTACATTAACATTCTCTAAATTTTACTGCAATAGCTTCTCCAAACTTGTACCTTTAATTTTCTATATGCCGCGTTTTCCGCCGTTCGACCTCAGATAAGCTATAATGGTTTGAGAACAAGGTATGTATTTTGGCGGTCATTTTGTATGGGACTTTCACCGAGGTTGCTTCGCTCATTTCCAAATATCTCAAAAACGTATCGATTTTTTGTCTTATTTTATTGTACCATTAGAAAGGTGAAATTGTAGGCTTTCATCGTGCATAAGCGGTTTTCGAAGCCATTCCTCCTGTGCTTACCTATTTAAGAAATGGTGAAAATGTTCACCTTTTCACTTTCTTTATTCACTTGTTACACCCATTTGAAAAGCTTTAAGTGAAAAAACATTGCTTTAAACTATAGATAAATCAATTTTCTACAGTTCTGCATCATTACTTTATTGATTAAAGGTCTAATAACGCTTAAAAATGAGAAAGTTCATAACTGGTTCCGACTCATGAACCAAGTTCCGTTTTTCGTTGCTAAAGAACCGTTGCTATCTTGACGCACATTAGCGCAACTGGTGACTCGGGTCCCATTATCGTTCGATAGTTCGTTCGAGTCCTTTTATAGGTCAGTAGTTCGTTCGAGTCGTTTGAGTCGTTCAATAGATCGTTCGAGTCGTTTGAGTCGTTCAATAGCTCGATCAAGTCCCATTACAGGTCAGCAACCTGATAAAGTAGACATTGACTTTCATACACAACAATATAGAATAGGTAAGCTGCTAAATTTATTTTGCTCGCCTGTATGCTAATTACTATTACTTTTTCTCGTTGGCACCCAGACTTGGACAGATATATAAATAAAATCACAAATGTTCCTATTTGGCTTGAAGACAATTTTTTTTGGATTATTTTTATTTTTGTTATCTTCGGATATTTCAATCAATTGGATTAAAATGTGAATTCTATGGTTTTTTAGTTTTAAATACTATTTTTAAATATAACGATCGAGAAGGGATCTCGAATAAACGACTGAACATTAATGGGATTCGAACGAACTATTGAACGACTCAAACGACTCGAACGAGCTACTGACCTATAAAAGGACTCGAACGAACTATTGAACGAACGAACTAAACAACTGAACTATAAGATAGTGATGTAAAAAAACATCGATGCATCGAGCATCGATGTTTTTTCAGCGATGTTTCTCGATGTTTTCCGATGTTTTTGTAGTTGTCGATTAATCGATGTTGCATGGCGATGCATCGATGTTTTGCATAACATCGGTTGCCGCACTTGCAATACGCTCTTCGCCACTCTAACAGCAGTGAGTTAATTTATTATAATTGGTCAGAGATACTATAGCTGCAAGAAGGCTTACATATGTATTTTCAAAGTTCTCACCAAAAAGCCTTCTTGTAGTTTGTGCTCATACTTTTAAGATAAAAACTATTTGAAACTTTAAAACTGCTATGAAAGCAAACGTTTTTAAGAGAAAATGAGCTTTATTCAACCAAAAAATTATATTTCTCTTCAACAAATGATATGGTTTTTAAGCACTAGACATACATCGATGCATCGATGTTTCGACCCGATGTATCAACCAACATCGATGTTTCATTTTGAAAACATCGATGAACATCAACATCGATGTTTCCACTCAAATTTACATCACTACTATAAGACCTACAATCAGGGATTTAGTTCGTTCGTTCACTTTGGTGAATAGTTCAATCGAACTTAGTCCGAACGATACGATACAACTCTAACGTGTGGTACATTCTGC
>JBAMBK010000802.1:0-21754 GCA_037043435.1 Drosophila suboccidentalis | reverse complement strand
GCAGAAATTTCATTAAAAATTGAAAGCAATGTTGGCAACTTGGTGAATATTTCTCGTGAGTATGTCTAGGGAATCTTTAATGTCTTGTCTTGATGTATTATTAAGGTGGATGTTCTGATTGAGCCAGGGGTGGAATTTTTTGATATCAGCGTTAGCTGCTAGGATTGGTTTCTTGAAGGGTATGAATTTTGGTTTGCTTGAGAGACTGATGTGGAGTGGAAGATGGTCTGAGCCCAAATCAAGTGAGGCGGTCAATGTGAAGGCGGTCATTATGGATGCCATTATAGATTGCAAAGTCGATTGCAGAGGGTCTCTTGCGTTGATCATAGGGGAAGTGAGTCGGGGACCCAGTAGCTAGAATGTCATAGTTTTGGGTTCTTAAGCACTTAAGCCATTCATTACCACGGTTACAGGCACGAATATTCCCCCACCAGCGATGTTAAGCATTCCAATCACCAGCAAAAAGGAAGCGAGGTTCAAAGAGCTTGAGTATTATTTGAAAGGCTTCAGATGAGAGTGCTCTAGATGGAGGGCAGTAGATGGCTGTAATGTTTATGCGTGGTTTGGAGTAGAGATGGGCACGGGCCTCCTTCTTAAGGCCCGGCCCGGCCCGGGCCCGAAATAAATCTCTCAGGCCCGGTCCAGGCCCGGCCCGGTCAAATTTTCAAGAGGCCCGGCCCGGCCCGAGCCCGGTCAAATTTAAAGATGCCCGGCTCGAGCCCGGCCCGATACAACTAAATAACAATTTTTTTTTTTTTAATTATTATTTCTTTTTTTTTTCAAGATTCAAATTTTATTTTTGAGTCTTTTTTGCAAGCAGAGTCTTAAACCTTTGCTCTTTTTTTTGCGTAGCATAAGAAATTTTGTTACAGAAATTTGGTTATCAGCGATTTGAAAAGTATGTGTTAAATCGTGACTTTTCGGGCCTACCGGGCTTCGGGCTTTATACTTAGGCCCGGGCCCGAACGAAAAAAAGCCCGTTTCCGATTTTCATGCACGAAGCCCGGTGATTTTTTGAAGAGGCCCGCGGGACACGAAGCCCGGCCCGGCCCGTGCCCACCTCTAGTTTGAAGCACATTGTACAGATTGAGTAATTATGGTGGGGAGGGCCATATGTTCAATGTTATGGTTAATAATAGTGGCAGAGCGCCCTCGTCTGCGGTTAGACGGATGGTTAGCAGGTATAGATGGTATAAATGTGATATCCTTTGATTTCGATGGAGTCGGTTTCTATTAGATGCGTTTCTGAGATAAGTGCGATGTCAATGTTATGTTGGTAGATGTGAGATTCAAATTCACTTAGCTTATTTAGTATTCCAGCTGCGTTCCAGGCAATGATCCTGAGGTCGTTGACTTGGTTGAAGTTTCGAGTATTTTGAGGCATGATGACTAGAGTTTCCTTTTGGTACCCCTGTTGTGGGTTGAGAGATATGGGCAAGCATTTGGTGAATGGTCGTCTGTTGCACGTTGCTGATTAACACTTTGGTCTAACTTTGTGAGTTATGCCAGACCAAAAACCCATGATGCTCGCTCCTAGTCAGCCAGGACTTCCCCACACATCGTTCGTGGGTCTGTTTTGTATTAACACTTAATTTTTTCCAATGTGAAGGTGCTGTTTTAGCACGACCACATTAATACATTTTATACCAAAAAAAAAAAAAAAAAAATGTTTAGGGGGTCTCAACTAGTTTATTTTTTATTGAATTTTGAAATTTAGATATTTTCAATGCAAAATGAGCTATTGCATTGTTGTTTTGTGCATGTTGTCACTAATAAAACGTTTACCAACACTACATTTTCTCACATGTAATTTTTTAACGTGTTTTTCAACACTACAACACTATAAAGGAAACAATTTGAAAACGTGCATATACAAGAAAAAAATTATGCAAATGAAAATATTCAATCTCTTTTAAAAAATTTGGTGGTCCTGAAAAGGACCGATTTGGTCCCAAAACATCAACACTAATGTTTGGTCGGAGCGTGATCAGGTGCAAAAGCGTAGGGTCATCAACAAAGGTCCTCATTCATGGGCGTCAAAATCTTAAAAATGGTCAAAGGCAAGGTCAGTTAATAAATGCATTTGGTCAAATCAAACATCATCGTCATCAACATCATCATCCTAAAGAGTGGTAAAGATTTAAAGATAATAAATTATAATATGTATAAATTTCAAACAAATAAGGCAGGGAAATGGATTAAAAATAGTTTAAAAAAATGGGTGAGGGGTGTGGAATACTCAGGGGTAAGCGCGCGCGCGATTTTATTTTTTTTTAAATTTTTCGCCTGCGGCTTACTTTGCACATAGCACTAACCACGGTTGCATGAGTGTCTTCATTGATTTGGGCTTCTCTATAAGGATCATAGAGTCGCCCAATGGCCATGAACAACTCATGAACCCTCTGCATATGGTTCTTATGGGACTTGAAGAACTGGAACTTGGCAAGGTATCCGATATAATGCTCCTTCTTCTTTCCAAATCGAGGAATGCTATCCTTCATATCGCGCCACAATCTCTCAATATTTTGAGTGTGGGCCTGCGTCTCGGGATCTACAAAGTTTTTCGAGTGATTAACCGTCTGGTGGACGAATCCCTCACTCTCCAAACAATTGTAGGCCCTCGAGCAATCCGATTTGATGGTGCCTCCGTCGGCTACACGGTCCTTGATTATGGCAAGCAGTGTCTCTGTGTTCCGGCTTTCAACGGGCACGATAAAAAAGTCGCCACTTTCTCTCTCGATGCCGCCAAACAGCCACTGACCTTCGACGATTCGACCGCAGTTGTACTTGCGCTTCCCAACTTTGGCCTCGTCGATCTCTACGACCTTACCAACACCGCCAAGTTTTGGACGGCTGTTGGTGACACTCCAATCAATATACACCTCGCGCAGGAAGCTTTTCCAATCTATTACAGATTGGCGACTCCACTGCATCTCACCCATTAAAACGTCCGTTTCTCCCTTTATCCGCATGGTGTCAAAAGCAACAAACCGGCAAATATCAGGAATGGAGAGACGTGATCCAGCGAAAAAGGTATTTGCACGCAAACTTTCAAAAAAGTTGCAGCGTACCGCGATTCGCTTTTTTTTTCCATGCTGCTGCATGTGGGATGCACGGCAGCTGAAAAAAAACTGCGTCTCCTCCTTCGACGACAATTTGCACTCTGCACCACATTGCGGACACATCCTTCCACTGCGAATGACATTATGTCGACGCAGAAACTCAAACAATTCAGTTTCACTGAATTGAATAACGTTTGTGACACTGACTTGGCAATTTGCACATGACATTTTACACAATTTAGCGCGAAATTAATTTTTCACAGATCCCGTTACAATTTGTGTTGGAAAACACATGGCATGTGTCAGAAAAAACAGTGTTGGTAAACGGTTGAATCATCGAAAAGCAACCATGAAAAACAAAATGCAACCATGCAAAACCCAAAGCAGCCTTGATAAACAACAAAAACAATAGTGAAAAAAGTAAATTTGTTCTTAAATTTCGAAATTCAATTAAAAATAAACTAGTTGAGACCCCCAAAAAATTTATTCGCCAAAATTCATTATAAATCGACCTCTTTCTGTGTGTATATATCTCCTTTTGTTTTGTCGCTGGCACCGGCTAATAGACCTTTACCAAAGTTTGGTTTTGTTTTTTGCTTGTTTTCGTAACATTTGAACATTTCTAAATTGACTTCTAAAAGCTCATTGACCTTAAAAATAATTTTTTTTTCAATTAAGTCCCCCTAGATTGGCAAAATCTTACACTGTGCGACGGTACGGTTGGCTTGGTCAGCTTTCGTCATCGTGAACAGCTCTACCTTCTGCTGTATTTCATCAAAAGCTTTAGCTTTAAGGCTAGTGGTTGGGTGGCAAATGAGAGTGTTGGATGTAACGATTGCTTTGTTAGGTGGTGGGTTTAGGCCATTTTCGAGGTTGGGCTGCGAGGTTGCAGACTTCCTTTTGGTGAGTGTGGACATGTTGTGAGGAACAAATTTTCAAAATAGACCTATACGAAAATTCGAAATAATCAATGGGCTAAGGAAAGTATTGCATCATTCAAAAGGAATTCAAAAGACCTTTCCATTGTTGCGAAACTTTACATGAGCTAAGTTCAAAATTTAGCTAGAACAAACTTTAAATGGGGCCAAAATACTTTTGGCCACCGTTGTATTATTACTACTACTAATACTAATTATTATCTAATACATTCTCCTTATTTACTAATTTATTTTTATTTTTTGTTTTGCTTGCGTTGTTTTTGACGCACTGCATTGCCTTTGAAAGCGCCTTTTTTTTGGACATACCCTCGATATTGTGGTCCAGGATTATTTCTTCTCCAAGAACATTCTTAAGCGACTTGGAAAGAGTTGCTTGGAGAAGCAATTCCTTCATGTTGGTTATCTGCAAATGCAGAAAAATTGGTTTATTATAAAAAAAAAGGTATTAGTTAATTAGCTTGTACTTACATAAATCTGCCTATTTTCTGGCGAAATTTTCAAATCTAACGCCATCAATTCCCTTGGTGTAAATATGGGGAAGGTTGACCCCTGAGTCTCCGTCACTTGGGCCCCTCGCTGAAGAAGCTGCCTCAAATAGGCGTTTTGTGTCCCCATCATTTCAGCGAGGAACCCAATCTCGGCCTTCACCTCCTTGTTGACATCGATTGCCGTCTTTACATTCTCCGTCAACTCCTCGACGACTTTTTTCAGACCGTCGATTTAACGACGAAGCTCGGTGGATTAAGGTTTATTTCCTCGCTAGTACATTCGGGTGGTTTCCAAGTTTTTGCTGATAATTTTTAACTTGAGCTGTTATGACATCTCCAATTAGTGGCACGGAAAGGTCATTGCTTAGCTCCCGAGTACGTACAAACCATTCAGCGCCGCTTATATATCTCAGGATTTTAGCCTGAAGGACTCGTATCTTATGCAAGTGAGATTTTGCAGCAATGCCATACACCTGCAGTCCGTAACGCCACACAGGGGCAAGAATGCACTTATATATGAGCACTTTGTTTTTTAGGGACAGCTGGTTTCTGCTGTTAAGAAGCCAACTCATACGCCTTCATTTGAACCGAATCGACTTCACAGTACTTTCCACATGGCTCCCGAATGTTAATCTACGGTCCAAGATAGCCCCGAGGTACTTGTGAGCGTTAAGTTGATTATAATTAGCTCTTTTGGCAGTTCTTCACCAAAACTCCCGAGCTTGTGCACCATTTCTTCTACGCGAGCAATGTACGTCGACATATTCTCTGACAACTCTTTTTTAGACGAGAAAAACTTCTGGTAAAAGACCAATTTCATAACCTCACTTTTCTGTCCAAACACATTTTCAAGTTTCATCCACATTTCCATAGCCGACATCGTTGTCTGAAAATGCTTAAGATGCTCATCACCTACCGATGTGCCAATAACCTTCTTGGCTTTCTTATCGGCTTTGATCCATTCCTTTCTTACACTCTCATTGGCTTCTGTATTTGCGGGCAATATCATTGAGCCTTTTACAACCTCCAGAACATCCATTGAATCTAATATCAGCTCCATCTTGAACTTCCAAGCAGGAAACTGTTCAGCATCCACTAGCTTTTCGATTCTTGTATTGTTGTCCTCCATGTTGTAAATTCACCAAGCGAAAACAAAAATTAAATAAAATAAATCCAAAAGTTTTAAAATTTCAACAAAAATTAGACCAGCGTTAGACCTGGGCCCATAACCTGTTTTAATAATAAAAAGTTGAAATTTTGTTTGGTTATTTTAAGTTAACAATTTTATTTCTGGTTGTGCTCGAGGCGAGTATATGGAAAGGAATGCTGAAATCAGTCCTATGTGTTTCAGTCATTCAGTTGTGTGTTACTGAGCCTACTTGTGTTTCGAATATATTTCAATATAAATGCAAGGGTTCTTTGCAAGAATGACACGGCTATGTGGCCACCAAGAGATCCTGTCGGCGTATTAGTGGAATATCCCTGGCCGTGGGCATGTCATGGGTGAACAGGCTGTAAAGAGTAGGGCCCAGGACACTACCTTGAGGAACTCCTACAAGTATGCGTTTACAGCTAGAGGAGATCCCATCCTGGGCGACTTGAAAGGTTCTATCCGAAAGGAAGCTTGCGACAATGCTATACAGCTGTGGGTTCATCAAGTTTTTGATTTTAGACAGGAGCCCCTCATGCCACACCCTGTCAAAGGCTTGCTGAATGTCCAGATAAGCAGCAACTACAAATTCCTTTGCCTAAAAGCCATCCAAAATGTGGTTAGCGACACGATGCGGTTGCTCAGACTTACCATGTTTTAGTCTGAACCCAAACTGAAACTTAGGAATTGCACTCATCAGCTTGGGAGTATCTCTGATCCTTCTTAAAATGCATTTCTCCAAGATTTTGCCAAAAGCAGGGAGAAGGCTGATCGGCTTCTAATTTCTAAAAATCTACCTAAAATAAAGATTTTTTCTAACTCTTGCTCAAAAGATTCTATCTGAATTGGGGTGTTATCTGTAATATTCAGTAAAACACATCTGTACTTTGTGACTGCTCGGGATAGACTGCCTCTTTATTATAATCAACATGCACATATTCATCACACGTGTAGCAACGCCTACTGCGCGATACTACATTATCTATTGTAATAATAAAAATTTTGTGGCCTTCTATAACTTAAGCAGGCCATACACAGTCGAATTTGTTTGACGAACTGTTCGTCGAACAAGAATTACATTCGCCCACTAACTATTTCAAACATTGCTTGCAAACATCATTTGTAGAAAATTTTCAGAGAATAAACATGTCATCGGACAACGATACAGTCATTGCCTTGATGGCTATTTAGAGAAAAATAAGACTTGTGTCGCATATTTTTGTTCTTATATGCCTCACTATTTGCATGACACAGGGCTGGTTAATTTTGCAGGCAATAAATAAACTCCAGCAAACATTTCTTCGGCATTTTTAGCCCTTGTTTACGCTACGAAAACTTTTGACAACACTGCCATCCATTGTCGAATTGTTCAATCGAACACAGGCAAGATAGAATCAGTTCTATTTTTCTCGAACAAAACGTACAACACTAAATTTAGACACGAACACTACCACCAACGACGAATATTTCGTCGAATCGAACACGTTCGTCAAACAAATTCGACTGTGGATGGCCTGCTTTAGTGAAAATCCCTAAAGCACATTTCTAACTCTACTTTATCTTCTCTTCCCCCAATGTGGCTATCTTCAACTATTTTCCTGTTAATTTGCTGCAATATTTGCGTAGGTTTACAGACAAAGAGTTTGCAAATAATTTTCAAAGGAGTAAGAGGAGCCTGCAATCGGATCTCCGATTTGTTTAGCAGTTTCTCTTACATGCAATAAGCCGTGAACATTGTAGGACACACTGTTTTCACCAAAAACACGAGGAAAATTCTCAACAAATAGATTTAACATCTGTTGAGAAGTTTCGAGATTAGATTCTCTTTGTTTTTGGGAACACAGCAGTCTGTAGGCACAGTGGAGTAATAAAAACTCATAATACTGGTCATCAATAATTGCATCTTTAAGAGCTACAATACCAGTGTATAATAGAAATTGCCTAAACTCAGTTGTTTTCCAGTTAGGAAGCTCAAGCAATGTTCTCGGCCTTCGAGCAAACTCTTTTGGGATGCATTTTTTCATTGATATTAATATTGTGAAGATTAAATCTTTATTTTATTTCGAAATTTTACAAACCAATTTATTATTACATAATCTGTTTTAAAATGTACGCATGACACCCAATTCAATGAGATGCATGCAATCAAGTGGAACTTGAGTAGCCATTAGGACTCCAAGTTTTTCAAAAGCGGCGTGAACAGTTAAATACTCCTTTTTGTGGTGATTAGGGTATTTTCTAGAGTGAAAGTCTTCATCTGTTATTAATTCAGCACAGTTTGTACTAAATTTCAAAACAGAGTCTACTTTATGTGCTACCTGAATGCACTTGCTACAGCCATGACTGGATGTATGTCCAGGTGTGCCGGTAACGAAAGCTCTTGCAGGAGCATCGCAGACAAATGCTCTAAGTTATAAGTGAACTTTTTTATTTGAAATAGTGAGGCCATTTTTCATAATATCGGACAATTCACAAGTAAACTTAGATAAAAATATTTCGCAGTTAAATGGCTTATTGTGACCCAAAAATATTCCTATTGGTAAGATGGGCCACAATTGCGCACGCGAGCTTTTAAATAACGGAAGTCCGTCAATATTAATATCAATGCTTAACACATCTGGAATATTGGGTAAAACTGAAAGTTTATTTAATTGCTTTGACAAGCCAATATGTAAATAGGAGCCTTCTCCAACTTCAGTGATATCCGGCTTATCAGGGCAATTAAACGTATAGAAGGGCTTTACTTTCAAATTATGTAAATTTAAAATAGAAATGAGGTCCTTGGCACAGTTTCGTGTTGGTTTATGTTTTAAATACCAATTTTTCAATTGAGTATTTAAATCACCACCAACTTTTTCTTCTACTATTATTCTCACCGCTTCTTCCTGCAACTCAACAAATTCTAATTATTCTCCCACTGCCACTATCTGCTCACAAATATTGTCATCTACAACATCTTCTACATTGTCTATTTCCCTAAACCTTCTGCGTACAGATTCTAATCCATCACGCATAGCATCTCTTTCCTGTTTAACTAATCTGCGCATGTGCATTTAACCAACCATTTTTATTTTATTGCTACCTTTAAATACTTTAATTTTTAATTTAGGCGAATCAACTTTATTTTTAAGTAATACAAAAATTACGCATATTATTATATATATTAAGATATAGATATGTCGTGGCGTTTAATTTTAAGTATCACGAATGAAAATGTAAAAGCATGAATAAATGGATTATATGAATTTCACAAGAATGCGTTGCTTGTCTATTTTCTATTTCTTCCATTCTATACTGATCTTTCTGCATTGCTTTGTGCTTTCCATTATTGTGAGCCTGGCAGAGTTCTCTGTCCAGCGCAGCCTAGGCGTGACCGTGAGTTAGAGAGAGAGAAATATAGTGCTTGTGCCTGGAAGGCGCGTGTCACTGTATGTGTGTGGTATACACGCAAAGTGGAATGTTGGCATTGTGAAATTAGTCTTGAAACAATTCTTGTTGAAGCACGATGTCACGCCCAAGGAAGCGCTTGGTTCAAAACGTAATCGCGAATGATCCCGAAAATGAAGACCATTCTCCGACATCAGAAGTGGGATCCCCTCCACATCAAGTTAACCATGAGGATCGTTTATGCTCTATTCTGGAGTCACAACACCGCAATTTAATTGAAGTGATAAACGCAGTAAAAAACGCACATCTGTCGCAAGGTGCTTTCAAGACAGTTTTTCCAAAGTTCAACCCTGACAACTCGGGTTCCAGTGCTGCCGCATGGTGTTGTACAGTGGATTTAATCCTCGCCGAAAACTCTCTGGAGGGCAGCGCTCTTCTCGTGGCACTAAGCAAATCGTTAGAGGGCAGTGCATCTAATTGGTTGTCCCAAATATCTTTTGCTGGCATGACATGGAGCCAGTTTAAAGAATTGTTTCTACAACAGTTTGAGGGCAACGAAACGCCAGCCGCTACAGTTTTCAACGTTCTCAATGGTCGCCCAAAAGATGCAGAGTGTCTATCACTATATGGAAGCCGACTAGTTACATCGCTGGTGTCTAAATGGAAGGAAATGAGTATCGAGCAAGTCGCTGTAAACGTTGTGTTGGCGCATGCAGCTCAGATTGAACCCAAGCTGCAACGGACAATATTTACAACCGACATCAAGACGCGCAACGAGATGCAAAAAGAATTAAAGGCATTTGCTTTTGGCAAGAAGAAGGACCATTCTGTTCAGGAAAATTCTGCGAGCAAGAAAGCGCGATTACAACCCATTGTAAAATGCCACTTTTGCGGAAAACAGGGACACAAAATTGCCGACTGCCGTGCAAGAGACAGAGATAAATCACATCAAGGATCTAAACAGCAAGCTGCCCGTTCGTCCGAAGTGAAGAGTGGCACAATCATTTGCTTCAAATGTGGAAAAGCTGGACATATAAAGTCTGCTTGCCCTGGAGGATCATCATCATCGTTTCAAAATAAAGTGGATGAAAAGCGTGTGAACCTGTGCCATATAAAAGAGCCAATCGGTACCTTGATTCAATCTGGTGAGTCGTACCCATTTTGCTTCGATTCTGGGGCAGAGTGTTCAATCGTTAAAGAAGCTGTGTCACACAAACTTTCGGGCAAACGAATTAACAACGTAGTATTTCTTAAGGGTATCGGAAATAATACTGTAACCAGCACTTTACAAATTCTATCAAATGTTAAAATAAGCGAATACTCCCTTGAAGTTCTATTTCATGTTGTTTTAAATGATTGCTTAAATTATGATATTATAATCGGTCGTGAAATTCTGTATCATGACTTTAGTGTCACTATATCAATCGATAAGGTCATATTGTTTAAAACAAAATCTGTATGTGCTGTAGCTATTTCTAATAACTGTTCTAAGCTAGATAATATTGATACTGAGATGTGCAAAGAAGATAAATCTCTTTTATATGATATTTTAAACGAATATTCTAGCTCTTTTATTGATGGAATTCCAAAAAGTCGAGTTACAACAGGTCAATTAGAAATACGCTTAGTTGATTCGAACAAAACCGTTCAAAGACGACCATACCGACTCAGTTCAGATGAAAAGGAAATAGTAAGAAATATGATTAAAGAACTATTAGAATCAAATATTATTCGCCCTAGCTGTTCACCGTTTGCCAGTCCCATACTCCTTGTTAAAAAAAAAAATGGCAGTGATCGATTATGCGTTGACTATCGCGAATTGAATTCGAATACTGTTGCTGATAAATATCCACTCCCACTTATAAGCGATCAAATTTCAAGGTTACGCGGAGCAAGGTATTTTTCATGTCTGGATATGGCAAGTGGGTTTCACCAGATCCCAATTCACCCAGACTCGATTGAGCGCACAGCCTTTGTTACTCCAGAAGGTCAATACGAGTTTCTGACTATGCCTTTCGGTCTTAAGAATGCACCATCTGTGTTTCAACGTGCCGTGATGAAAGCTTTAGGTGAGCTTGCTTACTCTTTTGTCGTCGTTTACATGGATGACATTATGATCATTTCTCAAACAAAAGAAGAGGCATTTGAAAGATTAAAGGCAGTTTTGAAAATTCTATCCCAAGCCGGATTCTCTTTTAATGTCGCCAAATGCTCTTTCCTAAGATCAAGTGTCGAATACCTAGGTTTTGAAATTAGAGAAGGGGAAATTCGTCCCAACCCACGTAAGAAACAAGCATTGATTGACTTGCCGCCCCCACAGTCTGTTACCCAAGTGAGGCAATTTATTGGCTTGGCGTCGTACTTTCGACAATTTATGCCAAAGTTTTCACAAATAATGAAACCCTTGTATAGCCTTACGTGTAAAAATAAAGTATTCGAGTGGAAATTGGAGCATGAGCAAATTCGCCAAAAGGTCATCAAAACATTGACAGACGAGCCTGTGCTTACCATATTCGATCCTCAGCATCCAATAGAACTGCATACCGATGCTAGTATGGATGGTTACGGTGCGATTTTATTGCATAAAATTGACAATAAGCCCCACGTTGTTGAATATTACAGTAAACGAACTTCGCCTCCAGAGTCCCGATATCATTCATACGAATTGGAGACGTTAGCTGTATTCAATTCAATAAAGCATTTTCGTCATTATTTACAAGGCCGACATTTTCTCGTTTACACCGATTGTAATTCACTAAAAGCTTCACACAATAAAATTGATCTTACACCTAGGGTCCATAGGTGGTGGGCGTATATGCAATCCTTTAATTTTGACATACACTATAGACCAGGTAGTAAAATGTCACATGTAGATTTCTTATCACGTAATCCTTTACCTTTAAAAATGTCTTCTCAAGTTCCCATCAAGCGTGTACAATTAGCCGAGATAACGGAAAATTGGCTTCTTGCCGAACAACAAAGAGATCCTGAGACTTCTTCGATAATTTCGAAAATTCAAAACGATGAAATAGAGGAAAGTATAGCAAAGTCTTATGAGCTTAGATCAAAAATGCTTTTTCGGAAAATTCAAAGAAGCGGTAAAACACGCTGTCTTCCAGTTATACCCAGATCATTTAGATGGTCTGTAGTAAACCACGTCCATGAAGCAATTGTACACCTTGGTTGGGAAAAGACCCTAGACAAAATGTATGAGTTTTACTGGTTTGAAAACATGTCGAAATACGTGCGTAAATTTGTCGACAACTGCATTACCTGTAAATTGACTAAGCCACCATCAGGCAAGATACCAGCAGAACTTCACCCAATACCTAAAGTAGACATTCCGTGGCATACGGTACATATTGATATCACTGGCAAGCTGAGTGGCAAAAGCGATCAAAAGGAATATGTTATTGTCCAAATCGATGCATTTACCAAATTCGTTTATTTATACCATACTGTAAATATTAATTCCGAAAGCTGCATTAATGCTTTAAAGTCATCCATATCCTTGCTCGGCGTACCAACAAGAATCATTGCCGATCAAGGCAGATCTTTTACGGGATCAGATTTTAGTAAATTTTGCTCTATGCAAAAAATAGATCTTCATTTGATTGCAACTGGTGCTAGTCGCGCAAATGGTCAGGTGGAGCGCGTTATGAGTGTGTTGAAACGTATGTTAACAGCTATAGAGAGTAGTGAGCGTTCCTGGCAAGACGCTTTAGGGGAAATACAATTGGCCATAAATTGCACGACAAATCGTAGCTACGAAATCTAGTCCTTTAGAATTATTAATTGGAAAAGGAGCTAGACATTTTTCTTAAATCGCCAAAATGTGAGAAACAATACCTATTTTACCTGTAGCTTTTTACCTGTGTTCTTCAGAAAAAAGTTTACAGCGATACTTAAAAGAACTTCAAGCTACCTTTTTAACGATTTATAGATCACATCTGTAGCATGCTATCGTTTGGATGCTAGCAATTTTAGCGGTTTTTAGCGATTTCCCGCTAAACTAGCGATTTTTCGAAAAAGTCGTAGAACAAACGTTGCTAGATTTTTGAGCGGGAACAAGTCCTCATTCAAGCTTTTAAGCTAAATCAACGATTTGATCCATACAAACAAACAAACAAACAAACAAACAAACAGACTGACTTTTCATCTCATTTTCGGAAGGCCCCTAAAAATTTCAAAATTAATTATCTTTTGAACCAGTAATCGGATTTTGATGATCGAGGTGTCATTCGACGCGTATTTTTGATTATAATGGTAAAAAATTCAAAAACAATTCAAAAAGGCTCCAACGGCCCCATTAGCTCCAATAATTTAAATTTTTCCCTTCCCACTTACACCTGTTTATCTCAAGAACCAGGTGAGTTTTTAAAACTCTTAGTATGCACATTTGTAAGTTGAGTTGATACCTTTCGATCGGTATATAACTCGACCTGATCGGACAGTCATAGCAAATTTTCCATTCTTCCTGTGTATATATGCTAGTCGCCTTCGCACCCTTCGTGCTGCTTTCGTCACTAGCGCGGACTGCCGTCCGCAGTGATAAATAAAATAAATTTACAGAGAGACTCTAATGCTTAACTCATTTGAATAAATTAAAGTCGCGTTGTCACATTACAAAACTAAACTTTTTGGCAGCACTGGTTACTTTAAGCAAGCAGTAAACATGCAATTAATCAAGGAAAGTAAAGGTCTATATAGTTAATAGGTTAATAGGTAATTTCGGGCCTTACCGAATTTTTACAGATATGTGTTACATGTAAAAAGAACGCGGAGTTAAATTGCCTATATATCACATATTTTAAAGTGATTTAAAATGCAGATTTTTCTTAAATCGCCAAAGAAATATTTTTCCACCTGTAGCTTTTTACCTATGTACTCCAGAAAAATATATAATATATATATTCATAAATATATTTCGATCTTGCTGTAATCGGAATTACAAAATGTTTCATCTGCCGCAAAAAGAATTCACCACTTGCAAGCAGTATCTTTCCACATGCACTGCAAGCAGTGCAAGTAGTGTACATACTGCATATGTACATGCAGTAAATCGTGTAAAGGTAAAAGGTATATTCAGTTAATAGGTAATATCTTGTCCAAACGAATTTTGACAGATACGTGTTATATGTCAAAAAACGCGGAATCAAATTGCCTATAACATATAACATATTTTAAAGTGATCTCATGTGTAGATTTTTCTTAAATCGCCAAAATGTGTAAAAAAATACCTTGTTTCACCTGTAGCCGTTTACCTTTTTACTTAAAAGAAAAACTTTGAAGGTATGCCTAAGAGCCCTTAAAAATTGCAACGATATATAGATCGCATCTGTAGCTTCTATCGTTTGGATGCTATGAGGGTTTAAATTTTAGCGGTTTTTAGCGATTTCCCGCTAAACTAGCGATTTTTCGAAAAAGTCGTAGAACAAACGTTTCTAGATTTTTGAGCGGGAACAAGTCCTCATTCAAACATTTCAGCTAAATCAACGCTTTGATACTACAAACAAACAAACAAACAAACAGACAAACAACAGACTGACTTTTCATCTCATTTTCGGAAGGCCCCTAAAAATTTCAAAATTAATTATCTTTCGAACCAGCGGTCGGATTTTGATGATCGAGGTGTCATTCGACGCGTAATTTTGATTAAAATAGTTAAAAATTAAAAAAAAATTCAGAAAGGCTCCAACGGCCCCATTAGCTCCAATCATTTAAATTTTGCCCCTCCCACTTACACCTGTTTATCTCACGAACCAGGTGAGTTTTTAAAAGTCTTAGTATGCACATTTGTAAGTTAAGTTAATACCTTTCGATCGGTATATAACTCGACCTGATCGGACAGTCATAGCAAATTTTCCATTCTTCCTGTGTATATATGCTAGTCGCCTTCGCACCCTTCGTGCTGCTTTCGTCACTAGCGCGGACTGCCGTCCGCAGTGAAATAATTGCACCAAGGACTCTATTAAATTAAACTGTAAGGTAACTTACGTGAATAAAAAAGAAGAAATAACTTTTTTTCACTTTTCACTATTTCGCGGAAAATCACGCGTCAAATACAAACATATCGATACAAACATAAATACAAATACACACAATACATATATTGTTTTTTATATTTAACTTGCCAATTTTTGTAGAGCTTTGACAGTTACTCTAAATTAGAGCTTGAGCCAAAAACTATACATAAATGCAAGTATCTATATTTCATTATTTGATCGATTTTCTGGTATATTAAGCTGTGCAGCCACTTGACACGTTGATCACCGAAATTTTGCTAAGCTCCGTTATAGTCAAATGTTAATGAATGTACATACGAGGGGTCTAACAAAAGTTCGGTAAGTTAGCGACCTTTAAGTCGTTTTTCAAAATTCCAAAAGTGTCAAAACTTTCGCAATACTTTTACGAGGTTATATTGAAAATTACAAACAAATCGGACGAAATGGACACTAGAAAACGCAAATTAGCTGAAGGTGCCTCAGATGAAATTCCACTACCAACGCAAACAGAAATTCATTATAGCCTTTTATTCGGTTTTCGATGCAAACTGAACCCGGAAAAAATATTTGGTGAATGTCAAAATGCCTATGAAACGATTGCACCATCTCTGAAGACTATTTCAAAATGTTTCCAAAGATTCCAGACAGGACATTTTTCTGTAGAGGCCGAATTCCGAGAAGGTCGACCAAAATCTTCGATGGACGAAAGAAATGTGGCCCTAGCGAGAGCAAAACTTGCCGAAAACCCTCGATCTAACCGGGAAATGATTGCTAGTGAACTGGACTTGAATGCCATGGCCGTATCTCAAATATTGCATCAAGATCTGATGTATACGAAAAAGTCAGCGCGATGGGTTCCACGCATTTTAAATGAGGCCCAAAAAGAAGGTTGAATGCATTTTGCTCAATATCTTTTGAACAAATTTTAAAATGGAAAGCTTAGCAACTTTAATAAAGTCGTTACTGGTGCCGAAACTTGATTTAATAAATACGACCCGGAAACCAAACAGTAATCCATGGTATGGAGCGTCAGAAAAGCCAACTCACCCATTAAAAAGCTTTAAAAGCAAGATTTTTAAGAATGTTTAGAGAAGTAAATTTATAGGCTTAAGAAATGCATTGAAATCAATGTCAAATATGTGGAGAAGATAAAAAAAGACGAAGATTAAGAATAAATAAAAAAAAAAATGTTTGGAATTTTTTTTCGGGTTAACTAACTGAACTTTTGTTAGTCCCCACGTACAGTAATTAAAAATTTGGCGGGCTGCCAGATCGATCAAATCTGTAACATAACAGCGATATGGGCTTTTATTATTATTGTGATGATTATCATCATTATTTATTAGTATTTATATCATTATTATATATTTAGCATAAGAAACATTTTTTGTTTGCATAGGTATAATTTCTAGAGTTAAGCTTGGTACTGACGTCAGATAATATTTTAGCGGCGTAAAGTGCTCAATCTTTCGCTGTCGACGAGCGTAAGCCCAGTGTTGCCAGTGCAACACGGACAAATAACCAAAAGTTGAGTGGTAACTCTACGCGTCAGCGGCGGTTTATTTCAAATTTGAACATTCAGAACTGATTTGGATAAAAGAGGAGAGAATAGGCATTGAAAAATGCAAATTAAAGTTAATAGAGGAGAAATTTGCGATGGCACGCGAGCACAGCGGGTATTGGGTGCACCCATCGCTTTTGAACTTATTACGTGGATTCTCCCTCTATATTAATGAAAAAATGCAAAGTGTTTGGTTTATGTCTAAGAAAACAATTCCGTTTCGTTCTTGCTTATAATTCATTAATATTGTCGTCGTTATTGTCAACGTCGCGACGCCATAAAATTTATTTTTTCACAAATTTCAACTTTGATAGGCCCTAGGTAAGTATCTAAGGGGCGTGGCACTTTTCTTAAACATTTATTTCATAGCTTGAAGAGTTATCTATTATATGCCATTTAAATTATTCCATTATCTCATTTGGTTCAATAGTTATGATTTTTGCAAAGTAAAATGAGCAATGGCCCCACTGTGCGTCGCTGTTTTTCGTCGAAGTTCCAGCCATTTTTTTAAATTTATGTGAGTGAGCGAGATAGATATACCCAGCGAAACTCTAAACAGTTCGATGTTTCGCCAGGCCAGTCAGCTTTTTCAAACAGTGCTGGATAACGCCCGTTCCTTATCTGGCAACTCCGTTTTTAGTTTCAGTTTAGTTGACGTCCGGACCGACAAGCGAGATAATGTCGTCTTCTTCTTATTCACCTTACGCCAGCGTTTTTTTATATGGAGTTTGACCTTACGCTAGGCCTTTTTTGACGTCAGTACCAAGCTTAAGGCTTTGTAGTTTAATTTGCTGAATAAGTTCAATCGTTCATTTTTCAGTCGTGAGCTAAATCAGTCATTTAGTTCAGTTATTCAGTTGGTCATGAACTATGAACGATGAAAGCTTTCTATTTGGTTTCTAGCTGTTCATGAACGATGAAAGATGAATAGGTCATACTGATCAGTTGACATGTAAACATTAAATAAAGAAGAAAAAGCATCTAATCGCGGAACTCTTAGTATGTAACTCAAATTGTATTTCTCTAAGAAATTAAAATTTTTTTTTAAGAAATTGTGACTAAATGCGTTATGAACGATTTAGTTCATAATTGACTGAATAAGTTATTCTCATTTTATTTGACTCGTTCATTTGAACTATTTAAAGCAAACAGAATCCAAATATATATCATCAGTGCCCAATGCCATAGCAATGGCAGTAAAAATAATAAAATCAATCAGAAATATAAACATAAATATATACAAAAAAAATTACAAAATAATATAATTTAAATAAATAAAACATTAAATAATATTGAAAAATATAATAATAATATTGTATTTTTAGTTTGTTCATACTAAAAGTTATATGTATACAATTCCTATGGCAACTATATGATATAGTCATCTGACTTTTACCAAATTTGGTCAAGATGTAAGAGAGTCCCAAACATACATTCTGTGACTTTGCTTGAGATATCTTAAGAAACAAAAGTTTTTTATGCAAAGCAATTTCATTAACTTTGACCCCTGAATTTGACCTACTTACAGGCGGAATTTCACAACACACACCCAAAACAAAATATGTCTGCTGCACAATCCATGATCGATGCTATAACCCAAATAAAAATACAACAAATAAATTTATCGCTTATAATCTATTATTATTATTGTTACTATTATTATTACATTGTTTTTATTACTATTATAACATTATTATTATTATAAACATTATCATAGACATCGAAAATAAATTCAAAAATTAAAATAATTCGGAACAAAAGTATTCAGAGAAATCGTTGGTGCCGCCTGCAATGCGTGTGCCAGCTGTTAATATGAAATAAGCAAAATTAATATGAAATAAATACTTAAATTAAGTATGGAAATTAATAAAAACTCACATTATGCCGTTAAATAAAAATGGATCTCCTCGATGGACTCGCCAGTGCCTGTTTTAGTTTGCGAATGCCGTTCATAAGTCATTCTAAAATCTATAAAATAAATTTATGTTAGTTGTACTATTTAATAAAAATTATTTATGCCACTTACTTACTTTGCTTAATTTTCTTTCCAAACAGCTTGTTATTATTTTAAGTTATTATTATTATTAAAATTATTTTTATTATTATTTTGTTATTATTTATTTAATATTATTTTTATTTATTTAAAGGTAGGGCTGGAAGGGGATTTGAGGTTGGGGAATGGATTGGGGATGTGGTTGTGGATGTGGTTGGGGATGTAGTTGGGGATGTGGATGGGGATGTGGTTGGAGCTGCGGTTGGGATGGAGGCTGAGGTTGGGAAGGATTCACCTTTTTTTCTATTTTATTTAATTGTTTATTTATGTCATACATATTTTGTTGCATGTTACAAATATTTTGTTGCATTTGTTTTATATTTGAGTTCATATTATTCATTGTTTTTATTATCATGTTTAATTTTTTTTGTTGCGGCTGAAGGGGCTGCTCTTTATTTGCTTTTAATTGCTTATTGTTATTTGGCTGTTGTTGTTGTTGTTGCATTTGCTGCTTTGGCTGAGCTTGTGGATGCTGCTGTTGTTGTTGTTGTAGTAGTGGTAGTTCTTGTTGTTGGTTATGGTGCTGTGGCTGTTTTTGTTGTTGTTGTAGAAGTTGTTGTGGTTGATCTTGATGAAATTGATGTTGCATATATTGTTGCCGTTGGTGTTGTTGTTGAGGGTGCTGTTGTCGAGATCCATATGGAGCCCCCCAAACCGGCATCCACGGTTGCGGTTGTTGATCTTGTGGCATTGACCACTGTGAAAAATGGTTCTCACTCATAATTGTTTTATTTTAAGTGTCGTCTGTGTACGGTGCGCGGTTAAATGGAATTAACGATGGGATGGTTTTCGATATGTTGATATCGATATTATATTCATGCAGAGAAATTAAACTTATGCAAACGAAAAACGATACTTAAGCTATCACATTAATCTTGCCATTTAAAATAAAAGGAATTGAATTGCATTATTATATTTGAATATTAAATATAATCAAATTGTAATTATTAAGCCATCTTAAATATAATGTGTAAACAAAGTTTGGATGCTGCCAGATCTGCAATAGATCTGGCAGCACCTAAACATTTGTGACAGCGTAATAATTATAATTAAATTTAATATTCAAAATATAGTAATGCAATTCAATTCATATTATTTTAAAATGGTAAGATTAATGTGATTGCTTAAATATCGTTTTTTGTTTGCATAGGTATAAATTGACTGTAAGAAAATAATATCGATATCATTATATATCGGTACAAATCCGATCGCAATAACCGCGAAAACGCAAAAACGAACATACATATGTACATACGTCGACTTAAATGCAAAAAGAACGAATCTCCACAATTATTCGCAGGAGCCAATGGCACAACCTTAATGGCAGCCACCACAACAACCGTGGATGCCGGTGTGACGGCTTAACAACAGGCATACCTACTCTACAAAAACAACAGCACCATCAGCACCATTAACAACAACAACAATAACTATTTCTACAAACAAAAAAACCAACAACAACAACTGCCACAGTACCCTCAACAACAACAGAAGCAGCCAACTCATACAGTAAAAAAAAGAAGCAGATAAAATCAAAAAAGCAACAGCCCCTTCAGCTGCGAAATTAAATAAAAATTAAAATTAATTAAGTTAAATTAGTTAATGTAAGCATATTAAAAGAAATAATAAATAATAAATAAATAATATTAAGAAAAAAAAAACTGAATTATGGTATTTTTATATTTTTCATACTAAGTGTTTTTATTTATACAAATGTTCCTATGGCAGCTATATGATATAGTAATCCGACTTTGACCAAATTTGGTCAGGATTTAAGAGACAGTCCCAGACATACAATCTGTGAGTTTGGTTGAGATATCTTAAGAAACAAAAAAGTTTTTCATACTAAAGGTTATTCTGCATCCGATTGTTCCTATGGCAGCTATATGATATAGTGATCCAAATTGGACCAAAGTTGGTCAGAATGTAGGAGACAGTTCCAAACATACAATCATTGAGTTTGGTTGAGATATCTTTAGAATCAAAAAAGTTTTTCATACTAAAGGTTATTTTCATCCGATTGTTCCTATGGCAGCTATATGATATAGTCATCCGACTTTGACCAAATTTGGTCAGAATGTTAGAGACAGCCCCAAACATACAATCTTTGAGTTTGGTTGAGATATCTTAAGAAACAAAAAAGTTTTTCATACTAAGCAATTCTGTGACCTTTGACCTTGATTTTGACCCACTTACAGGTCGAATTTCGCAAAACGCCGTCTTATTGCACGATGAAATTATCTCACCTCATGTTGTGTCAAAATTTCAGCTTTCTATCTTTTACCGTTTGGGCTGCACGTTGATTCTCAGTCAGTCAGTCAGTCAGTCAGTGAGTCAGGACAAAGAGTTTTATATATATAGATAAGCACAGAGTCCAAAGTTCAACCAGAGATCAATGCCTCTCAGCAAATGGTTGCGCTTGATCACAACGGCCGCCAAAACAACCCTTCAGACTCAATCATCAAAGATTGTCTGGTGAATCATTAGTGAATGTCTCCCTATGCTCGGTGAATCATCGATGAATTTGTATGAAAATCATCGGTGAATTTAACATTGTGATGTCCTACAGTCGATGAAAAGGGAACTTTCCCAAATGATTCACTTGCGTTTCATGGGAGGGAAACCTTGAAGAACTCTGCCGAGAAATCCCCAATGATTCCCTAACGATTCTTGTGCCATTTTCATTAGGGAATCTCCCATGAATTTAGCTAAAAATTCCCTAATGATTCCCTAACGATTCTTTTGGGGAATCTCCCATGAATTTTGCGGAAAATTCCCCAATGATTCCCTAACGATTCTTATGTCATTTTCATTAGGGAATCTCCCATGAATTTAGCTAAAAATTCCCTAATGATTCCCTAACGTTTGCTTGTGCAATTTCGTTAGGAAACCATATACTTTTTCACAATAATTCAAAGTAAATAAATCAAATACGTATGTAATTATAATTTTAATTTATTGTATTATAAGCAACGGTGGCCAAAAATATTTTGGCCCCATTTAAAGTTAGTTGTAGTCAAATTTTGAACTTAGCTTATGTTAAGTTTGGCGTCAATAGAAAGGTCTTTTAAATTCCTTTTGAATGATGCAATACTTTTCTTAACTCATTA
>JBAMBK010000799.1:0-61793 GCA_037043435.1 Drosophila suboccidentalis | reverse complement strand
CATAATTAGAGGACGTTTTGTGAATTAAAAAATTAGGAATATCAGCATTATTTTCAATTCCTCTATTGATAAAATTTTACTCGAACGAAAATTATGTGTAAACTTTTTCTCTTGACCACCAAGAATAATTTGCTAATCATTCATTTATAGCTGATTCCAAAAGCGAATGTTATTAGTTTCCTTTGTAGCAGCATCTCATTAAATAGATTGCATTATAAGGTAGTTCTCACATTTCATTATTTCGACTTCTGACAGATTTTATTGGACTCTCATCCTGTTGTCGTATCTTTGTCGATGATTTCGCAGTGCATTTTACGCTAATTGAAATCGCAATCGAATTACATGACTCGACAAGGCGCCGTCCTACAACAAGTGTGTGCGAGTGTAAAATCCAATGAAAATTTAATCACATTTATGCAGTTTTTATGCCTGCAGTGTAAATATTTTCGTTGTAAACACCAGGGGGCAAGTAGGGGGGCAGGGAAGGGGAGAGAGTTCATTCATTCAGCCAACAGCCAAACGACAGCTAAAGTCCTGCATAACCGCCGCTCATATGAGGCAACATGAGGGATATGAGGGCAAAAAGGGAGAATGCGGCACACAGATGCTGCAGTCTGTATATTGTATATTGAAGTCAGCCAATACGGGCAGTCAACCATTCAGTTTGTCAGTCAGTTCGTCAGTCAGTTGGTCAGTCAGCTAGTTATTCATTTTTGCGAATTTTCGATTCCATTTCGAGTTCATTGAATTTGCGCTGATTTCTTCTCTTTGGCCGCTTTTATGCATATGAAAATTGCATTAAAAAAATATATATGAAATAAAATTTATGCTGCTAGCCAAGAGTCAAATTCCCAATTATGTATCTGTCTGTCTGCCTGTGTGTGTGTGTGTGTTAACAGGATGCGCATAAATGTACTTATTTTTGATTTAATTGCATTTTATGCACGAACTTGCAGACAGTCTCTCTGTCTCTTTTTCCATAGTTTGTCTGCCCACATGGCGTATACGTAATTTGATAGTTTTTCAATTGCTGCATAATTGGTTTTAGTTGATATTGACAAGCGTTTTGGCCCAGCTGTTGCATTATTAATGGCAAGTATGTTTATGTGTATGTGTGGACTTCCGGTTGTTATGGCCAGTGAATTAATAGCCAACATTTCAACGGAAATACGCGCAAAGTTCTGTTGACAAAAATTTCGTCCTATGATAAATGATGGCGCCAGCTGTGTGTGTGTGCGAGTGTATCTGTCTGTCTGTGTGTATGTGTGTGTTAGTGCATAGATTTCTGTGCGTATGTCACGTTCTGACTATTAATAATCTGATTTTTACTTGTCTCTATTTGCAGTTCAACGAACAAACGGCACACGATAAAAGGTAAATAACTTCCTCGATTTTTCCCGTTTGCTTTCTACATTTTCTCGCTCATTTATGGCTAGAGCGTGTCAAATTTGACAAGCTCTACATATTAAGCATAAGAGGAGGGAGGGGGATAAGGCCAAGTCATAAAGTTTGTTGCTACCAAAAAAAGTGGAACTTTTAACGAAAACTGACAACCGCAATGACCAAAGTGTCATAAATCCATAACCAAGCGTCAACAACATCAGCAAACATTTTGTTTGACCTACGACATGTGAGTGGGCGAGTTGTCGACATGTGTGTGTGTGTGTGTGTGTGTCTCTGCAAGTGTATGTGTTTGTGATGGTATCCAGTCAGTTAAGCTTGGCGGGCAATAACCCCCAATAACCACCGACCCGGGGATACAAACACAGCGCTCAGACAGCTCTCATGTCAACCGCAGAGCGACGGATCGGACAGCATATAGCTGGGAATAATGGGAAGGCAGAGGCAGGCACTAAAGATTGACTGCCCCAATCCTGTGACATCCACTCATCTCAACTCAACTGAACTCAACTCAACTCCGACTAACCCTCCGCTCATTTACTGGATACGCGATGTCGCCGCTCGTCTATCAGATAAAATGAAGTATTTGAAAAGTGTATCTGTATGTGTATGTGTAGTATGCTGTGTCTGTGTGACACATGCGGAAAAACAAAATTCTCTGCCCAGGCGACAGCTGCAGCTGACGACAACAACAATATTGTTTGTGTCTGTGTTTGAAAATTATCGATAATTCGACGGTTGCTTGTAGGGCCTGTCAACAATGGCACATGAGAGTAGTGTACTCATATACTCACATATACACATCTGCGAGGGTGGTCTGATCAATTCTTGTAGATAAACTCAGCTTTTCGAAATGGGAGTTGTTTTACTTTTCAAATGTATTTTCTTTTAGATCAATTCTTTTTTTCTGGAGATCCCGCAACTGCAAATAAAATGTTATAATGTTAGATTTTTGTTGAAGACTCAGTTTTTTTTGTCTTATTTATAAAAAAACTTAGTAATTTCTTTACTGTAAATACTACAACTGTATAAGGTATAAATCCGCAAAAAAAATGCAGTACAACAATATTTTTTACGATCATATAATTTAAAGCAAAGAATATTTTAAAAATCATTCTCCTGGAAAATTTGAGTATAAGAGATAGATCCAGGTCCTGAAATAGAAAATTTTTTTTTTAGAGATAACCTCTTGATTTATTCTAGATATTAGTCCCAGGAGCTAATAAAAAATATATTTTTTCTAAGTTGTGCACTATACAATTTTGATAAAATTAACCGTTGGAACCGTACTTCAAAACTCTTTACCAACCATTAGTGGATAATGTACACTATCTAAAAAATTATAATTAGATTAAAACAGTTTCTTTTTCAACTTATCAGACCACCCTCGTTCTCATAAGTTCACAGTAATAATCATATATTAAATGTATAAATTTATTTACCATAAAGTAGGAGCATACCATTTTTTGCCAGAGCGAGTTGACAGTTGAAATGAATGTCTTTTGTGGTGGAGTTTTGACCTCTTCCCCCCTCGACTCTGACTTTGTATATTGTTGATTTTGGAAATTTATGCAAATCTCTTAAAGTAGTGCCGTCATCGAAAAAGTTGACTAGTTTTGTTAGCGTTGTTGTTTTTAATATAATAAATATAATAAGATTCTGGCACTTCTTCTTCCCATACCCGGAATACAATAGTTTGTTGTTGTTGTTGTTGTTGTTATTGTTGATGCTGTTGACATGAAAACAGTTGGCGGTCTAAGGGCAGTTTTGTAATGTTTTTATGCTGCTTCTCCAGCTTTTGGGTCTTGTTGGAGCTTTGTGGTAGTTTTGCTGAATAGCTTCATATTTATGCAAAGTTATGCGGCTTAAGAGATAAGTCGAAAGTTTACTCTGACAACGGTGCGACAGAGGGACAAGGAACAGACTGACAACAAACACACACACACACATTTCCTTACCCACACACTCACACACATTGACACTGCATTTGATCAGAGAATGTAAATTGTTATCGACGCGATATGTCCGACTGTTGGCAAGTTGATTTAACTGAAGTTGATTTGCATTGCCCGTTCTGTTGAGGAAGAGCTTATGTTAGCCCCGGAAAATTCCATTTCCTGAGTATTTATAGACTTTGTTAGTCAATGTGACACTGTGAGGAAAACTTTTATGGAATAGTTTCAGCGAGTTGTGAAGTGGTCACATGCAAAAACTATACCTATTATACCGAATGTAGGGCAAACTTTTAGCTGGAGCAACGCTGCGTATACGCAACGCAACGAAACACAACTCAACTCAAAAGCAGCATCAGTCGGAGGAGGCAATAAAGAAAGAGCCTTTGCAACAACTACAACAACTTCGAGTCTGACGCTGACTCACAAAGCGCTGCTGCCACTTAACTTAATACCAAATTATATTAAAAACTTTCGGTCGCTCTCCTTTGACTTGCATTTTCATTATCTGGCCGACAAAGCAAAGGGGAAGAATATGAAAAATTGCTGAGAGTGAAGTACACTCTTCATATACAATTACAAGTACATGGACTCCCTTTCATAGTTAGGTTTAGTTACTCGCAGTTGGCAATTTAGCTCGGGTTTGTTGCCCAGGATACATATTTGCATTGTGCTGAGAATCTAGCTTGTTGCTCCTGCAATAAAGTAAAATTTGCTGAGCTTATTGGCCAGCTTTGAGTTTACATTAATCTGTACTTCATTTGCCAGAGAATGCCAAGAAGTTGGCCAAGATTCGGCGCTTAATTTGGTGTAAATTTGTGAAGGCTTCACTTCGCTTCTCTTTGCTGTCCGTCTGAAGTTAAACTAGAAAAAGGAAGGGCTTCAGTCGAGCGAGCCCGATTGTAAGAGACCCTTTACTTATTCTGATCAATTCAAATCGCTATCTTCAATTTTGGATGCTTGCAAAATTCTATAAAAGTACCGGAATATACTGTCGCAAAATTTAATGTCTTTAGCTCTTATATTACTCTGAGATCTCGGTTTATATCGACTTGATTATGAAATATATAAAATACTTTTTACTTCGAAGATGCTTCCTCCTGTCTATTACACACATTTTGCTTTCAACCAACTTACTATACCCCTTCTACTGTTTGAGTACAGAGTCTTTAAACTGCAACGTGACACTGGGTCCCTCATTTAATTTGCTCAAGTATTGAAAATACCGCTCTTTGTATCCTTCCTGATCTGTGGAAAGGGTGAATAAACAAACGGAGTGACAGTGGCAGCAGCAACATGGACTACGTGCCACAGGTTTCCAGCTTAACCTAAACAGAGCTGCGATACTTGGACTCATTTGCTGAACTGCACACTTGACTGACCTGGCTAAAATTCCTTGAATGTTTAGTTAGGTCATCGCGGCAGGTTGGGTCAGGCTGTAGGTTGCAGCGACTGACAGCTCGAGCTCAAGTTCCATGGCTGTATGAATGGACAAGCTTAAAGTGCTCTGAATTATTATTTTTATTTTTTCTTCATTCCCTTCTTTTTTTTGGCGCACATTTCTCTTAATGAGTTTCAGGGCTCTTCCCGTTTAAAATGAAGTACACTCCAAAAATAATTATGATTGCGACTTTGTTGTTGTTGTTGGATGATCATTAAGTAAAATATGAATATTCTTGGTATATTTATTTAATAAACTTCCGCACTGATCCTAAAAATAACAAAACTGCGTCAAATAAAAAAATCATTGAGTGCAATTAAATAAAAGTGATTTTTTTTTGCTGTATAGAATAATGTATAGCAACTGGTTAAAGGCATTTTGGAGTAAACAGCTCTTATGTTATCATTTTATTAATTTATTATTTAATTTTTCTACTTTGCAAAGTGCAGAGATAGCAGTATAAATGTTGTACCTCGCTAAAAGATATTTGAGCTGACAGTTTTATGTTAAAGTGTAATACTTATATCCTTAAATTCTTTAAAATCTCAAAGATTATATCATTACTAAGAAGGATACCAAGAAGAAAGACATGTGAAGACAATCTTTTTGTTGATTGGAATTTTCAACTTTTCATTCTACTAATGAAGTGCAATCTTAATATGAACTGCCCTTACTTCTACTTACACACCGAATTAACCTTAATATACTCTTTTAACACATCAAAGAGGGTAATGAAAGGCCAAAAGCATTTTGCAGCTATTAAAATGATGAAATTAAAAATAATATTTTTCATTTTCGTGCGAAATGCATAAAAAATGTTAATAGTCAGCCGAAAAGTATGCAGCAAACGAGAGTGAGAGTGCGAGGGCAATGCAGCTGCAGCGCTGCTGACGTCGCTGCCGATGCAATGGCTGCCACGGCGTGACCTAATAAAAAAATTATGCCAAACGAAAGCGAAAAGCCGAACGGAAAACGGCAAAAACGGTAAATGGCGAAGGACATGGGGTGTAGAAGATGGGAGACAGGGGACGACCCTGTTAATTTTACAACTGGCAGCGGACGACGGAAATGAGCGTGTGAGTGAGATAAACGTTAAAGGAGCATAGAACATATGCATGTGGGCGTCAGGGAAGGGGGGAGTATGGAGAGGGGGCTGTTCGATTTGCACACTCAGCACTTATGAGATATTAAGTTGAAAACTTTGCCACAAACTCGAGTTAAATTGAGCAAAATAATGCGGTCAATTTATAACGAACCGAAACGTTGCAGGGATGGAGAAATGACGTTTGGGGGTTGGGGATTGCGATTGGTATTGGGGTAGCTGCATATTCAATATGGACAGTGACCAAGCTGCATATGTATGTAAGTGAGGAGGTGCACAAGTGTGTGTGACAGTGCCATTATGCCACAGTACTTGCCACAACGAGGGCCAGTGTCACAGGGAGCTTAAACAAAAGGAAGTGGTCGGGCTGCTACTTTGTCAGTTTAGCTTTTCGGTTAAAAGGGGGGAAAGGGGAGAGAAGTGGACAGCTGACTGCGGATGTGCGGGTGTCATTTGACTCTTTCTCTCTCTCTCTTTCTCTGTATCTGTCTCTCTTTCACTTTTCTGTCGCTTTGGTTGCACGCAAGTTTGCAAAATTGTGGCAACGAGCTGCCGCCTGCAATGCTGGTGGCTCAATTTATAAGGTTAAAATTATTATAGTTGGGAGGATTCGTATTTGGGCACGTTCTTAGGGGGGCGAACGACCTGCTATTAAAAGTGCAAGTGGCTTTCTTGGCTATTGGCAAATGACCCAATTTATTAGCCGCATTCCGGTCAGCGACATGGACATGACTTCATTTCACCGTTGCGCTGACATTCGACTTTCGTTTTTCAATGTGCAGATAGTGTGAATATAAAAATTGGAATAAAATTTATTTAAAAATATCCTTTAAATATGATATGTAGTTGAAAAGAATATACTTTAAATCGATCAGTGAATTTTGCATATCAATTAGAATTGAAATTCTTTTTGAGGCAATGCGAAACTTTCAATTTATTTCCAAGCCGCTGTTTGAGATCTCTCCAAGTATTTATCTTTAAAGGGTTTAAATAGTGGGGTATATTTTAAATTGTTAAGTGAACTGCTGGCTGTCAAATTCAATAAAATGAATTGTAGTCTACTTATTGGGTCAATTTGCAAGTTTGCTCTAAAAAAGTTGTTTTCTTACTTGTTCTCCCTTTTTTCGTGCTGATGCTGCTATCAGCAATCTACTCCAGAAAACATTGTACTATTTATCTTTTGCCCCTGGCCGAGAAATCTGTGGGAAAACTAAAACTTGCCAACACGTTATGCAGCTCAAATTAATTACGCATGAAATTGCAATTAATTGGTTTAGCAAGTTTTGCCCAAGTTTATTTTAAAGTTTCTGCATCTTCACAAAACCCCAAAAAGTGCGCAAAGACTTTAAGCACTTGGATAAACAAAAACTCGCGTAGTAGTTGAGGAACAAAACAAGAATTACACTGATAAAAAAAAAAGGTTGAAAAAAGGTTGAGAGAGTAAACCTCATTGTAAGATCCCAACAAGTAAGCCGATATTCTTATTATAAAGAAGATAAATGTTTTTTAAAAAGAGTCTTTCGTTTTATAGTCAAAAATTCTTAAATTTTCCATTTTTTTTTTTTGTGAAATGTTTATCATAAAATTTTTTGCTTTAATGCTGTGTAGTTTTAAGATACAAATATTTAAGATCAAATATTCTTGACTTTAGAAATAGGTTTTTTTTTCAGTGTATGAGTAGGAATTGGAGCAGGAGCAGAATAAGGAAAACATGGGGAAACTGACGGCAAGTAAACAGATAAACTGTGCTAAAATCTTGCAAAAGCAAAAACATCAACAAAAAGCAAACGTAGAGTATAGTGAGAGAACGAGAGAGAGAGGTAGAATGAGAGCGAAAGAGAGCGAGCGTAGACAGGCAAAACAATGGCCCAGGCAGCGGCAATAAAAATGGCGCACAAGTTCAACCACGTGGCACGTGAGTCCGAGAGCCCAGAAATGTTTATTTGGCTCTTGCGAAGAGTACATGTGTGTGTGCGAGTGTGTGTGTGTGTTGGTGTGTTGTAGGCCAGGCTGCACAACCAAAGCACAAACAACAATAATAATAACAACAACAGCAGCAGAAACAAGAACAACAACAACAACTCGAGGGAAAACTACAACGACGCTGTCACAGTAACCTAGATAGTGCACAAATTTCAACCCAAAATGTGCCACTTTCGCTTTGACCCAGAGCCCAGTGTCAACGAAGGGCGCGCTCGACCGGCGGCAGCTGCAGGGTCAATGTGGATCGGTGGGCGGTGGGAGGTGGGCGTGGAAGGCAAGCAGTCTGAAAAGCCATGTAAGAAATCATTCTTGAAATATTATACTTCTCGTACATTGCGGTTAAAGTGCGCAGCCGAAGGAGCTCAGCACAACAAAATTGCAGTCATGCGTCACACACACACACACACACACATGCATACTGTATATATATGTACACTGATAAAAAACAAAGGATCCAAAATCAACATTTTGGTCTCAGAACTAAGAACTTTGGACTAAAAAATGCGTCGAGAACATTAAAATCTTGAAGTAAGAAAACACTTCTTGATTCTAAGAAAATTTCAATGAAGACCAAGTTCTTATTTTTAAGATCATATATTCTTATATTTTCAAGACCACAAATCTTAGTATAAGAATTAAACTTATTATATTTTCAAATTATATGTTCTTATTTATAGACCAAAAATTTTTGAGTACAAAGACAAGAAATCTGAAATAAAGATTAAACTTCTTAACATTTTAAGAAGAATGAAGTAAGTTTTAGTTAACTTGAGGTCTAGTAATGTCGATATGACACTAAACAACAAACAAGAATACACAAAGCACTTGCAGGACGCAATGAGTATGGCTCGGTATACAGCTGTTTCAAGAGATGCCAGTCTTTATCATCAGTACCGTTGTGCTGACTTGACCAGCGACCCAACGCCAGAACCAGTTGTGAATTCTAAAAAGTGTGTTGTTAAGAGAAAAATATCTAAGATCTTAGATTTTTATTCTTATATTAAGAACTTAAGTTTTTTAGAATAATTTTCTTAGTTTTAGTAATTTGGTCTTAAAATGGTCTTGTATTAAGAACATAGTATTTAAATTTGAGAATTTTATTTTTATATTAAGAACTTACGATTTTCAAGATTTATATTCTTAGTTTAAGTAATTTGGACTTAAAATATTCTTATATAAAGAAAAAAATATTTAAGATGAATGTACTTGATTTTAGAAAGTGGTATTTTTTTCAGTGTATGTGTGTGTGTGTTGGTTGTAATACATGCAGCGTTGTCATGTCTGCTGCCTGCGTTCTAACAAATGGTTTGATTTTCAGCTTAAGCTCCCAAGCTAACCCAACCCCTTCTCCCCAGCTGACGATGACCCCTCGATGGGGTCGGACATTGTAGTCGGGTCAAGTTAAACATGCCACCTTTGGGAAATTTTTAAAATGACAGCAATTTATTTAGACGTTTTGGCCCCTGTTTACATATATACAGCACATTGAGGCCTGATTCTGCATGCCTTGAAACCAAATATTTAATTTCGACCGCATTCGCGTTGTTGACATTCAACTTGGATTTCAACTTTCATGTCAATGCTGCGCGTGTTTACGCATAAATAACTTTCGCTTTTGCCTTTGAACTCGATCTCGGCATTTGTGTGTTTCCAGCTGAAGTATTAGCTAAATATAAGGGCCTCTTGATCGGTATCTAAATTGGCAACTGGATTAACAGTCAGATTGAATTACACTGTGTGACAGTCCAAAAACTTCTGGGATGCGACATAGCGTAGATTGTAGATATAGTTAAATAGAATTTTGTGGCATACTAGAATTTTTTGTTGCACATCGAAATTTTGAATAACGGTACAAAAACCGTTTTTTCGAGGTTGATGGAGTCTAAAAATTCTATGTCCTAAACTATGCGTCCTACAATAAATTTAAATAAAGTAACACCTTTCTAACGGTGTATTACACTGCAATATCGGATAAATATTGAGGGAGCTACATGTAAAAATATATGCATTTTTTCAGTTTTTTGCGACATTACCCAACTTTGAACGTAAATTAATAAGTTAAATTTGTAGAAAGCAACTACTTTTTGGTATGTAGTTTCAAAACACATTTAATTTTACGTCTTCTGCTTTTTAGTTTATTAAAATCGAGTGATATTTAGCTGAGTTATTAATTTTTTTAGAAAAAAAGTCATGGAAAAAAAATCGTTTGTTAACTACTTTGCTAACGACGCAACTACAAATGGAATATGAGGGGATGGGGAAATGGCGCAATAATATCGAAAATATCAACATTTTGAGCAATTCTGTTTCAGAAAATCTATTATAGCTTCGCGAATTATTATCCGATTTTAGAAAATGGACTCACGTTTTACTCGTAAAAAAGTATTCTTTTCAAATAATAAAACAAGTATAACGGGCTTATACCAAAATAGTGTTCGAAAACATCACCAAAGTCAAAAAAGTTGTAAAAAAAACCAACAAAAAATTAGTTTACCTATCAAATACTCCAATATAGGAAATGAAACCTGTTAAGTCATGTATGGCACGTTTAAAGACCTAAGTTTCTTCTATCTAAAACTGGTAAGAAAATGAAAATCGGATATTTGACGAAGCTATGGACGCATGAGTGAGTGCAAGTACGAAAAAACGGTTTTTGTACCGTTATTCAAAATTTCGATGTGCACCAAAAAATTCTAGTATGCAAAAAAAATGTATTTATCTATACCTACAACCTACGCTATGTCCCATCCCAGAAGTTTCGTTTTGATTTTTTTTTGTAACACAGTGTTATTTATGTACTCTAGAAAAGGGGGTATTTGAGCCTTGACACAATATTTTTTATACAAAAAGTATCCTCTATTAGTGAATAATAAAGTAACTGTGTAAGATATATTTAATAAAAATAAAATAAATACATTTTTAAGTTATTAAATTCAGTACTCCCAAAAGTAGTTCTTTGGCATGTTTTTCTATAACTTCTGGTTGTTTAGTTGTATCATATGTCTTAAATAGAAACCATCGTGAAAATTGTTTTGCAGTTAATGAAAATGAATGAAATCAGAAAACTTTATGTTATAGCTCTAATAGGATTTGACCCACAGCACAAGCATTTCTGGCTTGTGTTTTTCTTTCATTTGCTGGAGTGTTTTCTTTTCTTTCTCTGCTGGCGATTACAATTAATTATGTAAAGTTTGACCTAATCCAACAAAAACAGAAAGAAGGACCCGTCATATTCATGAGCTTAGGGCTGGGTCAAAAGCGACGCTGACTTAACCTTTTCTAATGGTCTTATAAACGTGCTAAAAATAAACAATTTGCGTCGCTTTTTAGCTGCCATCGTTGTTGATATTTCTGTAAATATATTTAGACAGAGACTCGTGACACTTGACTTGCAAATAATTCATTTAATTCTTTTTTTGTTCTTGATCTTGGGGCTTTCTCTGATTTGGGTTGACAAAGGCTTCGACTTTTTGGCCTTTGTCGTTAACCCTTTCCGGTACGTGATTAAGCCAGGGCAACGACTGAAAGCTCATTAATATGCATTCAAATGATAATGGTGTGGCCTAAATGGGAAACTCGCAAATCCTGTTTATTTTAAGGTTTAACTGATTGTTCTTTAAGCTCTGAATTTCGTCTATTGAAGTATTTATTAATGTTGTTTAACCTTAACCCGGGGACCGTAACGCTTATAATTTAAAAACAAAATATATTTAGATAAATTTTAATTTTAGTTTAATTAATTTTGATAAAAAATCAGATTTTAATGATTAAAAATGTTGTGTTCAAATTGTAAAGTTTTCCTGGATACTCAATCCAGAAAAAGTACCATATATTCCCATTTATTTAAACTTATTTCCTTAGTTTTGACTTCTTTAAGTCAACTTCTTTTAGCGATCCCTAGTTGGCCAAAATGTCAAAAAAGGGGTTAGAACCACACTGCCCACTTAAGGCTCTGAGTTCTGACAACTGAACTTGTCAGTCGCATTACAGTTTTGGCCAATCCCTTTGGTCGGGCCAGCACTCAAATGAGTCAACACTTTGTGGCCAGCGACATTTGTGCTCTTGTCCAGGTTTTATTTTTTGAGTTTTTGTCAAATGTTTGCGTTCGAGTCTGTTGTCTCTGATGTGGCTCAGGGCAAGTTGGTCGATTGGCCCCCACACAGTGCGACGCGATGCGGACGCGACAAGTTGGCCAAGATCCAATGGGGGGTAAGCGAACGTGCAACACTCAGCAGCCCAACATGCAGCAAGTCGAGCTGAATTTATTGTGTTTGTTGTACAGAATTAAATAAAAATTGAATTATGTTTATATCCGCCAGTTGCTGGCTGTTATTGTTGGCGCTATAATAACGCGCTTTCTCTGACTGTCTGTCTGTCTGTCGTTCTGCCTGTCTCGATGACACCATGTCGCTGTGGGTCTGTCTGCAGATTCCCCTTCTCACTTCTCTCACTCCGTCGTTTCACTTCGAGTGTTTTTCATTTTGCATAATAAATTGCATTTTCCATGCCAGTGAGCCAGCCCCTCCCTCTGCCTACTCCCTTGACTTGCCGCCTCTGGGCACACGGAAAGAAAGAGTTTGTTTGTTTTTTTTTAAGGATATGCGTCCCAGTCGACGCTCTCGGTTTGTATTTACCACGTGCTCTGCTGTTGTGGATCTTTTGCTCTTTTTTACGGGGCATCTGTTGGCGCTGTTTTGCATTAATCTCATTTCATTGCCCTCGTCCAGGTCACCTCTTAGCCCCTATTGAGCCCTTGCAAGGCACTACTAAAGCCTTACATCTGGGCACGACATAACCCAAACGTAAATTTCATCTTCTCCCTCTCGACTCTTCCCTCGATGTTTTCATCGCCAACGTCACCTCATCGTCTTCAGCTGTTTCCGCTTGCACGCGCTAAATCAATTTGCTCTTTAAGCTCCTCCTACTTCTACTCCTACTTCTTCGTTTCGCTGGCAACCGACAGCGACGACCTTGTGGTGCACACCTTTATGGCTTTTGCCAAAGATGCAAAAACCTGGTCCTGCTCCTGCTGCTTCTTCCACTTCACCTCACGATGTTCCTTTTGCTGTACCTTCAGTCTTTAGTTTATCCTCCATCTCCTTCTCCCTCTCATCCTGTCCGCTCGTCTCACACTTTTAACGTGAGTGGTGCATGCCCGCTGTTAAATGATTTTCATGAGTTTAACGAAGTGGCTGTCGTTCTAGGTGAGCACAGCCTCAACCTCTTTCAAGCCTCAATAACAACTGCAGCAATCAACGTCACAGACAAATAGTACAACACGACTCTTAGATACTCTCTACATTAGTGGTAAACAGTCAAATTCAGCAAATGAGTTTCTTGAAAAAAATCTACAACAATGTCAGCAATTTTTATTTTTTGGGACATAAATATTTCAAAAACACAACCTTACAATTAAGATGCTTTCTCTTATAAGTTTTACAGCAATAAGAGAACCAACAGAATATTCATCCTAAAAATGTTTTAAAACTGTGTAGAAATGGAGTTGAATAATAAGAATACTTAAATACAAAAGAATATCATTGTATAACTATTATGCCTAGTATCCTTTTTAAAAAGTAGCTCAAGTGTATTCATTTCATGTTTTATCAGTTGAATGCAATATTTGTTGACAAGTGTAAATAGTTTTGGCCATAAACGATGTGTTCATCAAGGGTATTCTCACTGTGATGACTACGAGTATGCTCCGTTTAAGATAAAATGCCGTTGTTTCATTCATTTCGCTGATTTTGGCCCTTTTCTTTGATGATGCTCACATAAAAACCAGCATCACAATGTGGCAAAAGTCCCTTAAAAACCTTTCTGTTGTTGCCTTTTTTGTTGTTGTTTCTGTTTACTTTTTTGTTTGTGACGCCTGTTTGTGTGGCGGGCACAATAGATTTTTGAGTGTTGGCACTTTGTTTTACAATTTTATTGCGCAAATGTTCGGGCAAAAAGAAGCATCAGTCCCAGCAACAAAAAAGCGTCATAAAAAGTGAGGAGCTTGCTTTAAAGAGTTGCGCCCTTTTTTCTCTTTCTCTGCCGTTTTCCCTGTGTGTTGATTTTGTTCAGTGTTGTCGTTTTATATATTTTATAGCTGAACTTGTCGATTTTAAAGAAGGTATTGCAATATTTTTATAGAAAGTAGAAAGAAAATAGAAAGTATTGATGAATTAAAAAGCAATTAGGTTTTATGTATAATACAATTTATATTCTTAAACTAATATAAATTTAAGATGTGTCGCTTCAATTTCAAATTGGTCACTAAACATTAAAACATTCAAGGGTGCCACAGAAATCGCTTTCGCTTGAATTTCAATGGAATTTGTATGAAATTTAAGTGAAATTCAAGCGAAAGCGATTTCTGTTGCACCCCCGATTATTTCGGAATCAAAGATGATATCGTATTTTCGACAGCAAATCTTTATTGCTATCATAGAATTACAAGCTACTTAAAATGTTTCTTGTTAGTCTTAGTATTTTCAATTTTAAGCAGGGACTGCAAATAAGAGTTATGAATGCTAATTTCAACTAAAAATAATCAATGTGAAGGAAATATGCTATAGTAAAATGGTATGCACCAAAATTCCTATTTCAGTCGGAGCTATCGATATCAGCCAAAATCTTCTATTATCAATTTATAAGATATAAATAAACTTAAATTCTTTTTTTAATTTTTATTTAAAAAGTCAAAAATAATCATTAAAATTCAATTTTTAATAAAAAGTTGTAAAATATCTCTTATTTCTGAGTTTTTCAATAGAAATATGAAAATTATTTTTTAATTTTTAAAATAAAAGTTACGCAATAACTCTTATCTGTAACTTTTAAAATAAAAATCAAAAATAACTCTAATACATATTATATTTTTATTGAACAAATAAGAAATAAGTGTTATTTCACCACTTTTTAAAAAAATTGAATTTCAACCATTATTTTTGACTTTAAAACAAATTAAAAATAATTGTTATTTCGTAACTTTAGATTAAAAATTTTTAAATAATTGTTAATTTGCAATTTTTATTTTAAAACTTATAAAAGTTACGGTCCCTGATTTTAAGCTATTTCTGACTATTTTTTTGTTTTAGATCAAAGTAGCCTTTTTAGCTTTTTAAATCTTGGCAACACTATGTTTGCTGTTTCGTGGTGCTTCAATGTGTCTAGGTTTATGTTTGCAGGCTGCGCGCAGTGGGCGATTGGGCCTCGCTAGCGGCATTTAATTAATAACTTCCAAACGAAAACAGATATCTTCAGTCGGTTTTTTTCTTTGCTCAGAAAAAAATCAAAGAAATTTTTGCAAACATTTTTTTTTTTTAATTTTTTTTTTATTTTTAAAAAAAATTTTTTAATTTCAATTTTTTTTTTAAACTTCATTAAACAAATTTTGTAAATCAATATTTTATTGAAAACGATAAAAAAAATATTATTCCGAATCGGAATCTTCAGAATCAGGCATATCCATATGCTTCATTGAAAGCAAGCTCTTCACATCCTCGTCCATAATAATATTTTTTGCAGACGATATCGAAGATCCATTTGACAATGAAGATATCAAAGGGTCGGATGAAACTAACAATGCATTTATGACATCTTCCATAGTATTTTTTCGAGAATTTTTTCTGGTGTTGCTCTCGCGTATGTTTCGAAAGTCCTTGTTCCTGGCTTCAAGAGCTTCCTCGGACATCATACCAATCGGAAGAGAAAAATTATCTATAATGTCTGCTCCATGAATTAAAATTCTGTGAATTGACGATGGCATATAAAACCAGGGGTATGCTTCAACAAAAATTTCGGCAGTTTCCAATGCGTAAGACCCGAATGCCTCCGTATTTATATCGTGTTCACAAGCCAATGCTCGTAAGACTACGCTGAATCGATATATTAAATCATAGCTTACTCCTGTTATATGAGCAGCCAATTTTGGCTGTTGGAAAAACCTCCTTGCATCTTACCGCTAAACTCTTCGTCGGCATTTAGCATTGACACCACCTTTAAAGCACTGCGCTTTCCAGCTTTATACAAGCTGCAGCTTGCAGCCACCAACAATGCATCTGACGTGACTTCTTCAGTAAGGCCTGACAATTTGTTGACTTGCCTTTTCTTGCCACACACCTGAAATATCTTTTTGTGGACGTCCAACATTTTCGGGAGCTGATCTATCTATCAATACTATCGGCATATCTAGCCATTCCTTGTTATCATTTTCAAAAAACAACTTATTATTCTTCGACAATTTTTCCACTTTGCGACAAGCCTTCTAGTGAAATTTCGCAGCTTTTTGCCAATCTCGCATTTCTCCTCCTGAGTATAGTTAAGGCCTTTCAGAACAGTATCAAATACAAAGTTTTCCATGGTGAGGAACTTCTTGGTTGGGATCGCTTCTTCATGCCATACTAAGAAAAGTGTCCGTTTTTCGACTGACATTGTGCCTAAAAAGTGCCGTAGTAGGAAGGGTAGCAGGTAGTAGCAGTTCATATTGGACATTTTGGACGCACAATGATTCCAACTTCCAGATAAAATAAGAATTAGACTGAATCCAGGTGAATCAAGTATAGTTCTACTCCACGAAAGACAGGTGTACGCTACTGTTGACTCGTTGTTAATACACTTAATTACCATTACGTTTTATAAGCAACACACTTATAGACCGGTCACAAACACTGATTTTCTATGTAATACATACCTTGAAGATTATAAAAAACCAAACTTGTAATACAATAAGTAAAGATTCCAAATTTCCCAGAGACTCGAAGTGAATGCGCACAACAAAGAAAAAATTTTGTAACGCGCTTGCTGCAGCATATGCTGTGTTTGACAGCTCACAGCTGATGATCAGCTGATCGGAGAGCTTTTAAAAAAGCTCCAAAAATCTAATCAAACTATCTGTTATCGATTTGTAAAAAAAAATCAACGCTTTTTCAAATTTGAAAATTTGAATTAAATGCCGCTAGCGAGCCCGAATCGCCCACTGTGCTGCGGCGCGTGCCAAAATTGGTTAAACGTGAGTGGCACTCGTGTTTAGGCCACGCGCGTTTGGGCCAAGCAAATGGCCGTTAATCATGACACGCTGCTGCCCTTCAGCTGACGTTTAATCAGGCAAATGGCCAGCAGCAGTCGAATTATTGGCATTGCCAACTCGTTAGTAGCTTAAATTTGCCAAAGTAATGCTAAATTTTGCAGAAGTGAAACTCAAACAAAGCCTGTCAACAGCAGCAGCAGCAACAACAACAAGTTGCAGAACAAAAGGCGCTGGTCCATTGTGGCAGAAACACGAGTACGAGTACGAGCATCTGTATGAGTGTGAGTGTGAATATGAGTTTGAGTATGAGTATGAGTACTCATAGCAGCTGAGCAAACAAACAAGCGTAGAAATCTGCATGGAAGCCAGTTGACAAATGGCGCTTTTTCCCTTCCACATAATGTCCCTCGCAGTTGAGCACAGTTTTCATTCCTGGCCCTCTCATACCTCCCCCTCCCATCCCTCCCTCCTAACACATGTTTGTGTCAGTCTGCCATGCATCAGAGCCAGACACACTGCGCTGCTCATAAAACTAAATTTCTAAACAATCTGCGTTTGGCAATCTTAGAAGCTCAGTCTCTGCCGCTGCCGCTGCCTCCGTCGCAGTCGACGTCGCCGTCTCTGTTGGCGTCTCTGCGCAACTTTATTGAAATGTTTGGCAGTTTTTCGTGTCGTGCTCAATTTGTGTCACACTGACACACACACACACACACACATAGATACTATTACATAGTTTTGCAATTTTGATTTTGGCAATTTTGCCATTGCATATTTTTTGGGGCCGCTGCAGTTGCATGTAAAACAAAGTTTTTGATTACGGCATAAAAGTGTGCCATGTGCAGCACACACATACACACACACACACACATAAGCAGAGAGTGTGTGTGCATAATATTGGCAATTCATTGATTTCTGATTGAAATTTAATTGAATCATAATTCAAAGTTTAAAAACAAAGTATCTGAATAAATGAAAGAAAAATAAATAAATAAAAGAGGATATACTTTTTTTGAGGGTATCCTTGAATATATGTTTACTTTACAAATTAATTTTAACTCTTATTTTGGATATTTTACGGCGTCCGGTTGAAATCGAAAGTGAGGCATTGAACCATGAAAAATATGTATACACTTTTTATAAATGTATGTTTACTGTGGCATGCTTAGTCAATGGCCAGTTGGGGTCAAACCCGATGCCAAATCGATGATAAATAAAAGCTGTTAGAAGCAATAATCCAAAGTGTATCGGCCAAAAAAGTCCTTTGTAAAAATCTCCAAGATGTTCGTGCGTTGAACGTGAAGGCGTGGCATTTGCTTGGTTTTTTTGGGCAGAGTAAAAGATAAACAAATAGTCATCAGTCTGTTGTAATAGTTATTGAGTCATAAGCAATTGTTTGTGCTTTTATGGTAGGAAATATGTTACATACTTCAGTAAATAAATCAAAAATACTTCTGGGCGTTAGCAGCCGTTTAAACAATATGAAATGTTATCTATTCTAGAAGGAAAACAGCTTTTAATCTTTAGTGTTCACTGTAGCGTAGACAATAAAGAATTGGTATTTTGCTATTTATTATTTCAATGCAACCAACACAAGTTAATAGTATTTTGTGGATATCTACATCTTGTTTCTGACGAATCTTGCGGCTTAAGATACCGATTAGTTGGCAGATAGTGTGACAAAAACAGAATTACTGAGTTTGAGTTTGCTTTCGTTCTTTGCAATTAAATTGACACTGAAAAAAAGCATAATAAAACTATTTATTCATAAGTTAGGGAATTTGCAAATCAATTAATGGAATTATGATAAGAGCTTTGAATTCTCAACAATAATTCATTTCATGCCTGCCTTTTAATTCCTTTGAAGTCGTTGATTTAATTAAAAGTGTTTATTATGTATTTTCATCTGTGGTCTGTCTAAGAATTTCAAAAATGTATTATTCTCAAGGATCTGCTGGTTGGAATTAAACGATGACAGCGTTGCCAAATTAACAGTTGGCTGTGATAAGAAATTGGACCACAATTATGCAAAGCTGGCAGAAACGGAAAGCGGAAAGCAAATGGCATTTAATTTAATTCGCTTCAATGGGCATTTGTGAAAACGGACATCTGCAAATAGAAATACGAGGGGAAAAGCGAACTGAATAGCTTCCTCCCTATACAACAGTTCATCAGCAGAAATAGTTGAATAGTTTCCGAGCACACAAATTGAAACTAAAACGAAGCGACGGCAAATGGACAAACAGAAGTTGGCATCTGCTGCCAAATGGACAGGAATTTAGAAATTAAAGCAAAACAATGCACAAAGATTAACAACAGATACCAGCAAACACACACAAACACACACTCTTAGCATACACACACAACACACACATTCGTACGCGACACAATGTATAAAATTCGCTATTTTACGACAACAGCAGTTTTAGTTTTCCTTTTCTTTCTACCCTGAATTGATCAAATTGTAGGCACATGATGAACTTGATTGTATTTAGAATATTTAATAAGTTGCCGAAGTGACTGTAAAATAATGTTAAATTTATTTAACAGTACAAATTAAGCTAGATATATTTTTAAATATACATATTTCAAAAACATACGAACTTGACTTAGTTTTCATTAGAAAAATCAATCTACTGAATTAGAAAAAACTCGTAAAGTATTTCCTTATTGACTAATCATGCCATTCACGAAAATATAATATCGATCTTAATATGAAAAAGTTTATAATTAACATTTATGAAACTAAGGTATAAAATTAATATGGAATTTAACAAATTTTACCAATATTACTTTATAATTTTCATAACATTGTCAGCAAACTAAGACCATTTTAGCAGTCAAGTTAGTATAACATATTCATACATATAAAATTAAACTAGGAAAAATACAATCGCAAGTACAGGGTACCTTTTAGTCGCACTCTTTCCCATATTCATACATATAAAATTAAACTAGGAAAAATACAATCGCAAGTACAGGGTACCTTTTAGTCGCACTCTTTCCCATATTTTGCCTTTTGTTTGTTTCACTCGAAGAGCAGTGGAATAAAATGTGCGACAAAACGTGGTGCAAACGCTGATGGCAACGGCGATGATGACCATGGCAATGCCGAGAAAATCGTCGGCGGCGGCGTCGACGTCGACGTCGGCAACGATTACAACGACAACAAGAACAAATAACAACAATAGCAATCTAAGGATGTGTGCTCGTGTGCTTTGTGTTACATTTACGGAATTGAACGCCATGTTGTCGGATGCGAGGAAATGTTCGTGTTGGTTCAAACGCAATTGTTGCAAATACGCTTTCATATTTTAGTATTTCTTTTAGAGTTTAATAACGAAATGTAAAATTCGACAAAAATCATATATCCAAATAATACCGATGTACCGATGTAAATTCCTAATTATAAATAACTTCTTAGGTCTGCTTTAAAATTGAATTCATTTCAAGTACAGTTGAACTTCCATAACTCGAACGTCTATGACTCGAAGTCTCTCTAAGTCGAACTAAATTGAGTGGCAATAGCGTATACTAAACCTAACAAAAAGACTTCCATAAGTGGAAGTCTACATAACTCGAACTTTTTTCTTGGATAAAGTTCGACTGCATTAAGTTTAATTCTTTCATAACTAGGTGTCAAGTTATCTTAGTAAAGTGTAGCATACTTTTTGGCATACTTTTGGCTTAAGTTTCTGGGTATATTGTAAGCCTCATCCACAAGTCGATTCACATTGAATGCATAATCTGTTGAGTACTTGATTACTTGGTATCATTGACCACACCGTGGTTACACAGCGGTTGTTGTTTCTGTTGATTACCACAACACATACATACATACATACATACAAGTCCTGGGAGCCTCGCTTGCAACACTTAACAGCGACAACAACTTGAACTGCCTCGCACTTCGCACACACTCGTTCACAGGGCACACTATTCATTTGCAGGCCATAGTTACACATACATACATACTCTGACTTTCTCTCTGTCTCTCACTCTCTCTCCCCTCTCTGTTTGTTTGTTTAATAAGTGGGGGGCGGTAGCAAATGGGCGTGAGGCGTGTTGCGTAAATGAATGAGCGCAGTCGAGCAGCGTGCGAGTCTCGCTCATGGTCTGAGTCTGAGTCTGAGTTGGACGCGTGGCAGTGAGTGCACTTCAGTGCGTTTGAATGTGTGCGAGTGTGCCGGCTGAATGTTAAGTGTACTCGCCATGCATGCGTGTGAGTAACGGTAACCGATGCGAAAGTGCCGGCCGTGTGTAGAGGCGTCAGTGTTGCCAACTACTCGCTAAGAAAATAGTTGGAATCGACCAGAAAAAAGATTTTTAAAAGTATTTAAAGGACAGCTAAGTACAAAAAGTTTATTCTTTAAAGTGTTGTCTTTTCATATTTGCTATGCTTAATCTATAAATCTCCAACATAAAGTAATTGCCTGAAATTCTTAACGTTGATTAAAAAATGTATAATTATATCTGCTTTTTCTTTTTTAAAAGATAAATTCAATTAAAATATTTCAGTATGTCTTGGGTCAAAATAAGCTGAGAGTCCGATATATGAAATTTCTGTTATTTTTATTTTTGAAAGCAATTTTTATGAAAAAAACTTGATTTCATTATCCTTAGTATCTTCTTCCTTCATTTGTTAAAACAGGCTGAAACTTTTGGGCCCAAGTCTGATCGAATTTCACCACTTCAAAATTTTCAAAAGATAATATAAGGTTGTCAAAAAAGTCTTGCTGTATTTCCGCAAGCTTGTCTTTGCAAGCGCGTAGTTCTAGTTGTATTCGTCGCATCGGTTCACGCTAGCGCTTTTTGGAAAGCTCTTTTCACGCGCTAACACGTGTTTGATTTATTGTTGTTTGTTTTTAGTCGTTCGTGAGTTATAGCGTCGCAAACATGGAGCAAAATAAAGAGAAAATACGGCATATTTTACAGTACTACTACGATAAAGGCAAAAATGCATCTCATGCTGCCAATAAAATTTGTGCAGTTTATGGACCCGATACAGTTTCCATTTCCACCGCACAACGATGGTTTCAACGTTTTCGTTCTGGTGCAGAGGTGATCGAAGATGCGCCACGGTCCGGAAGGCCTGTCGTCGAAAATTGCGATAAAATCGCTGAATTGATCGAAAGAGACCGGCATAGTAGCAGCCGTAGCATCGGCCAAGAGCTGGGCATGAGTCATCAAACCGTTATAAACCATTTGAAGAAGCTTGGATTCAAAAAGAAGCTCGATGTATGGGTGCCACACGACTTGACGCAAAAAAACATTTTTGCCCGTATGGATGCATGCGAATCGCTTCTGAATCGCAACAAAATCGACCCGTTTTTGAAGCGGATGGTGACTGGCGATGAAAAGTGGGTCACTTACGACAACGTGAAGCGCAAACGGTCGTGGTCGAAAAGCGGTGAAGCTGCCCAGACGGTGGCCAAGCCTGGATTGACGGCCAGGAAGGTTCTTCTGTGTGTTTGGTGGGATTGGCAGGGAATCATCCACTATGAGCTGCTCCCCTATGGCCAAACGCTCAATTCGGACCTGTACTGCCAACAACTGGACCGCTTGAATGCAGCACTCATGCAGAAGAGGCCATCTTTGATCAACAGAGGCCGAAATGTCTTCCATCAGGACAACGCCAGGCCACACACATCTTTGGTGACGCGCCAGAAGCTCCGGGAGCTCGGATGGGAGGTTCTTTTGCATCCACCGTATAGTCCGGATCTCGCACCAAGTGATTACCACCTATTTCTGTCCATGGCGAACGAGCTTGGTAGTCGGAAGTTGGCCACAAGAGAGTCCTGTGAAAATTGGCTCTCCGAGTTTTTTGACAATAGGGAAGCGAGCTTCTATAAGAGGGGCATTATGAAGTTGGCATCTCGTTGGGAACTCGTCATCGAACAAAACGGCGCATATTTGACTTAAATCGCATTATTATAACCAATTTTATGAACAATTGAAAATTCAATAAAAATACCGCAAGACTTTTTTGACAACCTTATAAATCCCGGAAGTATTTATAAATAAACCTACGAAAAATGGCCAAACCGTCAGCACTGAGAGGCGTGAATGGTTAAGAGATTAGAAGTGGGAACTGGTGTGAGCGTGGAAGTGGAATTGGGAGCAATAATGTGACTCTCACTGTGGGCAGCATCAAGTGCACTGTGGTGTTCAAGTATTTGATGTATTGCAAAATATGCGAAGCAGACGCAACCGCAACCGCAATTACAATGTCAGTTGGCCCTTGACTGTAAATGAAACTAATGTATGTATGGATCCTATCTCTGTCCCTGTCTCTTTCTGACACTGTATCTGTCTGTCTGTCTGTCCGTTTGTTATTTAATAATGCAAACATGTGCGCGACCCGCTGTTGTCTTTGTTTTATTACATTAATAAACATTAAAATGGCATATTGTTTGCAGATGTGGCCAACACACACACACACACATATACATATACATTTACTACACATTACTATGCCATGTCCTCTTCTTCTTCCGCTTGGCTGTACCCCCTATTGAATTGCCGTAAGTGGCCATTTATTTACATATTTGCGTTGAGCGGCGCCGCGCTTTGCCAAGTGCCTCTTCAACCTTGCCCCTCCGGTGTTGCCCCATTGCCGCCGTTGTTTTATTGTTATTATTTTGCCACACACACACACACACATTTGGATGGGTTTGTTGTTACGGCCACTTTCTGTCATTCTGTGCAATTTATGAGTTCATCGAGCGAAGTGAGAGAGAGAGAATTGTTTTCAACATAGACAAACTCGCGTTTGAATTGTGCAATCTTTTTGTGAATCTAATTGGCACTTCTCATGGATTGCATTCAATTGTTGTTTGCTGTGGTTGTTATTTTTGTGTGTGTATTGCTTTTAATTGTTAATTGTGAATGCGTTGATGCTCTGAAGAAGTCGCAATCGTTACCATCTTAATTGCAGCTCAATTTGCATAAACTCTACGTGAAAGCTCCCAATGCTTCCACTTAATGAACGACATGTGCCTAATTAACGTAGTTTACTCATGGCAGAAGAATCTTCATTTTCTTTCTTCTCTCTCTCTCTCTCTCTCTCTTGCTCTGTTCTCTATGTTGTTGTTTTGTTTGTGGCATATTTCAACGCTGCGTCTGTTTGCCTTGAGATAACATTTGCATAGAGAGAGGGAAAGAAAGAGAGCGGAATCGTTTCGTACCACGGTGCGTATGCTTAACTTTATTAGCGCCAATTTGTATATTCGAGAATGCAACGATTAAGCGCATTAAACGAATCCTCGCTAAATGAATGTGTATTTGCTTGGATTGTGTGTGTGTGTGTTGTCAACTTAATGCGCTTAATTTATGGACTCGCCGATTATGCGCCGTCAATTCCAACTTTTAAGTGGGAGACAAGCGTGATACAGGTATGAGATGAGCTCCATTTCCTAGGCTACCTTTGGGGAATTATTTTAAATATCAATATAATTCGATAGCAATTGCTGTTCTTAATTATAAGTCATTTATTAGACTAAACTTGTAAATTAATTTGGGATTTCTTTTCTTTATAAATTCTTATAATATTTGAATATTTTTTGTGATTAATAATAATAATATTAATATATTGTATCTGTAATCTAATTAGATGCAGATATAAATAACTAAATAATTTTAAATAGTTGAAGTAATATTGAAACAATATACATCAAGGTATTTTCACAAAACTAAGTATTAAGTTTTGTTTATTTAATTGCTTTAAAGTTAATATTTTCGATTTACTAATTCACAATATAAAAGCTATGATAATTCCCAAAAGTTCAGCCATTATGAGCATTAATTATACCTTGCTGTCAATACCAGTTGGTTAGCATGAATAATTGCTGCAAAACTCACTTAAATTGCCCATTCATACAAAATAATCAGCATGCAAATTGACAGGAGGAGGGAGAATGGAGCGAAACGAATTCAAATATAAAAGCAACATTAAAGAATCGTTTGCAGGCGACTTGGAGTTTCTTCTCCTTTTCGTCCTCTTGCTCGGTTTGTGTGCGCGCCAACTGGAATTCTTTTTGGCACTTTTGCAAAAGTTCTTAATCAAAACAACTTAATGATTATATTTGCTTTCACCCGCTCACAATGTCTAATTTCAAAACGTTCTTTTCTCTCTTTCAGTTGCAGGAAACGCAGCTGTCTGGACCGATTTTAACTACTTCACGGAATCCTTGGACTCTCGTTTGAGGCGCCAGTCAACGTGCGGCGCGAATAATTGAATCATAAAAGACAGTCGGAGACGGAGACGGACGAGCAAATCGGAGCCAAGTTCGGTGGTAGCAGGAAATGTTAACAAAGCCAAGCAAATAATTGTTGTAGAGACGACAGAACGGCAAAAAAGGCAGGAGGTAGGAGATAGGAGATAGAAGCTGAGAAATGACAGCCGCGCTGCTTTAATTAAAGCTGCCGCGCGGAGGAGGCGCGTGGAGCCAACAAAAAGAAAGAGAGAAAGAACAGAATATAGAAAGTAAAAGGAAATCGAAACGCAATGTGGCTGATGCCGCTGTGGACTGTGGACAACAGAACAAAGTGGACGAAATTGCTTTTGGAACTGAACGGGCGTTTACCGGACAGTGCGCAGAAGAAGTCGACGGACAGGCATACATTTTGATTACATTTCCTACCTTCTACTACAACAACAACAACAACGACGACTGACACGCAACTGCAAAATTAGCCAAGCAACTTAAACAACTGAAGCAACTGAAAACAACAAACAAAGTGGGAGGAATTCGGCAACGCCCGCGACCAGAGGAAAGTTATCCAACAAGAACTGCAAGATCAACCTCGAGCATTTGTGAATTTAACGCATGAAATAGCCGCAAACAAGACCGAGAGAGGAGACACTAAGAGAGAGAGAGAAGGAGGGACTCAGTTTTGCATGCTTGAGGCATTGGAAGGAGCCAACGGAGCCCATCAACGGCTACACATGAACACGCTGCTGTGACAGGACGAGCACACGAGGACGCGGAGGAGACGACGACGACACCGGCACAATTTCGTCAACTGCAGAGCAGCCAAGCAAAGTGTCAGCTTCAGGCCATCAACGCAACGTGGCAGGCATTCACTTTCCCCCTTGCCACCCCCGCACCACACCGCACTGCATTGCCCTACACACACACACAAATATACACACAGAGACAGATTCCAGCAGCTGCTTCTGCTGTTGTCACTCTCGGTACGAGTTGAACCCAACAAACACACACAATCATCTGTATCCCACACTCCAAGCCAAGTTAGTTAGGAGCATCAACAGCAGCAGCAGCATCAGCATCCTCATCCAATCCCAATGAATCTGCTGTGCTGTTGTTGTTGCAGTAATATGGCACCAAACCAACGCGTCACACGCAAATGGGAACTGTTTGCCGGACGCAATAAATTCTACTGCGATGGATTGCTAATGTCCGCACCGCACACGGGTGTCTTCTACTTGACGTGCATCCTGATTACTGGCACCAGTGCCCTCTTCTTTGCCTTCGAGTGAGTATCCCGTATTCGGTATCCTGTATTCGGTATCCCGTATTCCCTATTCCGTTATCCGTATCCCATTTGACTGCCACACTGTGGCAAATTACGAATTGCTAGTTTCAGTTGCCACTTCTCATTTGCCCAGGCTGTGGTTGCATTGTTTGCAAAATGAATACGTTGCTAATTAAGCTTTGCAGCATTGCATTGCAATGCCATGCCACGCCCCTGAAACGAAGTAGCCGCCCTTTTGGTCTAGTGGGTTTCCAATTACGCCCACATTAATGGTCACTCACCAGTCACGAACCAAGTCCCTGTGTCTGTTCCTGCTCCTGTTTCCCTGGTCCACTCTGTCCCATGGCAAGTAATTATTGCTGTGCAACGTAGCGTATGCGCAATGCTCGGACAGGCAAAGGATTTGCCTTTCTCTTTAACCCAAACGTTGCCACATTGCATGTTTTTCGGCTTGGTTTCTCTGTGGCTTCAACTTATCTCCATGCCGATGCCAAAAGAGATTGCAAATAGTTGCAGCTTTCGATTAGTTCATTTATCGCCTGGTCCGAAATGGAAAAGGGCTGAAAGACAGCAAAAGACATTTCTGATCCTATTAAGCATCGGTGTGCAGCAGCAACAGGCGTATCAGATTGACAGCCTTTGTTGTTGATATCGAAAACCATGTTACATGCACAAATTAGTAGACATTCAAACCAAAAAGCATTTTGATAAAATATTGCTGAAGTATTAGTTAGATTCTATTCTATTTTGGTTAAGAAATTATTGTTTTCAAGTTTTTGATTTAATCAAAAATTTAATCACACCAATTTCTAAAGCTGTAGGTTCCTTGTTTGGATATTTATCAATATCGTCCACCTTCAGCTTTTTCTCTCCTATTTTCCAATCAACTTTTATGCTCTGTCTGAGCTACGACCGCTTTGATCCTGTCAGGTTAACTTAATTAGCCATCAAGCGACAGATTTAACCAGGTGGCTAATTTAATGACATGTTGCTAAGGAAAACGAACCTGTCCTTAAAACACATTTGTTTCTAGGAGAATATGATAAGCTTGCTTTAAATAAATTCACCAAGCTTTAGTATGGGCCAATATCTTTACTTCTAAGAATCATTTTTAATTAAAATAATAATTTACACAAAATTTAAATCTCTTTTCAACAAGTTGAAACAATTTCTAGTCTCGTTACTAAGCAAATAAATAAAATGCAAATACCACAAATGTTTAGCTCTCGATTGCAATGTATATTTTGTTCAACATGGCGTATACGCAATGGGCTATGGCAAATAACGTATACGTCACGTAGCACAAATACAAATAGAGCATAAGCCGTTAGGTTATGTTCACATGTGCTCACATTTACACACATATGTATTTGTATATGTATTTGAATGTGTAGTATGTGTGAAAGGTGCATAATGATGCGATTTTTTTTCATCTCAGCACGATTAGAAAAAATTATGCTCAACATTTTCTGCACGAATCGTTTCAACACGCCGCCAAGAAAATTGCATGTGTGTCTCACATACAAATGCACACACATATAGAAAAAAGGAATTGCAATTCACTTGATGTTGTTGTGGTTGTTGTTGTTGTTGTTGTTATGGTTGCCGCCTTAAACTTCCTAGCCAAATTTATGCGCTGCCGAAAAGCCAGCGACGCCAACGTCGACGGTAACTGCAACGTCGGCTGCACGACACCATTTTGATACCCTGTGGCAATTCAATATGGACGTGAAAGGGTATATTAACATTGAGCACCATAGTATAACATACTGAAAAAGAAAATTATGATCCTTTGTCAGTCTCTGTGGGATTAAAATGAATTCTATAAATTGAAAAATAAAAGACTTGCAATTAAAATATTGCTAATCATCATATATTCCGTGCTCTCTATCTTTCCATAATTTTTATCTTGGTCGGGTTAATAGATGATTATCTTAAATCTTATATTCTATAATAAAATATTTGAATTCTCCTTCTTAGTTTTGTTAAAAAATATTAATTTCCCGAACAAATGCGTTGAAAACTTAGTTCAAAAAGTTTTTAGAACACATCTATTTTGCTTTTAAAGTTGTCTTATTAAAAAATTCATATTTAATTTCTACCTGTCGTTTATATTCCTAATAAAGCAAGGAGTATCTCTCTATCAGAGCACAGTCGAGGCAGGTGAGGAGAAGCTGGCTGGAAACCTATGGGCATTTCAATATCTCCTACGCTCTTAACTGTAGTTGCTAGTGGTGCCGGGGCACACACTGACTGTGGCAGCTTCCGTTGCAGGAACAGAGCCCGTGGGCTATGGCCAAATTGTATTCCGCTCAACGCGCTCGCAATGCAATGCCAAATCGCTAAAAGGTAGAACACAATGGCAATGCGCTGCTGGTTTCCTTTTTATGTGGCATTGTCAGCGATTTACCAGCTGAATGTGAGGAAAGCATTTTTGAATGCATTTTCCCCTTGTAAACGTTATTGCAGGGGAAAAGGAAGGGAGGAGGAGGAAGGCGCATTGTCATGACAAATGTATTTAACTATTTTCGTTTAGTTTTGCATTCGACTGTCCCCAAAATGCAGCTGGCAATTCAAAGCTGAGCTCTAGGGCTTGTCACACATTATTTTCATTATGCTCGGGTCGTCCCTCGTGTCCTGTCAACGTAACACAACTAAACGCAACGCAACGCAATTGTGAATATGTCCTGAATGTGCTACTTGCTATTCACAAATCGTTGGCACGCATATTATCCCATAATACGAGAGGGCCATAACAATGCTGGCCAACTTCATTGTGTACCCAACCCAATCCAACCCAAACCTGCCCCAGTCTCAATTCCGTTGGGCTCCTACACATGCTTCGTGCCGCTGTTTTATTCTATTCGGCGCCTGGTCGACGCTCAATGTAATTCCCTTGTTGCATATTTGTGCGGGCGAATGCATTTGGGGCATTGCCAAAACTCCAGCTACATTTGCATGCATCTTTGAGCAAACCTTAAACGGAACCTCACTCAATTCCCACGTCCTTTAAGTGGCAATGCCACTTTAACTGTCAAGTCACTTACGCCTTAAATTAGTAGTTTCCCTTGAAACTCTTTTATTGAATTGATGACTAATTGGGAAGAGTGAAAATATATTGATTGATTATATATTGTAATTGATACAAAACGCGATTATAATACACATATCTATTTTTGAAAAAATTTAAAAAATAGTAATCAAATCTGGAGCAACATCTTTGTTTATTCTAATAACAATGAATGAAGTGAGAGTCGTATCAGAGCTTCATGAAAAAGAAATAGAAGTAATCTGTTTTATAAAAATACCCCAAAAAAACCTCTAAGCGGTAAAAGTCTAGTGACGAAAACATTTCCATGCCCCAAAATTTCTAATATCCAATTTTGTGACGAAATATATTAAATTTTTTATATATGTTTATTTATTATTTATGCCAAAAAAAAATGAATATGGGCATTTCTCCAGAAATGTCAACCGAGCCTAAAAACGAAAAATTGCTCAAAAACTCACATCTTGGGAAATTATGTTCCAAAAATGAATTCAAGTTATTTATTTAAGCAATATACGCTAGAAGAAATTCAATAGGATGAACATATAGATTCTACATTGGAATAAATTCACTTTTTCCATATTTATGTCCATTTTCTTAAAAATTGATTTCCAAAATGGACCGTTTGTATTCTATTGATTACACTAAGTAAGATAGTAAGATTGTAACATAAACCATTTTAATTCAAAGAAATATATTGAATGTTTAATTTAAATAAGTTTTTCGGCCTGATTTCGATATATAATTTAAAAAAAGAGAGACAGAAACAACAGAAATATTTTGTGGAAAAAAAATGTCACGTGCGACATGTCGCGTGCGACAGTGACTCAAATTACATTTAAAAAAAAACTACTTGATATTTTTAAATCAAACAAAAATCATTTTTTAGATAAATAAATACATTACATTACAAAATAAATGGCATCAAAATATTCGTTCACGCTTTGCCGAAATCAGTGCTAGAACTGGTCGCCGAAAAAACGACTTCTATCTGAGTCGCGTGCGAATGCCTTGGTTTTTTTAAATTATCTTGAAAACGAACAATTTCCCAAAATCCACTTTAGCACCAATTATAGTGCTAATCAATACCTATAAGTTTCTCCTTTTGTCACAACAAAATAATGTTTTGGCATATGTTTTATTTCACTTTGAATGCGTACGAATGTCGCATTCGACATGGGAGAATTACCCATATATAACATACAAAGTAAAAAAAAAAAATGGCATTCAGCGCAAAAAGGTTCAGCTTCTTTGCACCTAAAAATAACTTTTTGCGCAGTGCCGAATGCCATGTGTTTAATTTTAGCGGGTTTTAGCGATTTCCCGCTAAACTAGCGATTTTTCGAAAAAGTCGTAGAACAAACGTTTCTAGATTTTTGATCGGGAACAAGTCCTCATTCAAACTTTTAAGCTAAATCAACGATTTGATCCAAACAAACAGACTGACTTTTCATCTCGTTTTGAGAAGGGCACCAAAAATTTCAAAATTAATTATCTTCTGAACCAGTGATCGGATTTTGATGATCAAGGTGTCATTCGACGCGTATTTTATTTTTGATTAGAATATTAAAAAATTAAAAAAAGAATCAAAAAGGCTCCAAGGGCCCCATTTGCTCCAATAATTTAAATTTTTCCCCTCCCACTTACACCTGTTTTTCTCACGAGCTAGGTGAGTTTCCTACAGTCTTAGTATGCACATTTGTAAGTTAAATTGATACCTTTCGATCGGTGAATAACTCGACCCGATCGGACGGTCATAGCAAATTTTCCATTCTTCCTGTGTATATATTCTAGTCGCCTTCGCACCCTTCGTGCTGCTTTCATCACTAGCGCGGACTGCCGTCCGCAGTGATAAGAGTGCCACCTGAATTGAGAAAAATAATAGAGTTTGGTAGACTAGAAAATACAAGTCCGACAAATTAAATCTCTGATACTCTAGACACGGAAATCTTTCAATTGGTTGTTTTAAAAAGCAGACATCATAAAAATCTCGAGATTTCGTGGAACTAAGTTGTATATGATAATGTTTTCCTCCTCTCTTAAATCTTTACTTGACTGTTCACAATTATTTTTTCATTATCTTCATTCCTGTAAAGAGATACTAAGAGTCCCAATCTATCATCACAGTTTCTAAACGAAAGATAATTGCTTTTTAAGAATTTGTATTTAGCTGACCCCAATTTGTTGGCATATTCTAATTATTTGTACGCTCTCTGTCATTTGCAGCTGCCCGTTTTTGGCGACGCGCATAAATCCGGTGATTCCCATTGTGGGAGCGGTTCTTTACTTCTTCACGATGAGCTCCTTGCTGCGCACAACCTTCACGGATCCAGGCGTCATACCGCGTGCCTCCAATGATGAGGCTGCCTATATTGAAAAGCAAATTGGTGAGTGTGCCGAAAGAGGCAGACAGATAGAGCAAGAGAAAGAGAAAAAGTCCACTCTGAAAGAGTGGAATGTGTGCAAGGTCGTTTGCCTGTTGAATGGCTCACAAACACAGACAGCGGCATTCATTTATATGTATATATTTACATTACATATATTTGCTTTCACTTCATTAAGTTGGCGAGTGTTTGTATCTGCATCTGCATCTGTAGCTGTATCTGTATCTCTGTGTGTTTGTGGGCGCATATAAAAAGTAATGAGCATGGCCTGACATAGAAAGCTGTGTGGAAATCATCAAAGGCAAACGCTGCGTTGCCTTTACCCTAATGAGTTGATGTTCTTGTTGTTGTTGCTGGCGTTGAAAAATATTTAAAATGAGAAAACTTTTTGCTCCTTCCCCTTTACTTGCATGTCAACAACGACGCTCCCGTTGCTGCTGCTGCTGATGCTGCATTTCCGGCGTCAACGCAACGGCACAACCGCACAGTGGGCGATTCGGGCTCGCTAGCGGCATTTAATTCAATTTTTCAAATTTGAAAAAGCGATGATTTTTTTTTACAAATCGATAGCAGATACTTTGATTAGATTTTTGGAGCTTTTTTAAAAGCTCTCCGATCAGCTGATCATCAGCTGTGAGCTGTCAAACACAGCATATGCTGCAGCAAGCGCTTTACAAAATTTTTTCTTTGTTGTGCGCATTCACTTCGAGTCTCTGGGAAATTTGGAATCTTTACTTATTGTATTACAAGTTTGGTTTTTTATAATCTTCAAGGTATGTATTACATAGAAAATCAGTGTTTGTGACCGGTCTATAAGTGTGTTGCTTATAAAACGTAATGGTAATTAAGTGTATTAACAACGAGTCAACAGTAGCGTACACCTGTCTTTCGTGGAGTAGAACTATACTTGATTCACCTGGATTCAGTCTAATTCTTATTTTATCTGGAAGTTGGAATCATTGTGCGTCCAAAATGTCCAATATGAATTGCTACTACCTGCTACCCTTCCTACTACGGCACTTTTTAGGCACAATGTCAGTCGAAAAACGGACACTTTTCTTAGAATGGCCCAAAGAAGCGATCCTAACCAAGAAGTTCCTCACCATGGAAAACTTAATATACCCAGAAAAAAAGTGCGAGATTGGCAAAAAGCTGCGAAATTTTACTAGAAGGCTTGTCGCAAAGTGGAAAAACTGTGGAAGAAATAAGTCTTTTTTTGAAAATAGTTAGAAGGAATGGCTAGATATGCCGATAGATTTGATGGGTAGACCATCTTCCGAAAATGTTTGTTGAAGCAAACCCCTGGTTTTACATGCCAATACACAGTAAATTCACAGAATCTTAATTTATGGAGCAGACATTATAAACCATTTTTCTCTTCCAATTGGTATGATGTCCGAGGAAGCTCTTGAAGCCAGGAACAAGGACTTTCGAAACATACGCGAGAGCAACACCAGAAAGAATTCTAGGAAAAATACTATGGAAGATGTCATAAATGCCTTATTAGTTTCATCCGACTCTTTAATATCTTCATTGTCAAATGGATCTTCGATATCGTCTGCAAAAATAATATTATGGACGATTATGTGAAGAGCTTGCTTTTAATGAAGCATCTGGATATGCCTGAATCTGATTCTGAAGATTCCGATTCCGAATAATATTTTTTTTTCGTTTTCTATTCAATATTGATTTATAAAATTTGTTTAATGAAGTTAAAAAAAAATTAAAATTAAAAAAATTAATTTTTAAAAATAAAAAAAATTAAAAAAAAAAATTAAAAAAAAAAATGTTTGCAAAAAAATCTTTGATTTTTGTCTGAGGAGTGAAAAAAAACCGACTGAAGATATCTGTTTTCGTTTGGAAGTTATTAATTAAATGCCGCTAGCGAGGCCCAATCGCCCACTGTGAACCGGTTCCGTTTTGAACATTTTAACGCCGCCCTCGCACCGCACCGGATTACACCACACCACACCACTCAACACAGAAGTGCCAAACTCGCTGAACAGCCCCACATACCGACCGCCACCACGGACCAAGGAGGTGCTTGTCAAGGGGCAGACGGTCAAGCTGAAATATTGTTTCACCTGTAAAATCTTTCGACCACCGCGCGCCTCGCACTGCAGCCTGTGTGACAATTGCGTGGATCGCTTTGATCACCACTGTCCCTGGGTAAGTTGACGACCACCCCCTTCCCCGTCATTCATACACATCATATATATGAATGCATATATATGTACACTCATGGACAAAATAATAGGTGTGAACACTGCAACTTTTAATTTACCGATATAAAATGTGTACACAACGTTTTCTACATAAACATAATATTTTTTACATATGGTTACAATGTTTTGGTGTGAATTTGGTAAATTCCCGATTTAATTTTGTGGCCAATAAAATTTACCAAGTGGGTATTTGCTGAGACACTAAATTAAGCTGGTCAATAAAATAGGTGTGTGTAGAAAAACTTTAAGTTTCAATAAGTTAGTAGAACTTTTTGGTTGCAGAAAGTAAGTTATCAAGAAAATGCAACTAAATATGAGTTTAATTATAAATAAAATTATACTAGATGGGTCGTGGGCGTCACTGAAGTGCGGAGGAGAAAAGACTTGTACAAAGACTAAGAAATGAAGGAAAATCGTACAAATATATTGCCACGATCATGAAACGTTCAGAAAACTTTGCCACAAATGCATTAAAACCTAAACCAAAGGTAGAAACGCGAGGTGCCCCCCGAAAAACCTCATCAGAGACCGACAATTACATCGTCACATTGGCTGAACGCGACCCGTTCCTGCCTTCCAGGAAAATCACCAGTGAAATTGGTAACGTTATATCGTCACGAACCGTCAGGCGACGTTTAGAAAAGGCAAATCTACCCGGTAAAATTGCCCGTAAAGTACCATTGCTTCGATCTGCAAATTTACAGATGAGGAAAAAATTTGCATTGGATCGCAAAACCTGGTGCGGACCGGTGGGTGAGAAAAAATGGCGAAATATACTCTGGAGCGATGAAACGAAGATAAATTTGTTTGGAAATTATGCCAAAAGGAATGTTCGTCGGCCTAAGGGAAAAGAATTTCATTTTAGGTTCACCCAAAAAACCGTAAAGCACGGAGGTGGCAGCCTCATGGTATGGGGCTGTTTTTCATGGGAAGGTGTTGGTCCGATACATCTGATTATGGTACTATGGACAGATTTGTTTATAAAGATATATTGGAGACGGTAATGCTACCATATGCCGAGGATAACATGCCACTTTTATGGAAGTTCCAGCAGGATAACGATCCGAAGCACTCATCCCGATTCGTAAAGGATTGGTTCCAAGAGCATAAGGTGGACGTTCTCGAGTGGCCAAGTCAATCCCCAGACCTCAATCCCATTGAGAACCTCTGGGGAGAGCTTAAAAAAGAAGTCGGAAAAACTGTTTGCCAAAATAAAACCCAACTATTGGAAAATATCCAAAGAGCTTGGTACAGTATTCCAATCGGAACATGTAGGAAGCTAATTTCATCTATGCCTACAAGAATGGCTAAAGTGTTGCAAAATAATGGCGGATACACAGGATATTAACTGGGATATAAGAGCATTATACCAAACGGGACCAAAACTGGCAAAATTTCGATGTAATTAATAAAATTAAATGATTACACCTATTATTGTGGCCAGCTGAAATTTGAGTTTTTCATGAAATTATTTAATATTTATTTTATTTGAAAGCTTTTAAGGCCAATGATTTTTTTATTATATTATGATTAGTATAAGTTATGAAATTCTCATTGCGTTTTTTTGTATTGATGGAAAAATATATGCAAAATAAGCTGTTGAACACAAAAAAAAATTCACACCTATTATTTTGTCCATGAGTGTATATCCTCTCTGCGCCCTGACATTGAGCTGCCAGCGCCCTAAATGTGGGCCACACAAAACGAAGAAGAACTTTTGCATTTGCATCGCCCTGCGGCCCTGTCGCTGACTTTAACCCAATTTCTGAGGCAACCGCTGAGGTTGCTAATTTTTTAGCAAAAATAATTTCAGCAGAGCGCACAGCGCGTTCGGGATGCCTAGCAAAAAGGCCACACGGCCAACAGTGACAACAACCACCAACCCACCCACCAGGCCCACCAACCCACCACATTCACATTCAACGAAGTGCCCCGTCGACAACTAACCAATTTTTGTTTTTTAAGCCCATACCCTGTATTAATTAAAGTGCTCTAATAGGCATAACTTTCTACAGGAATAGCATGTAACCAAGAAAAAGTATATAATCGGGGGTGCCACAGAAATCGCTAGCCAAATGGAATACCGCTGAAAGCATTTCCGCACGAGGTGCCACAGAACTTCAAGTGATTTAATATATTTTAGCATTTTCACCAACCTTTTCGAACTAGGTTGCTAAGGGTTGACACCTTCTCAGATTGAATTACCCAATTCTTTGTTTAGCAACTTTTTTAGGTTTATTTGAAGAACAATAATTTTTTAATTTTATTCTTTTTTAATTTATATAATTAAATTTATTTATATAATTAATTTTGTTAAGCTAAAAAAAATTAAAAGTAATTGGCCTGAAAAAATAAAAGTTACTCGACAACTCTAGCAACTGTCTGCCATTAGTCTGGCAACACTTCGTGACAAATGTTTTCACAAATTGCACAATAAGTAAAAGAATTTTGCGGTAGAATTTGTTTTACCTCAAAATATATATTTTTTGAATGCTTAATTTAAAGCAAACATAAGTGGTTACATATATTTATTTTTTAAATACCTTACTTCGAATTCTGATTAAAAAATGTGGCATCGCTGCCCCTGACTTCGAAAATCAAAATCGGTCTAGGTGGCAGCATCGGACGCCAACGGATTTAGCGCTAGTTTGTTCCGCTCAAAATTATTCAGCAAGTTGACCTGTGGCACAGCGGAATGAAATTGATGAGAAATTCAAGCGAAAGCGATTTCTGTGGCACCCCTGAATATAAAATAAATGTTATATGTTTTTTGGAACTTGCCAAAAATATTAAAGAATAGGAGGATAAAAACCATAATACGGAATCAAAAATATTTTATTTCAAATCTACAGGTTTTTGGTGACTGATTTTTGACTGCTCGATATTTAATCAAATATTTTTTCTAACTACACTTTTAAAATTACTTTTAGTTTCTAATTACAAGTTTTTTGTTAGCAATTTTCGATTTCTAGTATTATTTATGCTAATTCTAAATGAAAATCACATTCTATAGGGCATTCACCAGTTCATCACTCTCTTTGCGATGTTAACTAAGAACACACTGTGTATTCCCCGCGAGCACCTAAAAGATGCAACAAGATGTGGCAAGTTGTGGACCAAGCAAGCAAACCACGACACTGAAAACATCCACACACACACACATACTTAAGTAGTCACACACTCATTGCTTTGTAAGTGTGTGTGCTTGTGTGCTTGGGTGTTTGTGTATGTATGTTAGTGTATGCAAGGGTCTCTGTAGCATTGAGTGCAATGCGCCTTTCCAGGCAACGTTATTCTTTATGCTAACTATTATTCATTAAAGTCCTTTGATATAAGATATGTTTTCTTAAGTTTATTACAAGAAACATGATCAATTAAAAACTTGAGATTTATAAATCTATACGATAATAAACTGAACTATAAAAAAAAATCGGTTTTTAGATTCGTTTCTAGAAAATTTCTACAACAAAATTTAAAACAAAAATTGTATAACTAAATTTTGAAAGCATTTGCCAATTACTTTAAGTAAATTTTAATCATTAATTAGATATTTAAAATTATAAATGGTTAATTTAATGCCCATATAAATTTATATAAATATATTTATCTATTTTTACAAGGTATCTTATGAGTCAACTATGGCTTGCTCTATAATTGAAATTCCAAGTCCTATCAAATATTTAAGTGCATATTTTCTATGATGAGAAATCCTTCGCATTCAGTGCACTTCAGGGTAAATAAAATGCAGGAATTCGCGAAAATAAATGCAATTTTAAATTATAATGCGAAAAATGCTGCTGAAGAAGCTGTTGATTGACTCTGCAATAAATTGCTAACTTTTTCATTTGGAATATTTCGAATATAAGTAAGTAAACTTGACAAACTTGGTCAAAACTTTTGCAACTGAATTTAATTGTTAACTGCAAACTTTCAACAAAAATTTATTTATACAGGGTAACGCACAGTCGCTCACACAGTTGAGTCTGAGTACGAGTATTTTTACTTGTTGTCACCACTTTAGTAGATGCCACAACCCCCCTCTCCCTTTTTCTCCTCCTCCCCAACTAGAGAGTGGGCTTTGAATTTTTCATTTGGCGAAAGCATTTCTCGCTGAGGCGACCCGCCGCGCCGCACACTGGAGTGAGAGACAATAAAAATTCAAATCATTAACTTTTGGATATTTCGTAGAGTATTCTTTTTTTTTAAATTATTTTACTTCAGTCAACTTTCCTAATATTCGTTTTTTTCACAACAAAAATAGGAATTTCTAATTTTTAACGCTGAAATTTTCCCTAATCAATTATATATCCATGTAGACTATATCCAAGAAGAATAATTAATATATCTGCCATAGAAACAACATGCTAAAAATGCATGAACATATTTTTTTCTTTGAAATAAAAAAAGGGTCATATATAATTCAAAGTTTATTAATAAAAACAAAGATTATAAATAAAAAAAAAGTTTAAATAATATATACATTAATCAGACTCGATATCATTTTCGTTTACTTCACTTTGGTTGTCGCTTTCAATTATTTCTGAAGCTTTTAAAAGGGACAAAGCTTCTTTTGGAAATGTGCGACATTTTTTTTCGGCAACTTCCGTTTGCAAGATATTATTGTATCGGAGCTTATTGAAAACATATTCAAAATATCTTGGTTGCTCTTTATACACAAACATTAACTTTTTACGTGAAATTCGTCATCAAACGTGACAAAAAAATATAAATTTTTCGTATTTCGAAAAACGAAAACACAAAGTTTCAACTTGACGTCACATAAGAGGGTTTCTATTAGACATAGGGCCATAATTTTTTCACTCTCTAATGCATAATTTTGTCTACTTTCACCACATATTGATTTGATTCCGCAACTCCAAAATGTTTTTTGAATTAATCGTCACCTTTGGGCTCTCTCAACCCAGTGTGCGTCCGCTAGATTATGAGCTGCTGGAACTGCTGTCGGCCTGAAGGTCGCCCAGTGCCTGTGGCGCCCGTAGGGGGTGGCGTTCGCTTAAAGTTCGCTCTTCGTGTGTTGCACGCTCGCTGAAATTGAGGCATTTTCTCCATTTCGGCGCGTAATTTCATTTTGGGGGCGCCAATTATACGACATGGCCCATTAGAAGCAAGCCTGGTCCATAGCCCGGCCATGAAAGGGCAATTAACCTTATTGTGTACACGTAATGAGCATTATGCAGATTTTCCAAAAATGCCTTTTCATTGAAAATGTTCTCAAAAATATACATGTTCTGTTTCATTGCAGGTGGGAAATTGCGTTGGCAAGCGAAATTATCGGTTCTTTTATTTGTTTCTAGTCTCACTGGCATTTTTAGCCGTATTTATATTCTCGTGCTCTGTGACGCATTTAGTTTTATGTGAGTATAAACATAAATGAATATAATCATCTTATTTGATTATTTAATATGTCATTTTTCTTTCTGTAGTGATGAAAACCGAACAGGAGGTCTTCGAAGTAATAAAGAAGGCGCCGTTTACTGTGATTGTTGTGTTCATTTGTTTCTTTTCAATCTGGTCGGTTATCGGGCTGGCTGGATTCCATACATACCTGACGACCAGCGATCAGACAACAAACGAGGATGTAAGTGTACACCCATACAGTACCGGACAAAGAAAACCGGACACCATAAAAGAGTGGTTTTTGGAGTTTTCTTAAAGTTTATATTTATTCGACCATAGGCAAAACGTAGGTGGCCTAGGGACTGTTTGAATGATACAAAACTTTCCTTAACCCATTGAGTACCGATTGAGATTTTCGAATTTGAAAAAAAGTCAACTTTCAAATATTTTTTCCTAGGGCTCAAACCAAAAAAGTTGGGATGTAAAAATATTCTTTAAACAGTTTTAATAGTGACTGCAAAAATTTTAAAAAATCTTTTTGCTAGTATTTTTAATAATTTTTTGCCATTTTCAATGGGTAAAGAAAATTTTTGTATCATTTGAAATTAATTCAAAAGACCTTTCCATTGATACCAAACTCAACATGAAGTAAGTTTAAATTACGAGTAGATTGAACTTTAAGTGTTGTGTAAATACTTTTGACCACTCCTGTATATAAAACTTTTTGACCTGACAGACACATCAACATGTAGCCCAAAAGATAAAAGATAGAAAGCTGAAATTTGTACACATTGTAGATGAGATAATTTCATCGTGCAATAAGACGGCGCACAGTGGGGCCATTGCTGATTTTACTTTGCAAAAATCGTAACTTTTGAACCAAATGAGATAATCGAATAATTTAAAAGGCATATAAAAGATAACTCTTCAAGCTATGAAATTAATGTTTAAAAAAAGTGCCACGCCCCCAAGATACTAACTTAGGGGCTATCAAAGTTGAAATTTGTGAAATTTGTGAAAAAAATAAATTTTATGGCACCTAAAAATAAATATTTTTTCAAATTTTTGATTTTTTTTGTTTTATTTTTATGGATTTTATTGTTAAAAATTACTTTCAAAAAATTTAAAAACAATTTTTTTTTTTCGAAAATTTTTTTTTTGTTTTTCGGTGTGAAATTTCAGAATTTCATATGTTGACCTAATTCCTATGACATCTATATGATATTGTTGTCCGATTTCAACCAATTTGACATATTATGAATCTGGGGTAGTCTTTTATATCCAGACCAAATTTGGTTCAAATCGAACAAATATATCATATAGCTGCCATAGGAACAATCGGTCGAACTATGGATTAATGCCGTGTGTTTTTATTGTGAGGTTGCATCACTTTTTTTGATCTCAGCTTTCGCGGTGCAAGTTGGTGCAGATAAAACTATATACGTTATTTAGAGAAATGATATCTGAAGGGTTTAAAGGCTATTTGATCCCCAAGGATTTTCAATTTTTTTAGCTATCGGGTACCAAAGTCAAAAAAAAATTCCATATCAGGTGTTTTTTAGGGCAGCAGGAAGGATTAAATAGCATAATTAATTTTTTTGGGGTAAGAGTTTGAAAAAAGTAATAAAAGCATTCGATAGAGAATTTTTTAAAGATTAAGAATCCAAAAAGATTTTACAATCAAGTAAAAACTGTGGGTAGTACAACCTTTAAAGGTTGACCCATTTAAACAAAATTCTTTAAAAAAAACACTAGATTTGAACTTTTTTCACACTTTGGCACCAGATAGCTAAACAAATTGAAAATCCTTGAAGATAAAATAACTTTAAAACCCTTCAGATATCATTTCTCTAAATAACGTATATAGTTTTATCTGCACCAACTTGCACCGCTTTACATGAAATCAAAAAAACTAATGCAACCTCACAATAAAAACCGGTGGTAGAAGAAGAAGAGCGCAATGCAGGTACATGCAGTCTTTCCATGGCTGACTGTCAATATCATGATGCAATATCTTATTATGACTTGTACCTGTATTATAACATTTTTAAAACCGTTAATTTAAAAGTTTTGTACCTGTTTGGGGAATTTTGGTCAGGTGTATGCAGGTAAATGCATGCAAATAATGAATGGAATGAGTTTGAGCTTGTAATCAGTCCTAGACTTATTTTATTAGAGGCTTCCGTTTTATGACCTTTTTAAAACCGTTATGTTGGGTAAAAAATTGGATTCAGCTTTTTACCTATTTAAAAAAAATCTATATAATGGCCTAACCTCCCACTTGTCAGTCAGTTTGTTTTTGACTTTATAAGAGCCATTACGTATATCTGACGGTTTTTAAAATTGAATAGTATTTTTTAATATAATTCAGAAAATATTTGTTACTGCCCTAAGTGAAGTGTAATTATGGCTTTACAAAATTCAAAATGCTTAGAACTATTCAGAAGCTATACAAACAAAGATGAATTTTTGCTGGCTATTCTAAAAGAATTAAACATTTCACTAGTCAATGTTAAGCCAGATACGACAAAGCATATTGAATCTATGTATCGTAATATACTCACCAAATGGCGGACTTGCAATCGATCAGTCTATCAGTTCAAAAATAAATATTTAGACTGGCTGGGTGCATTTACGTTGTTCGAAGAGGAAGAAATAGAAGCAGAACCATCAACTAGCAGGGGCAGAGGAAGACCGACCAAATCCTTGGAAGAGTGTTCGGCCTACACAAGGAAACGCAAGCTTGATAATGTTACAGAAGCGATACCTACGGAACTTCTATCGGAAGCGCTATCTTCAAAATATGTGAAAGTCCAGGAAAAAACAAAAGCGAAAATTACAAAAGCTGTGACGAGTGCAAGCCCAAAAAGACTGACCAGGATAAAGGAAAGCATTCCGACGCCACCGGATTCCACGGCTACCAAGTATTCTGTTGAAGAGGCCTTCTGTTTATTTCTGGAATTGGGATTAACGAAGGAAAAGTATTCCATTTTACGGACCTCCTTACAACGACATAATGTTGATGTTCTACCAGGATATAAAAAAATTGGATCTGCTAAGAAGGAAGCTGTTCCAGCCAATGTCACTGTGTCTGAGGTTTCTGTGGAAGTTAAACTTCAAGACCTAATGGATCACACTGCGAGACGTCTTATTCAAAGTTTGCCTGAAGAGAAGATAAATCTACTACCCGAACGACTTACTTTACTGAATAAGTGGGGATGTGATGGATCGTCCGGACAAAGCGCATATAAACAAGTAATACACACAGAAGACAAAACTATTTCCGATGAGAATATGTACTCTAAGAAGAAACTTAGTCCTACGGTACACAGGATTTTGGCTCATGGAAAAGATTTAATTGAGTATCAATGTTTGCCAATTGGAGAGTTGTCCGAAGAAGCACAGGAATGCAAAAACAAGGACTACAAAAAGTTTAGATACACAAATACTTGCAAGATTTCACGAACTAGGCAGAATGAAGACCTTTTCAACATGCTGGCGGCCTCCTCAGATCCACTTATTGCGTTCCATAGACACGCTACTTCTCGAAAGGACTTGGAAGAAAGGAATTATAGTTCCGAAATGTTAAGTTTACTAGATATGGACTTAAATATTGATGATTATTTTGTAGAGAATAATCCACCACCAAAAAATGTATAAAATTAATGTCATATATGTAGCAAAAAAAAATTTTTTTCGTTCTATGTTATTAGGTTAGTTAAAGTACTTTAAAAATATAATATTGTTATTTTATAAATGAAATTTGATTTAAATAAATGTTGTAGACAAAAAAAAAAATTTTTTTTTTTAAGAATTGACATGCAAAATATGCGCAGAAAATATTTTTCAACTTTGACCAACAACTATGAATCACCCTGTAGGCCTACCACCCTGTAAAAGCTGTCATTTTAAAGCCTATGGAGTTTTCTATCAAACACTTTTTAAATTTTTGAAATATCTTCATTGGTTCAAAAGTTACGATTTTTGCAACGTAAAATGAGCAATGGCCCCACTGTGCGGCGTTTTGCGAAATTCGACCTGTAAGTGGGTCAAAATCAAGGTCAAAGGTGACAGAATTGCTTAGTATGAAAAACTTTTTTGTTTCTTAAGATATCTCAACCAAACTTACAAATTATATGTTTGGGACAGTCTCTAACATTCTGAAAAAATTTGGTCAAAGTCGGATGACTATATCATATAGCTGCCATAGGAACAATCGGGGATACGAGAAGACATGGAAAGGGGCCAACTCAGTAGTTATTCATTGTTGTTGCTTTTCTCACGAGGCTTCTTTGGTCCACAGGGAAGCCATCAAGGAGGATGACGATGGACTGCTGGACAGTGCCATTGCCAATATTATCCAGAAGGCCAAGCGCAAGCGTCAGGCGGAGAAGACGAAACAAAAAAGTCCACGCGTCTGTTGTGCACATTGAAGCTGCTGGAGATCTTTATCGAGGAGTTCTTTGATCAGAATCCCATCAGCCAGCTGGGCATTATAGCGCTAAAGGCCAAGCGTGCCGAGAAGATAACTGAGCTGACCGGCACATCGCGTGTGCATCTCAAGGCGCTGCAAGGGTGAGTATTTCTTATATATCGGGTAATCTATAAATATTCTTTAAAGTGGTTTCTTGTAGTTTGGCGCGTGTGTCACTGACCAGCGAACCGTCGCTGCAAAAGGCCTTCGCACGCATCGCGCGAGGTGGAGGGCAAGGATGCACCACTCTCCATGTGCATGTGCCATATAGAGAACCTGTGGAGGTCTGCGCAAGTGCTACAGTTGCATCAAAGTGCTCAACGCGCTGTCGGACAAAAGCGTCTTCAAGTGCGGTTACTGCAGTCAGTTCTTCTGCCTCGACTGTGATATATTCCTTCATGAGACACTGCACGCCTGCGTGAGCTGCAATACCATTCCCGGAGTACCCGGTCTCGTCTATCAAAAACAGGGCGGCAAATCGGCAATCGATTCGCAGCAAACGATGCTGCCATCCACCTCCAAGCAGCGCAGTCAGTATCCAACGTAGGCCAAATTTTTGGATTTTGTCTATGTCCACCAAAACAAATATTGATATGTAGATGTAAGCTATAGTTGCATTTCAGATGCATACAAATTTGTTGCAAATAAGTTTTTTTTTATGTCCAAATAAAATGTAAGTAATTTATACCCTGTATTTGAAGAAGCAGAGAATAACAGGCAGATAAAACTGTTTTTTAATTAATAATATCATAAATGTGTGTAAATATTTATTTATTTATTTATTAACATTGATAGTTAAGCTTAAAAACTAAAACTAACAAGGGGTAAGTATAGCGCTAGCTGCAGAGGCTTTCGGCTAAATACGAGGGGTCTAACAAAAGTTCGGTAAGTTAGCGACTTTTAAGTCGTTTTTCAAAATTTCAAAAGTGTCGAAACTTTTGCAATACTTTTACGAGGTTATATTGTAAATTACAAACAAATCGGACGAAGGTGCCTCTGATGAAATTACACTACCAGCGCAAACAGAAATTCATTATAGCCTTTTATTCGGTTTTCGACTGAACCCGGAAACTTTTTGACCTGACTGACACATCAACATGTAGCCCAAAAGATAAAAGCGACTTTTAAATCGTTTTTCAAAATTCCAAAAGTGCCAAAACTTTCGCAATACTTTCACGAGGTTATATTGTAAATTACAAACAAATCGGACGAAATGGACACTAGAAAACGCGAATTAGCTGAAGGTGCCTCCGATGAAATTCCACTACCAACGCAAACAGAAATTCATTATAGCCTTTTATTCGGTTTTCGATGCAAACTGAACCCGGAAAAAATATTTGGTGAATGTCAAAATGCCTATGAAACGATTGCACCATCTCTGAAGACTATTTCAAAATGTTTCCAAAGATTCCAGACAGGACATTTTTCTGTAAAGGACGAATTCCGAGAAGGTCGACCAAAATCTTCGAGGGACGAAAGAAATGTGGCCCTAGCGAGAGCAAAATTTGCCGAAAACCCTCGATCTAACCGGGAAATAATTGCTAGTGAACTGGACTTGAATGCCATGGCCGTATCTCAAGATTGCATCAAGATCTGATATTTACGAAGAAGTCTGCGCGATGGGTTCCACGCATTTTAAATGAGGCCCAAAAAGAAGGTTGAATGCATTTTGCCCAATATCTTTTGAACAAATTTGAAAATGGAAAGTCTAGCAACTTTAATAATGTCGTTACTGGTGCCAAAACTTGATTTAATAAATACAACCCGGAAACCAAGCAGTAGTCCATGGTATAGAGCGTCAGAAAAGCCAACTAACCCATTAAAAAGCATTAAAAGCAAGATTTGTAAGAATGTTTTGAGAAGTAAATTTGAAGGCTTAAGAAATGCATTTAAATCAGCTATCGGCACGGCCCTATCTCGATCTCATAGGAAATTTTCGTGGCGACTGCGCTGCCGCTCACGTACACTCACGTACACGTCGCGACGCGTCGCTGCTACGATTTGTTTCTGTTACGTCGCTGTTATTCCGCTGTTAGACGAACAAAAATGCACACTAACGCAATGCAAACATATGAATGTGTAGGTGCCGACCACTGATTTAAATCAATGGCAATTATGTGGAGAAGATACAAAAAAGACGAAGATTAAGAATAAATAAAAAAAAAATTTTTCGAATTTTTTTTCGGGTCGACTAACCGAACTTTTGTTAGTCCCCACGTACACTGCCGCTCAACTGAATAGGTTCACGAAGTTATTCAAAAAAAACATACTTTAAACAAAAAAGATTTGATGCAGATTTCTTAAAATATTCGTATCATTTAATTTCCGTTTGAATGATAAAAAAATTTTGTTAACCCATTAAGTACCCATGGATTATTTCGAATTTTTGTAAAAGTGTTTTTTTTCCACTTTTTTCCTCGATTTTTAACAAAAAATGTTTTGATGCAAAAAAATTCTTCAAACAATTCTAGAGTATTTGCAAAAAAAAAATTTCAAAAATATTTTTGCTAGTATTTTTTATAATTTTTTGAAAATCCTAAAAATTACCATTTTAACCCATTTTTCCTCATTTTCATGCAAAAAGTGGCTTTTTTAGGATTTTCAAAAAATTTAAATTTTTTTTTGCAGTTACTCTTAGAATTGTTTCAAGAATTTTTTTGCATTCAAATATTTTTTGAAAAAAATCGAGGAAAAAAGTTTCGAAAATTGACTTTTACATAAGTTCGAAATTTTCGAAGGGTACTTAATGGGTTAAGGAAAGTTTTATATCATTCAAACGGAATTTAAATGACCTTTCCATTGATGCCAATATATTAACGATAAGGGAACAAATAAGCCCCCAAATCTCAAAATGTTTGCTGTGCCAATAATTATGTTCGACAGTGTACGAGGGCTTCTATATATATTTCTGGCCTAATAATGAAAATGCGAATATTTATCATCAAAAATTGTTTTATTGTTTTTCAAAGTATTCTCCAGCCTGATTTATACACTTTTGCATGCGCTCAAACCAATTGTCCACTCCGATTGAGACACCTCCAAAACATGGTTTTTGAACGCTTCAACAGCATCTTCTGGGCACGAAAATCGTTGACCACGCATTTTTTTCTTGATGTGCGGGAATAAAAAGAAGTCATTGGGTGCCAAGTCAGGGCTGTACGGCGGATGACCCATCAATTCGACGTTTTGGCCGGTCAAAAAGGCGCTGGTTTGAGCCGATGTGTGAGAGCTCGCGTTGTCATGGTGAAGAATGATTCGTCTTCTCTTGTTTGTTTTTCGAATTTCTCCGAAGACTTCAGGCAAACAAATTGTGGTGTACCACTCAGAATTGACCGTCCTTCGTTGCTCAAGCGGAACAGTCGCCACATGACCAGTTTTGCCGAAGAAACAGGCGACCATTTGCTTCGAAGTGCTTCTTCCACGAACAACTTTCGTTGGATTTGGCTCGTCTTCGAAGACCCACACGGTCGATTGTTGTTTTGTTTCGGGCTCATACGCATAGATCCAAGATTCGTCACCTGTGACGATCTTATGAACATCTTTTGAAGCACCGCGATCGTATTTTTTCAACATTTCTTTGCACCAATCGACACGAGCCTTTTTTTGAGCGATTGTCAAATTGTGCGGGATCCAACGACAACAAACCTTTTTTACGGTCAGGTGTTTATGTAATATCGAATGTATGCTGGTGGGAGAAATGCCCAAGGATGCCTCTATCTCCCGGTATGTCACATGACGATCTTGCATTATTAGTTCACGCACGGCATCAATGTTCTCTGGCACAACGGACGTTTTTGGACGACCTTCACGGAATTCGTCGTTGAGCGAACTGCGACCACGATTAAATTCGTTATACCAGTTTTTCACGGTGCTATAGGATGGTGCTTGATCGCCATACAAAGACTTAAGTTCATCGATGCACTCTTGTCTGGATAATCCACGTCGAAAGTTGTGAAAAATGATCGCACGAAAATGCTCACGTGTCAATTCCATTTTTTTAACGGAATTGAATTGTTCAAAGCTCTGTAAGTTTAACAATTCACGATTAAATGACAACACGTTCTGAGTGATGTTATGCTAAAAAATGTCAACCTTTCCAATGGAAATATCAGATTGCACCTGGCAACACTTTTTTCAAGCTTAGTAGCTCGATCGACAAATTGTCAGGTAATGTCAGTGTTGTAAAGTGCACAATTTCAATATAGACTATTCTGTGAATACATATACAAATAAAAATTTTATAATTTACCCAAGGACTAAAAACGTTTTTGAACAAAAATTAAACATTTTGTAATCGTTGTGCTTTAAAATAAAATGGATTTTTTAAGCTCGTTACAAAAATTATAAATATATATTTTTTTTTATTAAAATTCGAGTTTCTTTAAAAAGTCTTAATTAATATGAAAATAAGATAGAAATACAAATAAATATTATGTTTTATCACATAATATTTATTCAATCCAAATATCCAAATATTGTGTTTTTTGGGATCTGCTTTCGTCACTAGCGTATACTGACATCTACAGTTATAGAAAAAAAAGTGAAATAAATAGTTAAATATAAATGTAAGTATATTATCCACTAGATGTTAATCGTTATATCGATTACTTTGGCTGTTTTCTTTTGCATTCTGCATTTAAATCAATTTTTTCTTTCATTTACCTCGTATTAAATTTCAAAAAGTGTCTGTATTCCTTAAACTGTCAGTTCTATATTCGTTTCTCATATTATAGCGTATTCAGAAACTCTAACATTTTTGTTATTTTATAAAGTGCTATACAGTCGAACTTCCCTAACTCGAATCACCATTATCCAGGAAAAAAGTTCGAGTTAGGGAGACTTCGAGTTAGGGAATTTTTTTTTTTTAGTATATTAAGGACTACAAATGCATTCAATCATAAATACATTTCAAATTGCAAATTTTGCTTGTCATTTTCAACAAAAAAGGCTTCCAGTTTGATTAAGACCTGTCGATACTCTCAAAAATTGGTTTCTTCGTTCTTTTGCTGTATCCAGAAGAAGTTCCCGATTCAAATGTCATCATAATTAATATTTAATTTTTTAATATAATCAAAAATGTTTTTGCTGACATACCACATTTTTCAGCAACTTTAATTTATTTGGTCTACTTTCAAATTCCTTAACTTACTAATAAGTTTGAATATTTCCTTAAACATTTTTAAGTTTGAAAATTTCTTTAAACATTTTAGTACACTGATGCGCTGACAAAGAAGTACATTTCGAACATCTTTCCTATAGCAATTTCACAAGCCTAAATAATTGTTGATGCAATATTCTATCATATTACATCACCATTTGTTAATGTACATCAATATTACATATCCAAACGAGTCGCTAACAAAAGCATAAAACAGAAACGAAAAAAAAATGCAAACTTTATTTGAGATTTTTCCGAAAAATTCGACTTACAGAAGCACGGGCAAAATTTTTGTTCGAGTTAAGGAGAACTTCGACTTATGGAAGTTCGAGTTAGGGAAGGCGATTTGTATGAAATTTGCTCAGTAAACGCTATTGCCACTCGATTTTGTTCGGGTTAGAGAAAATTCGAGTTAGGGAAGTTCGAGTTAGGGAAGTTCGACTGTATTTTGTATTGACAACAAACACAGAAAATCCCAACAAAATTTCCCTGTGGTATGTATACACAAAATTCGTCATAAAAAACATTTTTCTCTGTGTTGTTATTAGGAACTGCGAATAATAGTTATGAGTTTAAAAAAATTGATGCATAAAAAACCGTCCTAGAAAAGTGGGAAAAACAGACATGTTATTTTTTAACGCCAAATTCGAAAAGAGGATAAACTTATACTTTCAATTCCTATAAAAAAAATTATTTTTAATTATTAAAATAAATTTGAATGACAAAAATCAAAAACAATTATTATTTTTCAATTTTTATATACAAAATAAGCCCCAACTCTTATTTCCAATTTTATTTTACAAATTTAAAATAAAAATTGAATTGAAAAATCTTTTGAACCAAAGAAGCCACTTCATATTTAGACCTATATATATGATCTACGCATTAATACCTTTCAGTTGATATATAATATGTACATACAGTTTGTCAAGTAATTCTTTGCACTCCCTTAAAAATGTAATATTTTGACTTTAAATAGGAAAATAATAGCTTATTATCGGGGGTGCCACAGATATCGCTTTCACTTGAATTTCACTTCAATTTCATTTCGCTGTGCCACAGGTCAAATCGCACAATAATTTTGTGCGGAATAAACTAGTGCTAAATCCGCTTTCGTCCGATGCTGCCACCTAGTCCAATTTAGTCGGGGGAAGCGATGCCACATTTTTTAGTCAGAATTCGAAGCAAGGTATTTAAAAAAAATATATGGAACCACTTCAGTTTTCTTTAAATTAAGCATTAAAAAAATAGGTAATTTGAGGTAAATCAAGTTTTACCCAAAAAAAACCTTTAACTTATTGTGCAATTTGTAAAAACATTTGTCACGAAGAGTTGCCAGATTAATGGTATACAATTGCTAGAGTTGTCGAGTAACTTTTATTTTCTCGCGCCAAATACTTTTAAATTTTTTTTAGCTAAACAAAATCAATTATTGCATAAATAAATTAAATTATGTTTATTAAGTAAGAAAAAAAAAGCTTATTGCTCTGCAATGATAAACTTGAAAAAGTTGCTAATCAAACCCTTGGGTAATTAATTGTGAGAAGGTGTCAACCCTTAGCAGCCTAGTTCGAAAAGGTTGGTGAAAATGCTAAGAAATGTGGCATCGCTTCCCCGACTAAATTGGACTAGGTGGCAGCATCGGACGAAAGCGGATTTAGCACTAGTTTATTCCGCACAAAATTATTGTGCGATTTGACCTGTGGCACAGCGAAATGAAATTGAAGTGAAATGCAAGTGAAAGCGATATCTGTGGCACCCCCGATTAAATCTCTCGAAGTTCTGTGGCATCTCGGAAATTTCCGTGCGGAATTGCTATCTGCGGATTTCTATTTCGCTTGCGATTTCCGTGGCATCCCTGAATATCTCCTCGTTGAAGGCGTTTCCTTGATGAATATATGTTGATGAGTTAAAGTTGAATGCAGCTTATCTTTATTTATCAGGCATGCCACATAAATCTCTTTCACTTGAATTTCACGTCAATTTCATTTCTCCGTGCCACAGTCCAATCACCTAAACAATTTTGGGTGAGACGAAATCATCGCTCAATTCACTGGAATCCGATGCCATGAGAATAATGTCACATTTTTTGTCCGAATTTTTGAATTTAGAGTTGTCTAGTAGTTTGTATTGTTTGCCGCGCCAATAACTTTTAAATTTTTTTAAGCTATAAAATATCAATTATTATATAAATAAATTGAATTATATAAATTCAATAAGAAATAAAATAACGAGTCGGCGGTGCTACAGTCGAGCGGTACTGGACTGTCGGAGACCCCGTACTTATTATAAAGATATCTCAAACAACAAAAAGATTTTCATACTAAGACTTTCTTTGGACTGATCGTTCCTATGGCAGCTATATGATAAAGTAACCCGATTTCAATCAAATTTGGTCAGTATGTATGGGACCATCTTTTATACATATTCTGTCAGTTTGGTTGAAATATCTCAAACAGCAAAAAAGTTTTCCATACTAAGACTTGATTTTCAACTGATTGTTCCTATGGGATCTATATGATATAGTAATTCGATTCCAACCAAATTTGGTCAGTATGTATGGGACCATCCCATATGCATATTCTGTCAGTTTAATTTAGTTATCTCAAACAGCAAAAAAGATTTCATACTAAGACTTGATTTTCGACTGATCGTTCCTATGGCAGCTATATGATATAGTAATCCGATTTCAATCAAATTTGGTCAGTATGTATGGGACCATCTTTTATGCATATTCTGTCAGTTTGGTTGAAATATCTCAAACAGCAAAAAAGTTTTCCATACTAAGACTTGATTTTCAACTGATTGTTCCTATGGAATCTATATGATATAGTAATTCGATTCCAACCAAATTTGGTCAGTATGTATGGGACCATCCCTTATGCATATTCTGTCAGTTTAATTTAGTTATCTCAAACAGCAAAAAAGATTTCATACTAAGACTTGATTTTCGACTGATCGTTCCTATGGCAGCTATATGATATAGTAATCCGATTTCAATCAAATTTGGTCAGTATGTATGGGACCATCTTTTATACATATTCTGTCAGTTTAATTTAGTTATCTCAAACAGCAAAAAAGTTTTCCATACTAAGACTTGATTTTCAACTGATTGTTCCTATGGGAGCTATATGATATAGTGGTCCGATCCAAAATCTAAAACAAACTCGATCTGCTTGCAATATAGACGAACCTACATACCAAGTTTGGAGTCTCTCGCTCTTATAGTCTCTGAGATCTAGGCGCTCTTACAGACGGACAGACGGACAGACGGACAGACGGACGGACGGACAGACGGACAGACGGACATGGCTATATCGACTCGGCTGTTGATGCTGATTAAGAATATATATACTTTATGGGGTCTGCCACGCCTCCTTCTGCCTGTTACGCACATTTTTTTTTGTGACAAAGTTAATAGACCCCTTTACTTTTTTAAAGTACGGGGTCTAAAAATGTTATATTCTGCAATGATAAATTTAAAAAATTTGCTAAACAAACCCTTGGGAAATTTAATCTGAGAAGGGGGCAACCCTAGCAGCCTAGTACGAAAAGGTTGATGAACATGCTTAAAAACCTAAATCACACGAATTTCTGTGGCACGGAGAAATTTTCAAAGTGGAATTGCTTTTTTCTGAAATCACTTTCACTAGTGTTTTTTGTGGCATACCTGTATATGTTTCTCTATGTTGTTGTTGAGTTTTAGTTTCATTGGTTTCCTTTCGCACGAAAAAAAGGGGAGAATGATATGTAAATGCTCTTATTTTTTTTTATTTACAGGTTATGTCTTTTCACTATTGCACTTTGCCAACAACAGCAACACACAACAAAAAAAATACCTATTATGCAAACAAATGGCTTTCTTAAAAATGATAAAAAAAAAATTCGACAACTGCTGGGGTTGTCGACTGCCATAAAATTCGCGGCAAACTAACTCCAGGCAGAACGGCGATGGAAAGCAGAGCTGCGAGCAGGAGCAGCAACAGAAATGTCTGAATGCGGATCAGCTGTGAGCTCCCTCTCTGGGCTCAGATCAACGCATGAGCATGGCTGTTTGACACAAAAAGGGGGTCGATTCCACTTCTGATTTAATTTATCTTTTTCCAGGCAAATAATGTGCCCACACAGAAACCTTACTCCTCTCTCTTTGACCGTCTATACTGCGGATGCAGATAGATTAAGCGCTGGCTGCGCTGTTTATGGGGGCGTGGCGATTGGCAGATGTTGCCAGGCGAACCAAGGGTGTGAAAATAATATAATTGTTAGCCCGATTCGTATCGCGTTTTAGTTATTGTCGACACCAACGAGAAGCCAACCGACATGGACTATTGCAACTGCGGACGATCAAAGAGACCGCGAAGAAATAAATGCGAAGAATCAGTTAGTTCCACTGTGCTAAATAACGTCTTTATATAATGAAACAAGCGGGCTCCGCCCACTGCTCGCTTCGCTCGTCTACCCCGTGGTGCGGCTACAGTTAGGTTTGCTCGACTGTAAGATACCCTGTGCCAGTCTCCATAAAATATAATATTGGCTATAATAGAATTAGTAATATATATGTAAGCATACAAAACATAAATATATAACGCCGCTCGAATTTGCTGTATGATACAGTAGTCCGATTTTAACCAAATTTGGTCAAAATGTATGGGACCATCCTATATGTTCTATCAGTTTGGTTGAGATATATAAAACAACAAAAAAGGTTTTTAATACTAAGACTTAATTTTCGATTGATTGTTCCTATGGCAGCTATTTGATATAAAGGTCCGATCCAAATTTAAATATATACTTGATCTGCGTCCGGTATCTAGCAACCTACATACCAAATTTTAAGTGTCTAGCTATTATAGTTTCTGAGATCGACGCGTTCAAACAGACGCACAGACGGACGGATGGACATGGCTCAATCGACTCGGTTGTTGATGCTGATCAAGAATATATATACTTTATAGGGTCGGAGATGTTTCCTTCTCCCTGTTACATACATCACACAAACCTAATACGAGTATACCCTTTTTGACCATTTTCAATGGGCACACGGTATAAAATCCCCGCATATTTAGGTTGATTCGATGTGGTTGTTATAACATATATAAATATGGAGTAGTTTGACAAGCTGCACTTAGTTGAAATTTAAAAATGAAAGGAATCATAACGTTGGTGGGACTCGTTGGATTTGCGCTGGCCTTACCCGGGGAGTGGGAGGACTTCAAGCTCAAATACAATAAAATATATGAAACTGACAGTGAGGAGCAGCTTCGTTGGAAAATTTTCAAGGATAATAAGGAAAGAATTGATAAACACAATGAAGAATATGCTGCTGGAAAAGAAACATGGATGATAGGCGTCAACGAATTCTCAGATCTGACGGATGAGGAATTTGCAAGCAAACATCTAATGAACATGCCACCTTATAAAGATGAGGGCGGTTTGTTCTATAATCCCTACTATAATGTTAAAGTTCCGGATAGCGTCTAATGGCGGACAAAGGGAGCTGTAACTCAAATGAAAAACCAGTCTCCATACAAATTTGTTGTAAAAAAAATACAGCTGAAAGTTAATATGCATTCGATTGTTTTTATGGCATATGATATTGTAATCTGAGTTTGATTAAATTCGGTCTGGTTGCTTAAAACAGCGCGTTTGCAGTAATTAAATACAATTTTTCTTTTTAAATTACAAAAAAAATCACTGAAATTTTTTTTAATATTTTTTTAAAATAAAAAAAGTTTTTTAAAATCTATTTACAGTCATTTTTCACAGACTTGATTTTACATTTGTAATTTTATAAAAAATTAAATGATTTAAAAAATTAAAATTTCAAAATTTTTTTGTTTTCTGCTTTTTAAAATTGTATTAAAAGCTATAAAGCCGGACGCCGCGCCGATATTTTCGTGATTCGGCGGCGGCGCGTCAAAAAGACCAAAAATCGGCGGCGGCGTGGCGCGGCGGCGTAAACGTCTGGGCTGCAGCTGAGAAGACAGCGTCGATTCGCCTCCGTCGCGACTCTGTGTGCTGGAAATTTGCTTATTGTAGTTGGCATCACAACTGGAATCAGCTGTGACTCCTGCTCCTGGCAACGTAATGCTGCTTGTAACTGTAGCTGTTGTTGCCGTTGTGGTTGCCATTGTTGTTGTTGTTGTTGCTACTTCGGGCACACGGATTGGCTTCTCCTTGAGGCTCTTTTTGATTTCGTTCAACAATCGATTGTAAAAGTCGCAGGTGACATCATGCGTGTCTGTTGAATTTGTAGTCTCAATGCTGCTGGAACTGGCTGCCACATGCTGCTCCCTCTTGGCTTTGGTTGTCTCAACGTTGTCCGTTCTCTTAGGCACCTTTTGCTTTTGGACTGCGATCGAGAGCTCGCATTGCTCGAGTAGTTGGAGCTGCTGGGCGAGCAGCTTGATTGCTCCGTGTTGCTGTTGCTGCTGCTGCTCGAATCCACCGACAGTTTAGCAGCTGTGGCGGCTTCGGTGAGCGGCAACTCAGCGCTGACGGCACCCTCGCTGGCACAGTTGATGGTGAGGCTGGCAATGTTCCTCAGGTTGATTGTGCCATTGCAATTGTTGATTGTGATTTTTGGCTTTAAACGCGGCTTGCGAGCCTTTGGCTTTGGTTTGCCTGCTGGCTGCTGTTGCTGCTCGGAGCAAGTGCGTCCCAGACTGGAGACAGCATCCGCAATGGACGATTCCAGTTCGTCGACCATTTGATCTTTGCCCTGCGTATTAGATCCTTAGCCTCCTGCAGCGTTATGTTTAAATGCCCGTTGTTGTTGTGTATTCGCAATCACTTCGAGCTGCCGCAACAATAATTTCTCACGCATATGCAACGCAGCGCGTATTTCATTAAATTTATGCTGCACATTAGGTTTTACCTGAGCACAAAATGAAAATGTTGCACACATGCATGAATAAAATTGTACACAGCATTATCTGCTCCATCTTACCTCTTCCAAGAGCTGCTCCATGTTGGCCATCTGTTTATCTACACTTAACTCTTAAATATATTAAAATAGATACATATTAACCAACTTTTGTTAGCCAAGAAAAAATATGCAAATTCTGTTGCTGTTTGATCGAAATCCACGGCGAATAACGAAACATATGTTTTACGGCGAAAACACTACACCGATATATCATCGAAAAGCGATTAGGTCGATAGCTATCGGCGCGCAATTCAAGTGTGAATTGTTTAAGTTGTTCAGTTCAATATCAAATCAATAAAAGTACATAAGTAAATCAAAAGATTATAAATTTTTTAACAAAATGCAGTTCATTTTTAAACTCGTTTGATGCACATCACCCTTCGCATGGTGAAGTTTGGTAAGAAACTGTCACTCGTTTTTATAAACGGTTAATAGTTGCCACCGTTGCCACCTTGTTTTTTACCGTTAAAAAGGAAATTTTTGACGCGGCGAATAACGATAGCCGATAGCGATAGCAACGATAGTGAGCAAAACAGAACAACTGAACAAAGCAGTCAGTCTGCTTCTTTTGGCCGTCGTGATTTCTAGGCGCGGATAAATTTCTGCGTCGCGTCAATTTGCGCTACTTTCGAAAACATCATTTTAATATTATTTTACGACAATTTTGAAACACGTTCGACACCAACATAAAAACAGAAGAAAACACAAAGTTTTGATAAATAATTGAAAAGTTAACACAGCAGCCATAGCTGTTCTGCAACCGGCGGTGGTGTCGCGTTACATATTTGTAATTGTTCAGTTTAATTGGAATAAGTGTATTTTAAGTTTTTCGTTAAATGTTCTGCATTGTTGCATGTTCATTTTTGTTTATATAAAAGAAACACACGCATTGCTTTAGTTGTGAATCATAGACATCCAGACTTTGGTTGTTGTTGTTGTTGCTTGCTTGCCTCGCACACTAATCTAAAATAATGAGCGTGTGTGTGTTTGCGTGTGTGTGTGTTGTGCGCCTTGTTTGTGTTTGCCAACGGGTTTATTGTTTTTTATTTCGTCATATTCACGTAGTTTTAGAGAAATAAAATGCATCTCACTTAAAAATTGATTGTGCACGTCAATTGTAACAATTGTACAACTGCAGTAACTGCAGCAACAACAAAAACAGCGCAACGCCAGCAACGTGGAGTGCAAAGACATAAAAAACAAAGACACAGCAAAAACAAAAAGAAAGAAAAAAAGGAGAGCGTGAGCGAGAGAGCGCGAACTGTGTCAATGCGGCGATGACGCCAAAAGTTAAGAAATAACTTTTCGTTTTGGTCAAGCTCTTCTTTTTATTTAAATTATATTTCTTTTAACTATTTTTAATTTTTTAATTAGACTTGTGAGACATTTGACATCGCGACGTCGTCGGCGTAACGTCAACGTCAACTCTTTTTTGTGCCGTTCGTCGTGCCTCCACTTGGCTACGTATTTATTGCTGTCTGTTGTCATTTGTTTTTCTGTTTTTTTTTTGTATTTTGCTTTTGCTTTTGACTTGCTTTTGGATGAGTGTGCGAGCGAGCCCGTGATATTAATTGTGTTTGTTTTTGCGTCGTGACTGGAATCTATTTGATATCTTTTTAATATGAGAATGCATGTAATTTGTTAAATATTACAGTTGCTTGAGACTTTTCGCTTTCTCAATGGTCTGACGACAGACAGACAGGGCCAGTTTTTTCTTTCCGGTTTCGGTTTTAGTTTCGGTTGGCCTATTGGACTTATATTGTTATCTATGCTATGTTACATATATGAAATGTACGTCTGTCTGTATGTACATAAAAAACCTGTTTTGAGTAAAACAATTTGCAGTTGATTGTGCTTGTGAGTTTTAAATAAAAATTACCTCATTTCACACTTAGTCGCTTTTCATTTGATGCGACTGTATTTTTAATCTCTGTTTAATCAAAAAATTCCAGCAAAGCGAATGTGAGACAGCAACAAAAAACAAAAGTGCAGTGCTTTACAAACGTCAACAAAAAGTGTCGCGAGTCAAAATAAATTAACAACTTAATTTATCATCCACATATTTTCAATCAACAATTCGCGTGTTTTCATCAAATATTCAAAAAACAGAAAAAACTGTTTCGGGGTCAATGCTGCTGTGTCTGTTGCTTGTACAGAAAATAACTTCACAATAACATCATCTTGAGTGTGGTAAGTGAATGCTTTTATGTATTGTTATTGTTTTGTTCATTTGACATTCACACGGTCTGAACAAGAAAGAGAAGCGTGGGATTACAAATTACCGACAGCTTAGTTCATAGTTAGTAGTTCCTGATATTGAACTAACAATCATTCATTTAGTTCAATTTTAAGTTGCTCATTCTCTGATCGTTCGTAACAACAATTTAGGGATCAGTAGTTTAGCCGAAAGTAGCGGGAACAGCTGATAGGGCGGAGTCTTAGGGATGCATAAAGAAAACGGGTTGTTTACTTGATTGTGAATCAACTCAACTCAACTCTAATGACTATTCGAGTATTTATTGCTCTATTTAAATACCACTTCCAGTGAGACTTCAAGCAAACATTTATTTTTTTTATGGTATTTACCAAAGGTCGACCGCCTAATATTATTTAATCATCTGATCGATTAACATGATTTTAGTTAGCAGAACTTCTAACAAGATGACAGGATTGGCAGAATTTGCTATGTGATATAATGGTACAATTGTAATGACCCAAATAGACTTGTAATTTTCTACTCTTATTTATTTATTATTTATTTAAAATTTGTATATTTATATTGACTTAAGAAACTCTTGAATCTGTGCTTCTTCTGATATCAATATAAATAAATAATGGAAATTGTATATTTGTTGTATTTATTTGGCATCTGGGAATTTGTAAACAAGAAATAAGCATGCGAAAAGTCACAGTGAACCTTTTTCAACATTTATTTTGTTTGCTTTCATTTTCAAAGCATCAACAATAAAGAAGTAACAGATCTAAAAACTAAGTAAATAAATAAAATAAAGCAAAGTATCATTTAAAAAAGTCTACACTTAACTTTTGAAGAGAACAAAGTTAAGGTTGAGAACAGTTTACTCCCTCTGTATTTAAATTAAATGAAATGAAATTACTTAATTAGATAATTCATAATAAAGCTCAAAAAGACATAATTGTTGAGTTGATTTATGTGTCAATTAGAGATGGGCATGGGCCTCCTTTTTGAGGCACGGCACGGCCCAAGCACGGCCGGTAAAAACTGAGGCCCAACACGGCCCAACACGGGATTTTTTTAAATAGGCACGGCACGGGCACGGCACGGCCCATGCCCATCTCCATTTTTGTCACTTCGTGGCGTCACTTTTTTATTATAATGGCATCAATCGTGCTATCGATGTTGTAAGTGTTCGCAAATTGTGTGATACATCGATGAATCCTACAGCTCAAGCTGACAAACAAGCTATAAAATAACGCCAACTTATCGATACTACCATATTTAAATTCAAAATCTGTACCGTGCCTTCCGTGCCTACCGGGCCTACCGTGCCTACCGTGCCTACCGACTTTGGCACGGTAAAACACGGCAATTTTTTATAAGGGGCCCAACACGGCCCAACACGGATTTTTTTGAAATAGGCACGGCACGGCACGGCATGCCCATCTCTAGTGTCAATTATGAAACGCACTTTAATTGCAATGCAATTAATCAAAAACCAATGCAATTGAAATGAAACCCGCTTAAATGACTGCCAATTAAAAATAGTTTTTTTTTTTATTTAATTGGGATGCAAACTGCAAATCATGCCAAACAATGATATAACTGTATTTGCACATATTCGGCTTTAATTAGTTTTAATTTGAGTTCTGAGTGCAGCAAGCAATCAACTTTCCTATGTACATATGTATGTATGTATTTATCAAAATAATTTGTTGTGAAATAAAATTGAATGCACATTCCGGACTGTTGTGATTCGCTCTAGATGTGAAAATTGCTTTGAGCGCAACAAAATAAATTGGAAAATGAATGAAAATTCTAAACTGCAAATGCCGACGAAAGCACAATAAAAATAACTGTAATCCATATATTTGGCAATAACTTTTGTGCACTTTGGCCATTTTAAATGCTTTTGCAAAATGGCAAATGGCTTTCAAATGTTTTCTGACAATTCGTGACTTTTGACACCTCGCACTCACCTGAGCTGAGCTCTGTATAAATTTGCATAACAAAAGCCTCTCATCTCAGCCCAAGTGTTGTTAGCATATTTTAGTTATATTCAAGATAGATAGATTTTGTGCACAAAGCACAAAAATGCAACATTTTAATACCCTCGTTTGTTCCATTGATCCATGCGTTAGTTGGTTTTGTGCTTCTCTTGACGAGAAATTCTGCATCTTATTTTAATATGCACTCAAGTTGAGTTTATATTGCCATTAAGCTCTTATGCTCGAATACTATAGATATCGTTTTTTGTTAGTTTCATTAATCACATGCCATTTCACTTTGTCCTACAAGCTATGTAAATGTAAAAGTAATTTGATAGGTAACTAATAAATTTTTAATTTTTCATTGCGATAAGCTCTTAATATTGTAAATATTATTCATTTAAATAAATAATTATTCTATATTAATTTTATTATTAATAGTTTTTGTACTTCCTCATTTTGTGCATTCAATATTTCATAACTTTGTTGATACGGAAATTGTTGAACTAAGTATATAGGGTATGTTGATTGTTTAGTTCCAAATGGTTTCAACTTGCGAAAACTGGTGCTCGTTTATTTACACAAAGTTATTTATTTACTTATGTTTGACCAATATTGTAGCCATTTTGTAATGCAGCCCGAAGTCATGCTCTGTTTAGTTTTTTACTTGTCAGGAAGGAAGAGGAATTACGTGACTGGCAGAAACATGAATGATACGAGTATTCATTGCATTTGATGGATGGATGGATGTGGCTAGAGGGTATCTGTTGGTCGAGAAGTCGGCAGCATTGTGCTTGTTATCTGTTGCAATTAAAGTTAATCACTTGTTCCAATTAGCGTTGCAACTGTGTTAATTTCCCCTATGTATATGGCGCTGTGTGTGTGTGTGTGTGTGTGTATTATATTTGTACTTAACGCAATTATGCGGCTATTGTCGTCCTGCTGCTCGCTGGCATCGCATAAACATCAAATCAAATTACATTGCTAATACGCCACGTTGTACGCGAATGTGCCACAAAAAAGACAGCCAGACACAGTTAGAGAGAGAGAGAGAAGGAGAGAGTCAAAGCAACGCATTCATTCTGCAATTTGTTTGCATTTATTTACCAAGCGAATGGCTGTCCTCATAAATGGCCCCAAAGGCTCCCCCAAGGCTAATGAGTGGCTCCTTCGCCTTTGGCTCACACTTTTACTCGACACTCACATTTGGTCCTGTTTTTATTCCAGTTACAGTCCGAAAACCTTCATTCGTTTTGCGGAGCTTAGTTTATGCGTCCTTTTTTTTATTTTTATTTTTATTTCTGTTCCTGGTGTCGTTTTATTCGCGTGCTTCCGACTCTCGTTCAGCTCCAGCCGTGACTCATGGAAAACTTTACCCTCCCTCTCGTCTGAATTCCATCTCTGACGCTTTTTGTTTTAGGTCTTGCATTATGAATTTTTTATAATTTCTTGTGCTTTTTTATTGGTCGTTTGTGCGCCTTGTTTTGTGTGTGGCTTTAATGACGCTGTAAACAGCTTAGGAAAAATATCATTGCAAATGTTCTTACAGCACTTTTGGGACGATTTTGTCAAGTGCAGTCGAAATCTGCGCAGCGATTAAATTATATTTGGAATACTCTACAATTACTCAGTTTATCAAATG